>CM034349.1:138840560-139348028 GCA_019925275.1 Mytilus edulis
TCAAACTCATAGATCGAAAATACAACAGATGGGCGAATGATACCAGAGGGACAACCAAACTCATAGATCGAAAATACAACAGATGGGCGTAAGATACCAGAGGGACAACCAAACTCATAGATCGAAAATACAACAGATGGGCGAAAGATACCAGACGGACAACCAAACTCATAGATCGAAAATACAACAGATGGGCGAAAGATACCAGAGGGACAACCAAACTCATAGATCGAAAATACAACAGATGGGCGAAAGATACCAGAGGGACAACCAAACTCATAGATCGAAAATACAACAGATGGGCGAAAGATACCAGACGGACAACCAAACTCATAGATCGAAAATACAACAGATGGGCGAAAGATACCAGAGGGACAACCAAACTCATAGATCGAAAATACAACAGATGGGCGTAAGATACCAGAGGGACAACCAAACTCATAGATCGAAAATACAACAGATGGGCGAAAGATACCAGAGGGACAACCAAACTCATAGATCGAAAATACAACAGATGGACGAAAGATACCAGAGGAACAACCAAACTCATAGATCGAAAATACAACAGATGGGCGAAAGATACCAGAGGGACAACCAAACTCAAAGATCGAAAATACAACAGATGGGCGTAAGATACCAGAGGGACAACCAAACTCATAGATCGAAAATAAACTGACAACTCAATGGCTATAAATATAAACACAGATAAGTAACAGTACAAAAGACACAACATAGATAATTTTAGACTAAGCAACAATAGTTAACAAGATTGACACAAGTATTCTTTATAATGAAATATGTTTTATATAAAAACAATCATTGAGTTATCCGCATCAAAAGCTAGTCAGAGTGTGCCCTCTTCTGTTCAATTTGTATATACAAATTAGATTGAGTCATCCCATAACCAATTTGTATATCATTATAAGTAAGACTAAAATAATAAAAACGATGGTCTATCATACAAACTTTAATGCATTGAGGATGTCTTATCCATAAAAAAAACATCCAGAATTGTCAAACGTTTATATATCCTACAGTACTAGAGATAGTGAGGATTAATTCGTCTCCTTGTTAGATACATCATCAGTGATCACCTTCGGACAAGTAGATATGACAAACAACAGAATTTTAAATTTGACATGAAACATTTGCTGTGTTTCTCAAATCATACGATATGTCATAGAGCTTATAAATTATAATTGGTTTGTCCTCAATGTCTGGAGAGACAATCATGTTTGGAAATGGCATCGTGCTATCTTTCATTCGAAATACAATTTGAAAGCAGCAAACTCGGTTATCTTTGATTATCATACAAATTCATGGTAATATACCAATTCATTACAAGTATTGGATCATTCGGGACGTATTATGGTATACTATTTTTCGTACGTCTGTACGTCAACACTTTGTATGATAACTCAAGTTTGCTTTAACCAAATATTATAAACTATATCCACGGTAGGTTGACAAAAGATCGAAAGAATCCTTTAATACATTTCTGCGTAATCGTTTTAGAGTAGCGGAACTCTAACCGTTACAGTTAAAGCATCTTTTAACTATCTGTTACTAACTCAGAAATGTCTGTATTAATTTCCTAAGATTTAACACTTTTGTTCGGACTGATGAAAAAGGGCTCCCTTTTCGATTTTTTTAATTTTTCAAGTTCGTTGTTCTATGGTTGAGTGACTTCAATCGATTGATAAATACCACTTCACATATTGTGCATTTAATCAAGTATGCCTAGATTGATTTCACTAAAAGCCATTGTTTGGACTGATAAAGGAAAGCTTCCTTATAATTTTTATTCTTTATTTACACCTTTGTCCCAGAATTATGGAACTTTAATTGTCGATTCAATATATTTTGACATGTTCCATACATTGAATTTGCTTGGATTGCTTTATTGGACAACTTACATAAATGTTTGAATTGATGGACATAACAACAACTTTGATTTAAATTTAAATTTGTGTTTTCGATATTTCATTACAGAGTTATTGGACTTAGACCCTCATATTAAATGCAAGGCATTGTACTAATGTTATCCACTTGCTCTACTAATTATATTCAAAAGACTGGCATGAATTGATGTCATACAAATAACGGAATTTTAACAGAAAAAAAGTAGCATGATCGTGTCCTTATTTCAGAGACATAAGCCATTTAAAGTTTGGCGGGTAATGATTTTCTCTAGATTTCTCATATATTTTACATCTGCATTATTTTCCTTTTAAAAGTACAAAAACTAACCAATTTTTTAAGATTTTCAAAAACGGCTTTTTAAACTATATGTACTTTTATTATGAAAAGAAAAGTAGCGGTTAGCAGACAAACATTTTAATGGCACTAGTGGGATACAACCAGAGGATTCGAAATATCTGTCAACAAGTAAAAATAAAAGACCAGCAAATAGGTGTTTTTGGAAATAAAAATAATAATGTAACATAACAACCTTATCTATTGTCAGTATACCTTGTTCTTATAGATAATGAAATTATTATGCGAATTGTCAATTTTGTTGTACAATTTCCATAGGTCATGATAAAAAGATTCTACCAGCTGCTTTAAACATTTACCGGTTTTCACATGATTGTATCGCCATGTGGAAAAGGATTTAGCCAACGGAAAATAAAGAATTTGACAGTAAGCGGTTAATTGTTATGGAAGATTTTCTGTAACTCGTTTCTCATTTTCGATAAGGTTGGATAAGAGCCAAACGGCATTGATAATTTCCTTTTTGGTTTTTCATCTTCATTTGTGGTATCTTTATTACTTTTTGTGTTTTAAGGATTTTTGCTTGTCATGTTTTGGATTTTTTGTCAGATTTTCGGAATCCTCTGGTTTTATCCATATGAATGCCTTCAAACAATTTGCCCATTGACCCCATTTTTCTTTTCATAAATCTTATATATGTTCAGTTATAAGCCATCTGTAAAGTCTTATAGACTCCTTGTTATTTTTTAATAGTTTTTAGAACTTAAAGCTGTCAATGATAAAGCTATGAAAAATCAAGAGAGAACGTTTTCCCGCCAAAATCACAATGGCTGATATCTCGAAAACAAGCACATTGACCTATATATATTGTTTTGTTCTGTTGGTTCCTTTATTAATCCCCTATCAATATTTACTAGTGTTATGAATAGCTTGTTATTTTGAAACTGAGAAGCGAACATCCTTAATGTAAGAATGATAATACATAGTGTTATCATTTAGGTAGTTTGATCCGAATCAATAGTTTAATAAACTATGAATGAACCGATTAATTTTGACATTTGTCATCAAAACCTTAATTGATGTTAATTAATTTAGATTCATTTATTTCTACGAACGTACTGATTTGGGAAAGTATTTTTCACGTTAATATTCTGTAACATAAATTATATTTAAAATCTTATAATGGCTCAATATATCAAGTTTAAAATTAGATCATCATTTCTGATTCAATAATTTTGCATAAAAATATATTGAATTTAGTGATAAACTAGAGAGCACTTAACCCCTTCTATTGCAGACATTCATTTATTTATTTTTGTGAAATAAGTAATAGTATTTAACCTATTTTTTTCAAGACAGGCTTGTAAAGTGCGTTTGTTGAATTGATGGATTTGATTTCCTCTCTCAGAACATATTAACACAATTATGTTCGCATGCACACATAGTTCAACCTGTCTGATTCAATTTAATAAATAGTTGAGTAAATTCAGCTGACTAACTGGTAAAATATTAGGCAATATGATCGACCAATATGTTCTATCATTTCTAAGATACAAAGTACAATCCTATGTTGTAATGGAGACATCATATTCTTTGTGATGACCACGAACAATGCCAACCATTATGTCCTCAATCAAACATCAGGATAGAATTTGTTAGAAGCAATAAATATGTTATATGGAGCACAGTGACCACTTATAGCTAAACTAAATCAAATAAATGGTGTTCTTTATCCGTCTGAACGTTGTTAACTATTCTCCTCACGACTAAATCTTTTCTTTAGGTACAATAGTCGGTGGTTAACCCAAATGTTGTTTCTGTCAAGTGTTGAAGAACAGTGCAGTGCTAGTCAATAATTGGTCCCTGTTTTAAAGGTAATTCTAATTAAGGAGGAAACTACACAAACAAACACCTTCATTATCATGATGAATCGATTAGTATCCAAGACATTGTAGATCCCGGATGTAGATATCTTCTGCTTCATTTGTCTCTTGGTTCTGTATCCAAGACAATGTAGATATCTTCTGCTTCATTTATCTCTTGGTTCTGTATACAAGACAATGTAGATATATTCTGCTTCATTTATCTCTTGGTTCTGTATCAAAGACAATGTAGATATCTTCTGCTTCATTTGTCTCTTGGTTCTGTATCCAAGACAATGTAGATATATTCTGCTTCATTTATCTCTTGGTTCTGTATCCAAGACAATCTAGATATATTCTGCTTCATTTATCTCTTGGTTCTGTATCCAAGACAATGTAGATCCCGGATATAGATATCTTCTGCTTCATTTGTTTCTTGGTTCTGTATCCAAGACAATGTAGATATCTTCTGCTTCATTTATCTCTTGGTTCTGTATCCAAGACAATGTAGATATCTTCTGCTTCATTTGTCTCTTGGTTCTGTATCCAAGACAATGTAGATACCTTCTGCTTCATTCGTCTCCTGGTTCTGTATCCAAGACAATGTAGATACCTTCTGCTTCATTTGTCTTTTGGTTTTGTATCCAAGACAATGTAGATATCTTCTGCTTCATTTGTCTCTTGGTTCTGTATCCAAGACAATGTAGATACCTTCTGCTTCATTTGTCTCTTGGTTTTGTATCCAAGACAATGTAGATATATTCTGCTTCATTTGTATCTTGGTTCTGTATCCAAGACAATGTAGATACCTTCTGCTTCATTTGTCTCCTGGTTCTGTATCCAAGACAATGTAACTATTTTCTGCTTCATTTGTCTCCTGGTTCTGTATCCAAGACAATGTAAATATCTTCTGCTTCATTTGTCTCTTGTTTCTGTATCCAAGACAATGTAGATATCTTCTGCTTCATTTGTCTCTTGGTTCTGTATCCAAGACAATGTAGATATCTTCTGCTTCATTTGTCTCTTGGTTCTGTATCCAAGACAATGTAGATACCTTCTGCTTTATTTGTCTCCTGGTTCTGTATCCAAGACAATGTAGATACCTTCTGACTCATTTGTCTCTTGGTTCTGTATCCAAGACAATGTAGATACCTTCTGCTCCATTTGTCTCTTGGTTCTGTATCCAAGACAATGTAGATACCTTCTGCTTCATTTGTCCCTTGGTTCTGTATCCAAGACAATGTAGATATCTTCTGCTTCATTTGTCTCTTGGTTCTGTATCCAAGACAATGTAGATACCTTCTGACTCATTTGTCTCTTGGTTCTGTATCCAAGACAATTTAGATACCTTCTGCTTCATTTGTCTCTTGGTTCTGTATCCAAGATAATGTAGATATCTTCTGCTTCATTTATCTCTTGGTTCTGTATCCAAGACAATGTAGATTATTCTGCTTCATTTATCTTTTGGTTCTGTATCCAAGACAATGTAGATACCTTCTGCTTCATTCGTCTCCTGGTTCTGTATCCAAGACAATGTAGATACCTTCTGCTTCATTTGTCTCTTGGTTTTGTATCCAAGACAATGTAGATATCTTCTGCTTCATTTGACTCTTGGTTCTGTATCCAAGACAATGTAGATACCTTCTGCTTCATCTGTCTCTTGGTTTTGTATCCAAGACAATGTAGATATATTCTGCTTCATTTGTATCTTGGTTCTGTATCCAAGACAATGTAGATATCTTCTGCTTCATTTGTCTCTTGGTTCTGTATCCAAGACAATGTAGATACCTTCTGCTTCATTTGTCTCTTGGTTCTGTATCCAGACAATGTAGATACCTTCTGCTTCATTTGTCTCCTGGTTCTGTATCCAAGACAATGTAGATACCTTCTGCTTCATTTGTCTCTTGGTTCTGTATCCAAGACAATGTAGATACCTTCTGCTTCATTTGTCTCCTGGTTCTGTATCCAAGACAATGTAGATACCTTCTGACTCATTTGTCTCTTGGTTCTGTATCCAAGACAATGTATATACCTTCTGACTCATTTGTCTCTTGTTTCTGTATCAAAGACAATGTAGATACCTTCTGACTCATTCGTCTCCTGGTTCTGTATCCAAGACAATGTAGATACCTTCTGCTTCATTTGTATCTTGGTTCTGTATCCAAGACAATGTAGATATAGTCTGCTTCATTCGTCTCCTGGTTCTGTATCCAAGACAATGTAGATATCTTCTGCTTCATTTGTATCTTGGTTCTGTATCCAAGACAATGTAGATATAGTCTGCTTCATTCGTCTCTTGGTTCTGTATCCAAGACAATGTAGATATCTTCTGCTTCATTTGTATCTTGGTTCTGTATCCAAGACAATGTAGATACCTTCTGCTTCATTTGTCTCCTGGTTCTGTATCCAAGACAATGTAGATATCTTCTGCTTCATTTGTCTCCTGGTTCTGTATCCAAGACAATGTAGATATCTTCTGCTTCATTTGTCTCCTGGTTCTGTATCCAAGACAATGTAGATATCTTCTGCTTCATTTGTCTCTTGGTTCTGTTTCCAAGACAATGTAGATATCTTCTGACCCATTTGTCTCCTGGTTCTGTATCCAAGACAATGTAGATACCTTCTGCTTCATTTGTCTCTTGGTTCTGTATCCAAGACAATGTAGATATCTTCTGCTTCATTTATCTCTTGGTTTTGTATCCAAGACAATGTAGATACCTTCTGCTTCATTTGTCTCTTGGTTCTGTATCCAAGACAATGTAGATATCTTCTGCTTCATTTGTCTCTTGGTTCTGTATCCAAGACAATGTAGATACCTTCTGCTTCATTTGTCTCTTGGTTCTGTATCCAAGACAATGTAGATATCTTCTGCTTCATTTGTCTCTTGGTTCTGTATCCAAGACAATGTAAATATCTTCTGCTTCATTTGTCTCTTGGTTCTGTATCCAAGACAATGTAGATATCTTCTGCTTCATTTGTCTCTTGGTTCTGTATCCACGACAATGTAGATATCTTCTGTTTCATTTGTCTCCTGGTTCTGTATCCAAGACAATGTAGATACCTTCTGACTCATTTGTCTCTTGGTTCTGTATCCAAGACAATGTAGATATCTTCTGCTTCATTTGTCTCTTGGTTCTGTATCCAAGACAATGTAGATACCTTCTGACTCATTTGTCTCTTGGTTCTGTATCCAAGACAATGTAGATACCTTCTGCTTCATTTGTCTCTTGGTTCGGTATCCAAGACAATGTAGATATCTTCTGCTTCATTTGTCTCTTGGTTCTGTATCCAAGACAATGTAGATACCTTCTGCTTCATTTGTCTCCTGGTTCTGTATCCAAAACAATGTAGATACCTTCTAACTCATTTGTCTCTTGGTTCGGTATCCAAAACAATGTAGATATCTTCTGACTCATTTGTCTCTTGGTTCGGTATCCAAGACAATGTAGATATCTTCTGCTTCATTTGTCTCTTGGTTTTGTATCCAAGACAATGTAGATACCTTCTGCTTCATTTGTCTCTTGGTTCTGTTTCCAAGACAATGTAGATACCTTCTGACTCATTTGTCTCTTGGTTCTGTATCCAAGACAATTTAGATACCTTCTGCTTCATTTGTCTCTTGGTTCTGTATCCAAGATAATGTAGATATCTTCTGCTTCATTTATCTCTTGGTTCTGTATCCAAGACAATGTAGATATATTCTGCTTCATTTATCTTTTGGTTCTGTATCCAAGACAATGTAGATCCTTCTGCTTCATTCGTCTCCTGGTTCTGTATCCAAGACAATGTAGATACCTTCTGCTTCATTTGTCTCTTGGTTTTGTATCCAAGACAATGTAGATATCTTCTGCTTCATTTGACTCTTGGTTCTGTATTCAAGACAATGTAGATACCTTCTGCTTCATCTGTCTCTTGGTTTTGTATCCAAGACAATGTAGATATATTCTGCTTCATTTGTATCTTGGTTCTGTATCCAAGACAATGTAGATATCTTCTGCTTCATTTGTCTCTTGGTTCTGTATCCAAGACAATGTAGATACCTTCTGCTTCATTTGTCTCCTGGTTCTGTATCCAAGACAATCTAGATACCTTCTGCTTCATTTGTCTCTTGGTTCTGTATCCAAGACAATGTAGATACCTTCTGCTTCATTTGTCTCCTTGGTTCTGTATCCAAGACAATGTAGATACCTTCTGCTTCATTTGTCTCTTGGTTCTGTATCCAAGACAATGTAGATACCTTCTGCTTCATTTGTCTCCTGGTTCTGTATCCAAGACAATGTAGATACCTTCTGACTCATTTGTCTCTTGGTTCTGTATCCAAGACAATGTAATATTCTTTTTGTCTCTTGTTTCTGTATCCAAGACAATGTAGATACCTTCTGACTCATTTGTCTCTGAGTTTCTGTATCCAATGACAATGTAGATACTTCTGCTTCATTTTGTTCTTGTTTTCTGTATCCAAGACAATGTAGATATACTCTGCTTCATGTCTCCTGGTTCTGTATCCAAGACAATGTAGATATCTTCTGCTTCATTTGTCTCTTGGTTCTGTATCCAAGACAATGTAGATACTCTGCTCATTTGTCTCTTGGTTCTGTATCCAAGACAATGTAGATATCTTCTGCTTCTTTGTTCTTGTTCTGTATCCAAGACAATGTAATACCTTCTGTTCATTGTCTCTGGTTCTGTATCCAAGACAATGTAGATACTTCTGCTTCATTTGTCTCTTGTTCTGTATCCAAGACAATGTAGATATCTTCTGCTTCATTTGTCTCTGTTCTGTATCCAAGACAATGTAGATATCTTCTGCTCATTTGTCTCTTGGTTCTGTATCCAAACAATTAGATATCTTCTGACTTCATTTTTCTCTGGTTCGTATCCAAACAATGTAGATACTTTGCTTCATTGTCTCTTGGTTGTATCCAAGACAATGTAGATATCTTTGCTTCATTTGATCCTTGGTTTGTATCAAGACAATGTAGATACTTCTGCTTCATTTGTCTCTTGGTTCTGTATCCAAGCAATGTAGATTGCTTCTGCTTCATTTGTCTCTTGGTTCTGTATCCAAGACAATGTAATATTTCTGCTTCATTTGTCTCTTGGTTCTGTATCCATACATGTAGTTTCTTCTGTCATTTGACTCTTGTTCTGTATCAAGACAATGTAATATTTCTGCTTCATTTCTCTTGGTTCTGTATCCAAGACATGTAGATACTTCTGCTTCATTTTCTCTTGGTTTCTGTATCCAAGACAATGTAGATATCTTCTGTTCATTTGTCTCTTGGTTCTGTATCCAAGACAATGTAGATACCTTCTGCTCATTTGTCTCTTGGTTCTGTATCCAAGACAATGTAGATATCCTTCTGCTTCATTTGTCTCTTGGTTCTGTATCCAAGACAATGTAGATACCTTCTGCTCATTTGTCTCTTGGTTCTGTATCCAAGACAATGTAGATACCTTCTGCTTCATTTGTCTCTTGGTTCTGTATCCAAGACAATGTAGATACCTTCTGCTTCATTTGTCTCTTGGTTCTGTATCCAAGACAATGTAGATACCTTCTGCTCATTTGTCTCTTGTTTCTGTATCCAAGACAATGTAGATACTTCTGCTCATTGTCTCTTGGTTCTGTATCCAAGACAATGTAATACCTTCTGCTTCATTTGTTCTTGGTTCTGTATCCAAGACAATGTAGATATTCTGCTTCATTGTCTCTTGGTTCTGTATCCAAGACAATGTAATATCTTCTGCTTCATTTGTATCTTGGTTCTGTATCCAAGACAATGTAGATATTCTGCTTCATTTGTCTCTTGGTTCTGTATCCAAGACAATGTAGATATCTTCTGCTTCATTTGTATCTTGGTTCTGTATCCAAGACAATGTAAGATACCTTCTGCTTCATTTGTCTCTGGTTCTGTATCCAAGACAATGTAGATATCTTCTGCTTCATTTGCTCTGGTTCTGTATCCAAGACAATGTAGATATCTTCTGCTTCATTTGTCTCTTGGTTCTGTATCCAAGACAATGTAGATATCTTCTGCTTCATTTGTCTCTTGGTTCTGTATCCAAGACAATGTAGATATCTTCTGACTCATTTGTCTCTTGGTTCTGTATCCAAGACAATGTAGATACCTTCTGCTTCATTTGTCTCTTGGTTCTGTATCCAAGACAATGTAATATCTTCTGCTTCATTTTCTCTTGGTTTCTGTATCCAAGACAATGTAGATACCTTCTGCTTCATTTGTCTCTTGGTTCTGTATCCAAGACAATGTAGATATCTTCTGCTTCATTTGTCTCTTGGTTCTGTATCCAAGACAATGTAGATATCTTCTGCTTCATTTGTCTCTTGGTTCTGTATCCAAGACAATGTAGATATCTTCTGCTTCATTTGTCTCTTGGTTCTGTATCCAAGACAATGTAGATATCTTCTGCTTCATTTGTTCTTGGTTCGTATCCAAGACAATGTAGATATCTTCTGCTTCATTTGTCTCTTGGTTCTGTATCCAAGACAATGTAGATATCTTCTGCTTCATTTGTCTCTGGTTCTGTATCCAAGACAATGTAGATACCTTCTGCTTCATTTGTCTCTTGGTTCTGTATCCAAGACAATGTAGATATCTTCTGCTCATTTGTCTCTTGGTTCTGTATCCAAGACAATGTAGATACTTCTGCTCATTTGTCTCTTGGTTCTGTATCCAAGACAATGTAGATACTTCTGCTTCATTTGTCTCTTGGTTCGTATCCAAGACAATGTAGATATCTTCTGCTTCATTTTCTCTTGGTTCTGTATCCAAGACAATGTAGATACCTTCTGCTTCATTTGCTCCTGGTTCTGTATCCAAACAATGTAGATACCTTCGTTCATTTGTCTCTTGGTTCGTATCCAAACAATGTAGATATCTTCTGCTCATTTGTCTCTTGGTTCGTATCCAAGACAATGTAGATATCTTCTGCTTCATTTGTCTCTTGGTTTGTATCCAAGACAATGTAGATACCTTCTGCTTCATTTGTCTCTTGGTTCTGTTTCCAAGACAATGTAGATATCTCTGCTTCATTTGTCTCTTGGTTCTTATCCAAGACAATGTAGATACCTTCTGCTTCATTTGTCTCTGGTTCTGTATCCAAGACAATGTAGATACCTTCTGCTTCATTTTCTCTGGTTCTGTATCCAAGAAATGTAGATATATTCTGCTTCATTATCTCTTGGTTCTGTATCCAAGACAATGTAAATACTTCTGCTTCATTTGTCTCTTGGTTCTGTGCCAAGACAATGTAGATACTTCTGCTTCATTTTCTCTTGGTTCTGTATCCAAGACAATGTAATACTTCTGCTCATTTGTCTCTTGGTTCTGTATCAAGACAATGTAGATACCTTCTGCTTCATTTGTCTCTGGTTCTGTACCCAAGACAATGTAGATACTTCTGCTCATTGTCTTGGTTCTGTATCCAAGACAATGTAGATACTTCTGCTTCATTTGTTCTTGGTTCTGTATCCAAGACAATGTAATATCTTCTGCTTCATTTGTCTTTGGTTCTGTATCCAAGACAATGTAGATATCTTCTACTTCATTTGTCTCTTGGTTCTGTATCCAAGACAATGTAGATATCTCTGCTTCATTTGTCTCTTGGTTCTGTATCTTAGACAATGTAGATATCTTCTGCCTCATTTGTCTCTTGATTCTCTATCCAAGACAATGTAAATATCTTCTGCTTCATTTGTCTCTTGGTTCTGTATCCAAAACAATGTAGATATCTTCTGCTTCATTTGTCTCTTGGTTCTGTATCCAAGACAATTAGATATATTCTGCTTCATTTGTCTCTTGGTTCTGTATCCAAGACAATGTAGATATCTTCTGACTCATTTGTCTCTTGGTTTTGTATCCACCACAATGTAGATATCTTCTGACTCATTTGTCTCTTGGTTCTCTATCCAAGACAATGTAGATATCTTCTGCTTCATTTGTCTCTTGGTTCTGTATCCAAGACAATGTAGATATCTTCTGCTTCATTTATCTCTTGGTTCTGTATCCAAGACAATGTAGATATCTTTGCTTCATTTGTCTCTTGGTTCTGTATCCAAGACAATGTAGATATCTTCTGCTTCATTTGTCTCTTGGTTCTGTATCCAAGACAATGTAGATACCTTCTGCTTCATTTGTCTCTTGATTCTGTATCCAAGACAATGTAAATATCTTCTGCTTCATTTGTCTCTTGGTTCTGTATCCAAGACAATGTAGATATCTTCTGCTTCATTTGTCTCTTGGTTCTGTATCCAAGACAATGTAAATATCTTCTGCTTCATTTGTCTCTTGGTTCTGTATCCAAGACAGTGTAATATCTTCTGCTTCATTTATCTCTTGGTTCTGTATCCAAGACAATGTAGATACCTTCTGCTTCATTTGTCTCTTGATTCTGTATCCAAAACAATGTAGATATATTCTGCTTCATTTGTCTCTTGGTTCTGTATCCAAGACAATGTAGATATCTTCTGCTTCATTTGTCTCTTGGTTCTGTGTCCAAGACAATGTAAATATCTTCTGCTTCATTTGTCTCTTGTTCTGTATCCAAGACAATGTAGATATCTCTGCTTCATTATCTCTTGTTCTGTTTCCAGACATGTAGATACTTCTGCTTCATTTGTCTCTTGATTCTGTATCCAAGACAATGTAGATATATTCTGCTTCATTTGTCTCTTGGTTCTGTATCCACCACAATGTAGATATCTTCTGCTTCATTTGTCTCTTGGTTCTGTATCCAAAACAATGTAGATATCTTCTGCTACATTTGTCTCTTGATTCTGTATCCAAGACAATGTAAATATCTCCTGCTTCATTTGTCTCTTGGTTCTGTATCCAAGACAATGTTGATATCTTCTGCTTCATTTGTCTCTTGGTTCTGTATCCAAGACAATGTAAATATCTTCTGCTTCATTTGTCTCTTGGTTCTGTATCCAAGACAATGTAGATATCTTCATCTTCATTTGTCTCTTGGTTCTGTATCCAAGACAATGTAGATACCTTCTGCTTCATTTGTCTCTTGATTCTGTATCCAAGACAATGTAGATATATTCTGCTTCATTTATCTCTTGGTTCTGTATCTAAGACAATGTAGATATCTTCTGCTTCATTTGTCTCTTGATTCTGTATCCAAGACAATGTAAATACTTCTGCTTCATTTGTCTCTTGTTCTGTATCCAAGACAATGTAGATATTTCTGCTTCATTTGTCTCTTGGTTCTGTATCCAAGACAATGTAAATATCTTCTGCTTCATTTGTCTCTTGGTTCTGTATCCAAGACAATGTAGATATCTTCTGCTTCATTTGTCTCTTGATTCTGTATCCAAGACAATGTAGATATCTTCTGCTTCATTTTCTCTTGGTTCTGTATCCAAGACAATGTAGATATATTCTGCTTCATTTGTCTCTTGGTTCTGTATCCAAGACAATGTAGATATCTTCTGCTTCATTTGTCTTTTGGTTCTGTATCCAAGACAATGTAGATATCTTCTGCTTCATTTTCTCTTGGTTCTGTATCCAAGACAATGTAGATATATTCTGCTTCATTTGTCTCTTGGTTCTGTATCCAAGACAATGTAGATATCTTCTGCTTCATTTGTCTTTGGTTCTGTATCCAAGACAATGTAAATATCTTCTGCTTCATTTGTCTCTTGGTTCTGTATCCAAGGCAATGTAGATATCTTCTGCTTCATTTGTCTCTTGGTTCTGTATCCAAGACAATGTAAAATATCTTCTGCTTCATTTGTCTCTTGGATTCTGTATCCAAGACAATGTAATATATTTCTGCTTCATTTGTCTCTTGGATTCTGTATCCAAGGCAATGTAGATACCTTCTCTCATTGTCTTTGGTATCAAATTGTATATCTTCTCTCATGTTTTGGTTCTGTATCCAAGACAATGTAGATATTTCTGCTTATTGTCTCTGTTCTTTCACAATTGTCCTTTGTTTCTTTTCTGGTTCTGTATCCAAGACAATGTAGATATATTCTGCTTCATTTGTCTCTTGGTTCTGTATCCAAGACAATGTAGATATATTCTGCTTCATTTGTCTTGTTCGTTCCTGATTTCTGCTTCTTGGTTTGTATCCAAGACAATGTAGATATCTTCTGACTCATTTGTCTCCTGGTTCTGTATCCAAGACAATGTAGATATCTTCTGCTTCATTTGTCTCTTGGTTCTGTATCCAAGACAATGTAGATATATTCTGCTTCATTTGTCTCTTGGTTCTGTATCCAAGACAATGTAGATATCTTCTGCTTCATTTGGTTCTGTATCCAAGACAATGTAGATATCTTCTGATTCATTTGTCTCCTGGTTCTGTATCCAAGACAATGTAGATATCTTCTGATTCCTTTGTCTCTTGGTTTTGTATCCAAGACAATGTAGATATCTTCTGCTTCATTTGTCTCTTGGTTCTGTATCCAAGACAATGTAGATATCTTCTGCTTCATTTGTCTCTTGATTCTGTATCCAAGATAATGTAGATATCTTCTGCTTCATTTGTCTCTTGGTTCTGTATCCAAGACAATGTAGATATCTTCTGCTTCATTTGTCTCTTGGTTCTGTATCCAAGACAATGTAGATATCTTCTGCTTCATTTGTCTCTTGGTTCTGTATCCACCACAATGTAGATATCTTCTGCTTCATTTGTCTCTTTTGGTTCTGTATCCAAGACAATGTAGATATCTTCTGCTTCATTTGTCTCTTGGTTTTGTATACAAGACAATGTAGATATCTTCTGCTTCATTTGTCTCTTGATTCTGTATCCACCACAATGTAGATATCTTCTGCTTCATTTGTCTCTTGGTTCTGTATCCAAGACAATGTAGATATATTCTGCTTCATTTGTCTCTTGGTTCTGTATCCAAGACAATGTAGATATCTTCTGCTTCATTTGTCTCTTGGTTCTGTATCCAAGACAATGTAAATATCTTCTGCTTCATTTGTCTCTTGGTTCTGTATCCAAGACAATGTAGATATCTTCTGCTTCATGTGTCTCTTGGTTCTGTATCCAAGACAATGTAGATATCTTCTGATTCATTTGTCTCTTGGTTCTGTACTTTCTTTGACAAATGACTTTTGCTGCATAACAATATAGAAGGCTTTCTTTTTATTTGCCATCGCACATCTTGTATAATGAAATACAGAACCAAACCATGAGTTATCAGTTACACAGTGTGCTAGTGACCTACTATGATATACAATGTCTATGGGATTGTTTTGCTTTTACTTTTGTTTACTGTAATATGTCTGTGCTCTTTAATTAGCCAGTCTGTTTTGTTTCTATTGGTTACAGTTCTATCATTTGTTTAGATTCGTAATTCTAATGTTCAAATTCGGATGTATAAAGATTATTGGTTTCGTCGATCGATTTCAACAGGAGAAACATGACAATTGTTAGTAATAGACCAAGAAATGCTCAACCTTTTCGGATCACTTCGATTCATTCCGCTTTTTGTGGTGATGTTCGTGTCATAAATAATTATTTTGTTGACTTTTGTCTGCCGTTCGCATATCTCTTCTATGTATGTTGTCTGTCTCTCTTTAACTCATTTTTGTATTGTTCCTTTCGAAGTCTTCTCTCATTTTAGTACTGCATATAAATTGTTTTTCTTTTTAACTGTTTCGGTAGTAAAATAACTCGTTCTAAGCGTGTAATCTATTGATAACTATTTGATAGTGTCAGCTAAAATACAATTTCTTAAAGATTATAATGGAACAGCCAGTAGATTTCATTATTTGTAATACGAAAACGGAATATCGACATTGAAATGGAAAATTTAGATTTATTCTATCAGTATTTAGGGGTATGGGTTAGAAATGGTGTTACCAGGTAAATTCAACTTTCAAACTCTGAAACTATTTAAATGTGTTTGTTATGGTTTCATATTAAAAGAAACGTATATTCAATCAGCTTGAACAACAACATTGTCAGCATGCAGAGATTTCAGACCATTCAAAACTATATTGGTCACTGCATACATAGGGTACTCATCAAACCTTGAATTTAAGGATTTGTTTTTATGATTGAACATGATGAACGATCAAACTGTTTGGACAAAGATTCCGTTTTTTCTTTGACTCTCGCTTTGTCTATTCTCTCTCATAATTATCAACGCAGTACATCAACAGCCTAAAGTATATATCCAGTGAACGGGTGTATGATCTTCAATCTTATACATAAATTATGGATTTAAGTATAGTGTGAGAAAGATGATTCATTCTAATTCTGATATTGGTTCCTGTTATCTCTTAAGGGAATTTCCTTGTTAAAGAAGCTAGCCATCTATTATTTCCTCTCCATCCTTTACAACTCTCATTATTCAAATATCGCGATGGGTAAATGAAACAAAATAAGTTATTAACTGTATTTTTGATTCATTGTTTTAGACAATGCATAAATATGATATTGAAAGATAGCTGGCGACGTACTAAACAATAGCGATGACAAACAGACAAAACCTAGTCTTTATCTTTAGACTATTTATACAAATGTTTACAACAAATATGATTTTATCACATATAAAAAAGAAAACATGTCTTGATATAATGATTGGATACAAATTATAATTATCATCACGTACACAAAGTCCAAGAAAAACATCAATTCTGAGAAATCGTTAATTCAATGCTCAGGACTTTGACTGAATACATACTAAATTTTGTAAACATAATTTTGTTGTGACATTCTGATCACAATTTGACTTCAATAGTGGTAATTTGCAGAAATTTGTATTACCTAACCAGTGTTTTATCATTGTGGTAACGTTAAATCCTTGGATGTAACGATCAAATTAAGGGGTGTTTTCGTCTTTGACTCTTGGCTGCCTCTGCCTCATTTTTAGACTTATATCTCAAACTTGACATAAGCGGTCATCTCAGTACCAGAATCTATGACAAACGAGATGATTTTAATTTCAAATTATGAATTTCTCCCACCTTAGTAGCAATTTACCAACTTCGCTTTCATACGGGATATACACTTCTCAACTTATTCTGTATTCAGGAGCGTGAAGCTACTACTCAGACTTTGTAAACGATACGAGTGTCTGAGCAGAAATGAGATGAATCAGGGGTATGTTAAAGGACGTCTCGTCTTTTTCTACAAAAAATACTTCGTGTTTTAAGACGTAATTAAAAAAATCAAGAATTTAGAATTGATACTATAAGTTAGAAGACCATTAGAATTTAACAAAAAGCTAAAATATTGGTAGGTAATGGGGCTCCTTTTCAGGATATTTTATTTATTTTTTAAAAGTGCAGGAAAAGGCTGACTCAGACTTTTACCTTATCTTTTCATTGGTAATATTTGGGTCTCAAATCAAAAGAAATGAAATCTAAAAATTTCGGTAAAATATTTTACCTTCTATCGAATGAAAAATACAAAGGAGTACAAATATTTGACACAAATTTCATAACCTCTCCTAAGTACATCCTTAATAACATTTAATAGTATTTTTTTCTTTGTTTTTCTAAATATTTTTTTTACTAATTTTAGTCTTTATTTATAATGTCCATTAGGTGTTGCTCGGTACTTATACATCCCGTTATTGTGTTGTTGTGCTATGGTGAATTTTTGTCTGTATGCCTTTGAGTTTCTTTGTTGACACATTTGTCTCTTTTCATAGTGATTAAGATTATAACAAAATGTTGACTGCTGTACCCTTATTTTTGAAAATTTTATCTGTTGTGTGTGTTTTTGTATTCACTCATCGTTGCCAATATAATGAAATTTGATGCGACTGTCATACAAGTGAGAGGTTTAGCAAGCTATAAAAGAAAAGATGCGAGGAAACTTCAAAACGGAAAGTCCCTAATTAAATGGCAAAATCAAAAGCTCAAACACATCAAATGAATGGATAACAACTGTCATATTCTTGACTTGGTATAGGTACTTTATTATGTAGAAAAAAGTGGATTGGACCGGGTTTTATAGCTAGCTAAACCTCTAACGTGTACGACAGTAGCATCAAATTCCACAATATTGACAACGATGCGTTAAGAAAACAATCAGACATAAGGAATATGACAGTTGTTATCCATTTTTGTGTTGTGTTTGAGCTTTTGATTTAACTATTTGATTAGGGGCTTTCCATTGTGAATTTTCTCTGAGTTCAATATTTTTGTTATTTTACTTTTTGCTTACTTTATTGAATTATGATCGTTATTTACTCGTCTCCTGTTAAACCATTAGGGTCACTGACATCAGAGGTACATTGTGTCATTTTCATGGCTCGTCATAAGACACAATGGTTTAAGCTAGTGAGAGGTTTAGCTAGCTATAAAAACAAGAATTAAAAAATGCCGGTACCAAATCAGGAATATGTTGTTTTAAATTCGTTTGATGTGTTTGAACTTTAAACGGTATGTTTACTATTTAACATTTTAAAAGGTTACCCGCAAGAATCATAATAAACTTTCAAACTTCCACTTTGTTTTCCACTTTTTGACTAAGTGCTCTACCATTATAAGGCACTTTAATTCAAATGTTACAATCAATGGTGCTATCAGTTATACTAAGGATTCTGATTGATAATAATTATACTCTAAAGACTTGGTAGCAGTACTCGTCTATTGAGAATATTCAAGCAGTGCATGTACATGAAGTCTCTATTCCTCGAATGATACTCCAAATCCTTATTAAATATAAAATGCACATGTTAGATGAATGTTCGTGACAAGAACGCTGTTGGCATAGAGAGAAAAGCACAGACTCTCGTAAAAGGTTGTTAACGCTTAGTACACAAGATAACTTTATCAGTTCCTTTTACGAATTGTGTCGTGTACTAATTATAGTATATCAAATAGAATAACAAACATGCCGGTGCTTGGTGTTTATTTTTATAAATTTGAGATCAAGAATGAGTGAAAGAGACAACAACCCGACCAAAGTGCGGAAAACAGTCAAAGGCCACCAATGGGTCTTCAATATATGTATAGATCATAGTTTATTCTTTATACAGCACTGTCCTAGTTAAGGAGATGGTTGGTTGCTCACAAACATGTTTACCCCCGCCAAAATATTTATTTGTCTGTCCCACGTCAGAAACAAATAGTTCAACGGTTGTCGTTGGTTCATGTCTTCTATATTTTTTTTTATTTTTTTTGTTAAAATTTATGCCGTTAGTTTTCTAGTTTGAATTGTTTCTCATTTTTCATGTCGGGGTCTATTATAGTCCACCATATGATATGGTTTTTCCTCATTGTTGAAGGTCGTACCGTTGCACAAAATTGCTTACATCCACTTCATCTAAACTCATGTTGAGAGCTGTTTCAATGGCAATCATACCACGTATATCTCCTAAGTTTTACATTGCTATCTAAAGCATTATGACAAGATGGATGTAATAATGTCATTAACCTACTTTAATAATGTCATAAACCTACTTTGATGCTGACTACGTTGCAGAACTTGTCGATTTCCCCTAATTTTCATTTAGGTAAAGATTAAATTGCCGACATTAGTGAGTTGACCATTTAAAAATAGGCCATTAATATATAATAAAAGTTTCTTCTATTTGTCGCAGCGGAATCCCACCCTTCTATCTTAGAATAGAATAACATAGCTGAATTAGTTTTTGAATACACATATCATTTACTTTCACACGTCGTTTATTTTCACATTTTATCTATTTTCACAATATCTAAAATTCCCGAAATAACAGTTTACCGTTTAGTTTTAGTCAACTCAAGACTCCTGAAATCTTAGAGTTTAACACAGACCTTTAGATTCTATATCTGCACATTATACTGTCATCTGCAAATAAAAGTCTGGGTTAACAGGGGGTCAAAGTAGTATGTAATGTCATTATGTTTTACTTTGTTATAAATTGTTGAGTCAAATCGGTGTACCTGAATTTGACAGCTAGTGTCCCTTTATTGTAACATGGATATTGAATAATGTAATATTGTTAATTTGTAACATATGTTTTTGTGAGGTGGTTTTTTTTTCGTATACTGTTTTTGTTGTTGTTGTTTTTTTTTTTGTTTTTTTTTTTTGTTTATTGTTTGCTTAAGCTTATATTGCCACCGTCAAACATTTTAAATGTTTAATGACAATAGAATTAAAATTAACTACGCACTTGTCGCAAATGCGCAATAACTCATTACATATGCATTTATTTTAAATAAGAAATATTAGGGCATATACATTTTTAGCTCACCTGGCCCAAAGGGTCAAGTGAGCTTTTCCCATCACTTTGCGTCCGGCGTCCGTCGTCGTCGTCGTCGTCCGTCATCGTTAACTTTTACAAAAATCTTCTCCTCTGAAATTACTGGGCCAAATTTAACCAAACTTGGCCACAATCATCATTTGGGTATCTAGTTTAAAAAATGTGTCCGGTGACCCGGCCAACCAACCAAGATGGCCGCCATGGCTAAAAATAGAACATACGGGTAAAATGCAGTTTTTGGCTTATAACTCATTAAACCAAAGCATTTAGAGCAAATCTTACATGGGTAAAATTGTTTATCAGGTCAAGATCTATCTGCCCTAAAATTTTCAGATGAATCGGACATTCCTTTGTTGGTTGCTGCCCCTGAATTGGTAATTTTAATGAAATTTTGCTGTTTTTGGTTATTATCTTGAATATTTTTATAGATAGAGATAAACTGTAAACAGCAATAATATTTTGCAAAGTAAGATTTATAAATAAGTCCAGATGACCGAAATGGTCAATTGACCCCTTAAGGAGTTATTGTCCTTTATAGTCAATTTTTAACAATTTTTCATAAAATTTGTAAAATTTTAATAACATTTTCCACTGAAACTACTGCGCCAAGTTCATTATAGATAGAGATAATTGTAAGCAGCAAGAATGTTCAGTAAAGTAAGATGTACAAACACATCACCATCACCAAAAAACAATTTTGTCATGAATCCATCTGCTTCCTTTGTTTAATATTCACATAGACCAAGGTGAGCGACACAGACACAGGCTGTTTAGAGCCTCTAGTTAAAAGGTGGGATGAGTCTCTTTGTAAATGTGAAAATCTACGTAAATTCGGGTTTGTGCCGTGATTGGCTTTAATATTTCAACGAAAGCCTCGTTTCCTGTTGCAACAGAATTAGATCCTAAACAAAAAAGAACTGATTCTAACATTATATATTTATGCAAATCCTATCCGAGTTGGTATACATATTTTGTAACAGACCTCTTCAATACATGTAAGTTCTGTGCAGGGTTCTTCAATAGCCTGCACAATCTACACACAAATTCGCGTTTTTGAAAATACAGCAAAATTTTCAGATTTTTCCACAGGCACTTGTTTCTGTCAATGAGGGGTTAACTAATCACACCCGTACGGTCAATTTTTCGTAAACAGGCAAATTCGTTTGGAATGAGGAAAAAATATTTATAGAATATGCAAAAAATACACTGGCTATCAACCAATCAAAATTTAGCATCTATATAAGGTGTAATTATAATATATACCTGTAAGATACTTGTAATATAGTTTGTGGGGCTCATATGTAAGGATCCTATTCTTTTTATTGCCCATTTATGGGCATTATGTTTTCTGGTCAGTGCCTTCGTTCGTCCGTCCATTCGTTCGTCGTACAGTCCATCCGTTGTCCCGCTTCAGGTTAAAGTTTTTGGTCAAGGTACAATGTAGTTTTTGATGAAGTTGAAGTCTAATCAACTTTAAACTTAGTACAAATGTTCCCAATGATATGATCTTTCTAATTCTAACGCCAAATTAGAGGTTTTCCCCCATTTTCACGGTCCACTGAACATAGAAAATGATAGTGCGTAAGGGGCATCCAGTGTACTGGGGACACATTCTTGTTTAGCATATTTACAGATGTATATGCATGGCAAAATTGTGCTGCTCTTTAGGTGTGCTATTTTTAATTGTTTAAAAATATACAATTGGCAAATGGAGATAAAAAAAAAGACTTTATAGTGATACTCTCTGACTTATTTTGATTCTTTACATTTAGCTAATTATGTCGTAATGATACAACTGTACATCTTGTTATGATTTTATATCTATAAAAGTATGTACACTTTTGGTATTTAGCTGTACTTTGCCTCTAAATGACCTTAGATCTACTCAGAATCACCTTTTGACCTCAAGCAACAATCATCTTTATTGTGGCGTAGAATATAGATATACAATGTAGGAAGATGTGGTGTGAGTGCCAATGAGACAACTCTCCATCCAAATAACAATTTATAAAAGTAAACCATTATAGGTCAATGTACGGCCTTCAACACGGAGCCTTGGCTCACACCGAACAACAAGCTATAAAGCGCCCCAAAATTACTAGTGTAAACAATGTTTTGAATTTAGATGTCAAAGTTTAGCGGAACCTGTGTGATTTTACGTAATGGCAGACAAATTGCATACGTCAACTCAAGTGTCAATACATCTATTTTTACAATGCATTTTGATTGGTTCCTTTATAAAAAGGAAGCTAATTGTTGTAATGCAATAGAGGTACCTTCATGAGGAATAATAGTAAAAATTCTTGCCAAATGACGTCAACATTAATTTTATGGTTCATGAAGATAAAATGTACATTTTCCTTTAGAAGATGAAAATAAGTTGACTGAATATGACGAATCATGTTAATTTTTTTTCAAAAAATATAACAGTAAAGATAATCATTTGACACCTCTGAGGAATCATAAGAATTATGTTTTGATGAATCATAGTAAGATTTTAACTAATTTGATGCTATATATATATATCTGATGCAGAGAATGACCGTTTGACGCCTAACTGTAAAAGTCTCTGTGGCCTAGTGGTCTACATGTAAGTTATGAAACTACTGGATCACTAGACTGTTAACACAATGATGTGAGCTCTAATCCTGCACATGGCAGATGCATTTAACTTCAATCTTAATTGACTAGGATTGTCAGTTTTCCTTCCAAAGGTCATTCTAATTTTCTCCATGCAAACTGCCTTCCTCTACCAAAAAAACATTATGGCCATGAAATAGCACAATACTGAATAGTACTGAAAGTGGTGTTAAACACCTATCAATCAGTTGAAGGGAATATTTACAACTATACTAACTACATTAATATATTTTTAATGTACTATTTGGCTTCCTCTACCAATAAAAACTGACAGCCAGGAAATAGCACATTAGTGCTGAAAGTGGCATTAAACACCAATCGATTAAGTCATGTAAGTGGAATATTTTCAACTAGTATTAACTTCTACTGTGAACCAAATGTATAATTCAAACATTGTCAAATAAGAATAGTTTTTATTGCTAATCACAAAACTGAGCTGAATAATTACATTAGATTAATGATTATTTAAAACAATTGAAAATATTTTTTTTTATTTAAAAAAAAAAGCTTAAGTAAAGCATTACAAATAAACCAAATAAAATTCAAAAAATGAAATAAGACCAGCAATAAGATCCAGCAAGAATAATATATAAGGTACAGTCACCCAGGAATAAAGGCAAGGACTGTTGAACATTTAATAATATATAAGGTACAGTCACCCAGTAATAAAGGCAAGAACTGTTGAACATTTAATAATATATAACGTACAGTCACCCAGGAATAAAGGCAAGAACTGTTGAACATTTAATAATATATAACGTACAGTCACCCAGGAATAAAGGCAAGAACTGTTGAACATTTAATAATATATAACGTACAGTCACCCAGGAATAAAGGCAAGAACTGTTGAACATTTTAATAATATATAAGGTACTGGAATGAAGAAGGATGATTCAATTTTATTTTTTTCTAGTATTAAATTACCCTCTCAAGATATGTCTGCATACTTCAATATACTTCTGATTTTAAAATTTATATGTTTGAGTTGTTGGCAATTTCAAAGTTAAGAGGGTCTTGGTAGCAAGATGGGTAGGGTGCTTTGGTCATGATTTTCTGTATTCTCTATTATCTAACACAATTTTTCACTATTCTGTAAATCTAAATACCCATGCCTTATGTCACCGAGGGCCAGTGTGGCTTAATTGTAATTATCAAATGACATGTGTCTGCCTAATTAACAAGATTTACAATTACTATGAAAAGAGATACTCAAAGACATTTGTGACACATATCAATGTACATGTATACAAATGTTTCTAATTAGCCGTATGTTATTTAAATAAATTACAATTTAATTAGAAAACTGAGAACAAACTTAATTCCTCAATAAAGCCAACTTTTGACAATAAACATATAATTCTAAAATTATCTAACATATAAAAAAAAATAGATATGAAATACTGAAAAATACTAAAAATTATGTTTAATACACCGGGAGGGAAAATGCAGGTCTATGACACATATTCTCTTTTTTTCATCAAATAAAGATATATAAACCCTAGTATGCAATAACTACACTTTTGTACTTTGTTTTGTTTAACAGGATAAATGATGTACAGTGCAGGCTGAGTGCAAAGGAAATTTAAATTGAACATACTTTCAATTTTGTAGAAGAAATCAAGACTTTAGCTTGGTCTAGAGTTGTCTCCAAGTTTTCAAAACTGGCAACAAAGTATAGCAGGTCATGATTTTTTTGGCTCTAAATATTTGGAGCCAGTGCAGCCCCTGATACTGACTACATCAATATTAAAACATTTATTTATAATCTACATTTATGATGAAGTCAATGATATATTAACTTCTCTTATGGTTGGGGCCTGTTATCTTACTCCCACGTGAATAGATATTTTTCGTATCACACCGTACGGAGTGTGATATGAAAAACTGATATCAAAATTACGTTAATTTGATTGGCTTATCCCGTAAATTTCCAATATTTTCATTGGCCGTTGATCAGGTCATTATTCACTTGAAAAGGTCATGCTGGGACTACTTGACAACTGATTGTTTACTCCCGGTTTTCGCGATTTTCATCTGCTTTATCGTCTGCATTATCTAATATAAATCTTATCATGGACGAAGAAATAAAGAAAGGAACCTGTGTACGGTTATGTAACGGAGCAAAGGGCATTATAACTGGAACAACTTCCAATTTCAATTTCCCTCTGTATGCGACAGTAAAACTACCGATGGACGTCCGCAAAGCTTCAAATACAATACAGTTATCTCTATTCTAATGCAAAACAAGTTCATAATTAAATTTCAATCACAATTTCAGTGTAAAATCTTCATTAAAGAAAATTCCGCGAAAAGATGTTATCTTCTTTGGTCCCTACACTACGTGACGTCATAGGTATGCTTCCGGTGTCATACTTAAACACCGGGTGTTTTCTGGCTTCTGTGCTGTTTCAGAATGTAATAAAATTTGATAAAAAGAAGATTTTAAGGCGCAACAAGTGAGTTACTTGTTAATTATTGTAGAAAAACGTGTCAATACACTTGCTACAAATTAGATAACAGGCCCCAACCATAAGAGAAAGATCAGTACGCGTTGCAAAGAAAAACAGCCGTAGCAACACAACTCGCAACAAATAGGCCACGCACATACAACTTTTTGCCATAAGAGAAATTATTGATTGAAATTAAATAACTCTAGTTGATATCAAGCGATATCTAATTCTCACTCGTTATGAAACCTATAATTACACATATATATACTTGACAACAAAAAACAATCTCAACATAACCTATTTTCTTGAACAAATGATAATTTTCTTCTCTCAGTATTATGATATATTAAAAATCTTTTTAATCATGTTAATACACATATATAACAAAATCACAATAACATATTCAATGCATGATAAATATTAATTAGATATTATTAACATGAATAATAGTTTAATATCAAGTCTTGATGCTAAAAATAAAAAAATAAAAATCACCCAAAATCTCTTTTAAATATTATATGGTGTAATTCAGCTAAAGCTATTATTGATAATTAAAGATAGTAATTTTGAGATAGATTTATCTAACAAAATTAAAGTACAATTTTTGCTACTGAACATGGCTTTGTGTGTCTTGTCAGCAAGAAGTAACCAAAATGGTGGAGACAGATCTTGAGAAGGTCTTTCAACACAGGGAATAAATTATAATTGAGTTGTCTTTCTTGGAACAATATTCTTGTATTTGAAGGTGCTCCTATAGGTCTTGTATTACAACTCCAGTTTCCAGTGCATGTCAAAACATGGAGGGAAACAAAATAGTGCATTTTTTTCTGAACTCAATTTATTCTGTTTGATTATAGGTTTATGCTGAATTGAAACATATATAGACTTTAAAAAATCTTGCATCTTTTGGGGGATATCAATTCAGAAAAGTGGAAGGATATCATGTTTACTGGAAGTGGTGCGGCCTTGTAAAAACAGCAAACAGAAAGTAGAAAAAAAATATTTTGACTTCAGAATTACATAACTTTTTTATTCTTCGTGGCATGACCCACTTTTTTTCCAATTAAATCACAATTTCACATTAGTACATACATGAAATGAATATGAATATTTTTTTCTATGTTGCATTTTTATTTTTTATTTTCAAAGATCAGCTGTTTTGCATGTAAGCCTATGGAGCAGTCAATTACAAGACCGCAACCTATATTGTGGTGTGGGTCTTACTCAATGTTGTTTATAGTTCCATTGTTTTAAGATTTGAGAAGCATGATTGTTACAAGAGAGAATCACTTGTATGACAGTCGTTTGTTATTCTTTTTAAGAGTGAAGGAGCATGGCTGTTACAAGAGAGAATCACTTGTATGACAGTCGTTTGTTATTCTTTTTAAGAGTGAAGGAGCATGGCTGCTACAAGAGAGAATCACTTGTATGACAGTTGTTTATTATTCTTTTTAAGAGTGAAGGAGCATGGCTGTTACAAGAGAGAATCACTTGTATGACAGTCGTTTGTTATTCTTTTTAAGAGTAAAGGAGCATGGCTGCTACAAGAGAGAATCACTTGTATGACAGTCGTTTATTATTCTTTTTAAGAGTGAAGGAGCATGGCTGCTACAAGAGAGAATCACTTGTATGACAGTTGTTTATTATTCTTTTTAAGAGTAAAGAAGCATGGCTGCTACAAGAGAGAATCACTTGTATGACAGTTGTTTATTATTCTTTTTAAGAGTGAAGGAGCATGGCTGCTACAAGAGAGAATCACTTGTATGACAGTCGTTTATTATTCTTTTTAAGAGTAAAGAAGCATGGCTGCTACAAGAGAGAATCACTTGTATGACAGTTGTTTATTTATTCTTTTTAAGAGTGAAGAAGCATGGCTGCTACAAGAGAGAATCACTTGTATGACAGTTGTTTATTATTCTTTTAAGAGTGAAAGGAAGCATGGCTGCTACAAGAGAGAATCACTTGTATGACAGTTGTTTGTTATTCTTTTTAAGAGTGAAGAAGCATGGCTGCTACAAGAGAGAATCACTTGTATGACAGTTGTTTATTATTCTTTTTAAGAGTAAAGAAGCATGGCTGCTACAAGAGAGAATCACTTGTATGACAGTTGTTTATTATTCTTTTTAAGAGTAAGAAGCATGGCTGCTACAAGAGAGAATCACTTGTATGACAGTGTTGTTATTCTTTTTAAGAGTGAAGAAGCATGGCTGCTACAAGAGAGAATCACTTGTATGACAGTTGTTTGTTATTCTTTTTAAGAGTAAAGAAGCATGGCTGCTACAAGAGAGAATCACTTGTATGACAGTTGTTTATTATTCTTTTTAAGAGTGAAGAAGCATGGCTGCTACAAGAGAGAATCACTTGTATGACAGTTGTTTGTATTGTCTAAGAGGAACATGTGCAGTGTCTTTTAGAGTAAGAAATTCTAAGAGAGAACACTTATGAGTGTTTACTTTTAAGTAGAGATCTTAAAGAGAGATCACTTATGACAGTGTTTTATTCTTTTTAAGAGTAAGAGCATGGCTGCTACAAGAAAATCACTGTATAAGTTTATTTTTTTTTAAGAGTGAAGAGATGCTGTACAGAGGAATCTTTATGAAGTGACTTAAGAGGAAGAGATGTTACAAGAGAGACATTGTGACAGTGTATCTTTTAAGTAGGATCTTAAGAGAATCACTGTTGACAGTGTTTTTATCTTTTAAGAGTGAATGCTTAAGAGAGAATCATTGTATGAAGTTTTATATTTTTTAAAGTAAGAGAGGCTGCTCAAGAGAGAATCACTTGTATGACAGTTGTTTTTATTCTTTTTAAGAGTAGAGCTGGCTGCTACAAGAGAGAATCACTTGTATGAAGTGTTTTTTCTTTTTAGAGTAAGAGATGGCTGCTACAGAGAGAATCATTGTATGACAGTGTTTTTATTCTTTTAAGAGTAAGAAGCATGGCTGCTACAAGAGAAACACTTGTATGGTTGTTTTTTTTTTTTAAGAGTAAGAGAGTGTACAAGGGAATCTTGTTAAGTTGTTATATTCTTTTAAAGGAGAACATGTTACAGGGATCATTGTATGACATGTTTGATTATCTTTTTAAGAGTAAGAAGCATGCTGTACAGGAGAATCACTTGTAGAAGTGTATTATTCTTTTTAAGAGTGAAGAGCATGTGCTTAAGAGAGAACATGTGTACAGATATGTTTGTTTATATTCTTTTTAAGAGTGAAGAAGCATGGCTGCTACAAGAGAGAATCATTGTATGACAGTTGTTTATATTCTTTTAAGAGTGAAGAACATGGCTGCTACAAGAAGATACTTGTATGACATTGTTTTTATCTTTTTAAGAGTGAAGAGCATGGCTGCTACAAGAGAGAATCACTTGTATGACAGTTGTTTATTATTCTTTTTAAGAGTGAAAGCATGGCTGCTACAAGAGAGAATCACTTGTATACAGTGTTTGTTATTCTTTTTAAGAGTAAAAGAGCATGTGTACAAGAAGATCTTGTTAAGTTGTTTATTATTCTTTTTAAGAGTGAAGAGCATGCTGTACAAGAGAGAATCACTTGTATGACAGTTGTTTTTATTCTTTTTAAGAGTGAAGAAGCATGGCTGCTACAAGAGAGAATCACTTGTATGACAGTTTTTACTTTTTAAGAGTAAGAATGCTGTACAAGAGAGAATCCTTTATGACTTGTTTTTATTCTTTTTAGAGTAAGAAGCTGCTGAAGAGAGATCATTGTATACAGTTTTTATTATTCTTTTAAGTGTAAGAAGCATGGCTGCTACAGAAGATCTGTATGACAGTTGTTTTTATTCTTTTTAAGAGTAAGAGCATGTGCTACAAGAGAGAATCACTTATGACAGTTGTTTTTATTTTTTTAAGAAAGAGATGGGCTACAAGAGAGAATCACTTGTATGACAGTTGTTTATTATTTTTTTAAGAGTAAAGAAGCATGGCGCTACAAGAGAGAATCTTGTATGACAGTTGTTTATTTCTTTTTAAGAGTGAAGAAGCATGCTGCTAAAGAGAGAATCACTTGTATGACTTTTTTTTTTTTTTAAGAGTAAGAAGCATGGCTGCTACAAGAGAATCACTTGTTGAAGTTGTTTTTATTCTTTTTAAGAGTGAAGAAGCTGGTGCACAGAGAAATCACTTTATGAAGTTGTTTATTTTCTTTTAAGAGTAGAACATGGTCCTTTTTAAGATACTTGTTTAAGTGTTAGTCTTTTAAGAGTAAGAGCATGGTGTAAAAGATAAGATGCATTGTTTATGTTTTATTTTTAAAGTAAAGCATGGCTGCTACAGAGAGAATCATGAGACATTGTTTATTATTTTTTTAATAAAGAAATGCTGTACAAGAGAATCACTTGTAAGGTTTTTATTTTTTTAAGATTAAAAGTGTAAGAGGAATCCTTGTAGACAGATTTGTTATTCTTTTAATTAAGAGATGGCTGCTACAAAAGAACATTGATAAGTTGTTTTTTTTTATTAAGAGAAGAGCTGCTAAAAGAGAACATTGTATGACAGTTGTTTATTATTCTTTTTAAGAGTAAGAGATGGCTACAAAGAGAATCACTTGTATGACAGTTGTTTTTTTTTTTTAAGAGTGAAGAAAGCTGCTACAAGAAAATACTTGTATGCAGTTGTTTTTTTCTTTTTAAGAGAAGAAGCATGGCTGCTACAAGAAGAATCACTTGTATGACATTTTATATTCTTTTTAAAGTAAGAGCATGGCTGCTACAAGAAGATCACTTGTATGAAGTTGTTTATTATTTTTAAAGTAAGAGCATGGCTGCTACAAGAGAGAATCACTTGTATGCAGTGTTTATTATTCTTTAAGTAAGAGCATGGCTGCTACAAGAGAGAATCACTTGTATACAGTTGTTTTTATTCTTTTTAAGAGTAAGAAGCTGGCTGCTACAAAGAGAATCACTTTATGACAGTGTTTTTATTCTTTAAGAGTAAGAAGCATGGCTGCTACAAGAGAGATCACTTGTTGACAGTTGTTTATTATTCTTTTAAGAGTAAGAAGCATGCTGCTACAAGAGAGAATCACTTGTATACAGTTGTTTTTATTCTTTTTAAGAGTGAAGAGCATGGCTGCTACAAGAGAGAATCACTTGTAGACAGTGTTTTTATTCTTTTTAAGAGTAAGAAGCATGGCTGCTACAAAAGAATCACTTGTATGAAGTGTTTATTATTCTTTTAAGAGTAAAGAGCATGCTGCTACAAGAGAGAACACTTGTATGACAGTTGTTTATTATTCTTTTTAAGAGTGAAGAATGGCTGCTACAAGAGAGAATCACTTGTATGACAGTTGTTTTTATTCTTTTAAAGTAAGAGCATGGTGCTACAAGAGAGAATCATTGTAGACGTGTTTATTATTCTTTTTAAGAGTAAGAGCATGGCTGCTACAAGAGAGAATCACTTGTATGACAGTTGTTTATTCTTTTTAAGAGTAAGATTTATTATTCTTTTAAGAGTGAAGAGCATGTGCTAACAAAGAGAGATCACTTGTATGACAGTTGTTTATTATTCTTTTTAAGAGTAAAGAGCATGGCTGCTACAAGAGAGAATCACTTGTATGACAGTTGTTTATTATTCTTTTTAAGAGTAAGAAGCATGGCTGCACTAGAAGAATCATTTGTAGACAGTTGTTTATATTCTTTTAGAGTGAAGAAGCATGGCTGCTACAAGAGAGAATCACTTGTATGACATTTTGTTTATTTATTCTTTTTAAGAGTGAAGAAGCATGGCTGCTACAAGAGAGAATCACTTGTAACATTGTTTGTTATTCTTTTAAGAGTAAGAGCATGGCTGCTTACAAGAGAGAATCACTTGTATATACAGTTGTTTATTATTCTTTTTAAGAGAGAAGAGCAGGCTGCTACAGAGAGAATCACTTGTATGACAGTTGTTATTATTCTTTTTAAGAGTAAGACATGGCTGCTACAGAGAGAATCACTTGTATGACAGTTGTTTATTATTCTTTTTAAGAGTGAAGAAGCATGCTGCTACAAAGAGAATCACTTGTATGTAATTTTTATTATTCTTTTAAGAGAGAATATGATGCTGCTACAAGAGAGAACACTTGTATGACAGTTGTTTATATTTTTTTAAGAGTAAGGAGCATTGAGCTGTACAAGAGAGAATCACTTGTATGACAGTTGTTTTTATTCTTTTTAAGAGTAAAGAAGCATGGCTGCACAAGAGAGAATCACTTGTATACATTGTTTATTATTCTTTTTAAGAGTAACATGATGCTGCTACAAAGAGAATCACTTGTATGACAGTGTTTATTAATTCTTTATAAGTGATAAGAAGCATGGCTGCTACAAGAGAGAATCACTTGTATGACAGTTGTTTATTATTCTTTTTAAGAGTGAAGAAGCATGGCTGCTACAAGAGAGAATCACTTGTATGACAGTTGTTTATTATTCTTTTTAAGAGTGAAGGAGCATGGCTGCTACAAGAGAGAATCACTTGTATGACAGTTGTTTATATTCTTTTTAAGAGTAAGAAGCATGGCTGCTACAAGAGAGAATCACTTGTATGACAGTTGTTTATTATTCTTTTTAAGAGTAAGAAGCATGGCTGCTACAAGAGAGAATCACTTGTATGACAGTTGTTTATTATTCTTTTTAAGAGTAAAGAAGCATGGCTGCTACAAGAGAGAATCACTTGTATGACAGTTGTTTATTATTCTTTTTAAGAGTAAGAGCATGGCTGCTACAAGAGAGAATCACTTGTATGACAGTTGTTTATTATTCTTTTTAAGAGTAAAGAAGCATGGCTGCTACAAGAGAGAATCACTTGTATGACAGTTGTTTATTATTCTTTTTAAGAGTAAAGAAGCATGGCTGCTACAAGAGAGAATCACTTGTATGACAGTTGTTTATTATTCTTTTTAAGAGTGAAGAAGCATGGCTGCTACAAGAGAGAATCACTTGTATGACAGTTGTTTATTATTCTTTTTAAGAGTGAAGAAGCATGGCTGCTACAAGAGAGAATCACTTGTATGACAGTTGTTTTTTATTCTTTTTAAGAGTGAAGGAGCATGGCTGCTACAAGAGAGAATCACTTGTATGACAGTTGTTTATTATTCTTTTTAAGAGTGAAGAAGCATGGCTGCTACAAGAGAGAATCACTTGTATGACAGTTGTTTATTATTCTTTTAAGAGTGAAGAAGCATGGCTGCTACAAGAGAGAATCACTTGTATGACAGTTGTTTATTATTCTTTTTAAGAGTGAAGGAAGCATGGCTGCTACAAGAGAGAATCACTTGTATGACAGTTGTTTGTTATTCTTTTTAAGAGTGAAGAAGCATGGCTGCTACAAGAGAGAATCACTTGTATGACAGTTGTTTATTATTCTTTTTAAGAGTGAAGGAGCATGGCTGCTACAAGAGAGAATCACTTGTATGACAGTTGTTTATTATTCTTTTTAAGAGTGAAGAAGCATGGCTGCTACAAGAGAGAATCACTTGTATGACAGTTGTTTATTATTCTTTTTAAGAGTGAAGAAGCATGGCTGCTACAAGAGAGAATCACTTGTATGACAGTTGTTTATTATTCTTTTTAAGAGTGAAGAAGCATGGCTGCTACAAGAGAGAATCACTTGTATGACAGTTGTTTGTTATTCTTTTTAAGAGTGAAGGAGCATGGCTGCTACAAGAGAGAATCACTTGTAGACAGTTGTTTATTATTCTTTTAAGAGTGAAGAGAAGCATGGCTGCTACAAGAGAGAATCACTTGTATGACAGTTGTTTATTATTCTTTTTAAGAGTGAAGAAGCATGGCTTGCTACAAGAGAGAATCACTTGTATGACAGTTGTTTGTTATTCTTTTTAAGAGTGAAGGAGCATGGCTGCTACAAGAGAGAATCACTTGTATGACAGTTGTTTTTATTCTTTTTAAGAGTAAAGAAGCATGGCTGCTACAAGAGAGAATCACTTGTTATGACAGTTGTTTATTATTCTTTTTAAGAGTAAAGAAGCATGGCTGCTACAAGAGAGAATCACTTGTATGACAGTTGTTTATTATTCTTTTTAAGAGTGAAGAAGCATGGCTGCTACAAGAGAGAATCACTTGTATGACAGTTGTTTTTATTCTTTTAAGAGTAAGAAGCATGGCTGCTACAAGAGAGAATCACTTGTATGACAGTTGTTTATTATTCTTTTTAAGAGTGAAGAAGCATGGCTGCTACAAGAGAGAATCACTTGTATGACAGTTGTTTATTATTCTTTTTAAGAGTAAGAGCATGGCTGCTACAAGAGAGAATCACTTGTATGACAGTTGTTTATTATTCTTTTTAAGAGTAAAGAAGCATGGCTGCTACAAGAGAGAATCACTTGTATGACAGTTGTTTTATTCTTTTTAAGAGTAAAGAGCATGGCTGCTACAAGAGAGAATCACTTGTATGACAGTTGTTTATTATTCTTTTTAAGAGTGAAGAAGCATGGCTGCTACAAGAGAGAATCACTTGTATGACAGTTGTTTATTATTCTTTTTAAGAGTGAAGAAGCATGGCTGCTACAAGAGAGAATCACTTGTATGACAGTTGTTTATTATTCTTTTTAAGAGTGAAGAAGCATGGCTGCTACAAGAGAGAATCACTTGTATGACAGTTGTTTATTATTCTTTTTAAGAGTGAAAGAAGCATGGCTGCTACAAGAGAGAATCACTTGTATGACAGTTGTTTATTATTCTTTTTAAGAGTAAAGAAGCATGGCTGCTACAAGAGAGAATCACTTGTATGACATTGTTTATTATTCTTTTAAGAGTGAAGAAGCATGGCTGCTACAAGAGAGAATCACTTGTATGACAGTTGTTTATTATCTTTTAAGAGTAAGAAGCATGGCTGCTACAAGAGAGAATCACTTGTATGACAGTTGTTTATTATTCTTTTTAAGAGTGAAGAAGCATGGCTGCTACAAAGAGAATCACTTGTATGACAGTTGTTTATTATTCTTTTTAAGAGTAAGAGCATGGCTGCTACAAGAGAGAATCACTTGTATGACAGTTGTTTATTATTCTTTTTAAGAGTAAGAAGCATGGCTGCTACAAGAGAGAATCACTTGTATGACAGTTGTTTATTATTCTTTTTAAGAGTAAAGAAGCATGGCTGCTACAAGAGAGAATCACTTGTATGACAGTTGTTTATTATTCTTTTTAAGAGTAAAGAAGCATGGCTGCTACAAGAGAGAATCACTTGTATGACAGTTGTTTATTATTCTTTTTAATAGTAAAGAAGCATGGCTGCTACAAGAGAGAATCACTTGTATGACAGTTGTTTATTATTCTTTTTAATAGTAAAGAAGCATGGCTGCTACAAGAGAGAATCACTTGTATGACAGTTGTTTATTATTCTTTTTAAGAGTGAAGGAGCATGGCTGCTACAAGAGAGAATCACTTGTATGACAGTTGTTTATTATTCTTTTTAAGAGTGAAGAAGCATGGCTGCTACAAGAGAGAATCACTTGTATGACAGTTGTTTATTATTCTTTTTAAGAGTGAAGGAGCATGGCTGCTACAAGAGAAATCACTTGTATGACAGTTGTTTGTTATTCTTTTTAAGAGTAAAGGAGCATGGCTGCTACAAGAGAGAATCACTTGTATGACAGTTGTTTATTATTCTTTTTAAGAGTGAAGAAGCATGGCTGCTACAAGAGAGAATCACTTGTATGACAGTTGTTTATTATTCTTTTTAAGAGTGAAGAAGCATGGCTGCTACAAGAGAGAATCACTTGTATGACAGTTGTTTGTTATTCTTTTTAAGAGTGAAGAAGCATGGCTGCTACAAGAGAGAATCACTTGTATGACAGTTGTTTGTTATTCTTTTTAAGAGTGAAGGAGCATGGCTGCTACAAGAGAGAATCACTTGTATGACAGTTGTTTATTATTCTTTTTAAGAGTGAAGAAGTATGGCTGCTACAAGAGAGAATCACTTGTATAACAGTTGTTTTTATTCTTTTTAAGAGTGAAGAAGCATGGCTGCTACAAGAGAGAATCACTTGTATGACAGTTGTTTATTATTCTTTTTAAGAGTGAAGGAGCATGGCTGCTACAAGAGAGAATCACTTGTATGACAGTTGTTTATTATTCTTTTTAAGAGTGAAGAAGCATGGCTGCTACAAGAGAGAATCACTTGTATGACAGTTGTTTATTATTCTTTTTAAGAGTGAAGAAGCATGGCTGCTACAAGAGAGAATCACTTGTATGACAGTTGTTTATTATTCTTTTTAAGAGTAAAGAAGCATGGCTGCTACAAGAGAGAATCACTTGTATGACAGTCGTTTGTTATTCTTTTTAAGAGTAAAGAAGCATGGCTGCTACAAGAGAGAATCACTTGTATGACAGTCGTTTATTATTCTTTTTAAGAGTGAAGAAGCATGGCTGCTACAAGAGAGAATCACTTGTATGACAGTTGTTTGTTATTCTTTTTAAGAGTAAAGAAGCATGGCTGCTACAAGAGAGAATCACTTGTATGACAGTCGTTTGTTATTCTTTTTAAGAGTGAAGAAGCATGGCTGCTACAAGAGAGAATCACTTGTATGACAGTTGTTTGTTATTCTTTTTAAGAGTGAAGAAGCATGGCTGCTACAAGAGAGAATCACTTGTATGACAGTTGTTTATTATTCTTTTTAAGAGTGAAGAAGCATGGCTGCTACAAGAGAGAATCACTTGTATGACAGTCGTTTGTTATTCTTTTTAAGAGTGAAGGAGCATGGCTGCTACAAGAGAGAATCACTTGTATGACAGTTGTTTATTATTCTTTTTAAGAGTGAAGAAGCATGGCTGCTACAAGAGAGAATCACTTGTATGACAGTTGTTTATTATTCTTTTTAAGAGTGAAGAAGCATGGCTGCTACAAGAGAGAATCACTTGTATGACAGTTGTTTATTATTCTTTTTAAGAGTGAAGAAGCATGGCTGCTACAAGAGAGAATCACTTGTATGACAGTCGTTTTTATTCTTTTTAAGAGTGAAGGAGCATGGCTGCTACAAGAGAGAATCACTTGTATGACAGTTGTTTGTTATTCTTTTTAAGAGTGAAGAAGCATGGCTGCTACAAGAGAGAATCACTTGTATGACAGTTGTTTATTATTCTTTTTAAGAGTGAAGAAACATGGCTGCTACAAGAGAGAATCACTTGTATGACAGTTGTTTATTATTCTTTTTAAGAGTGAAGAAGCATGGCTGCTACAAGAGAGAATCACTTGTATGACAGTTGTTTATTATTCTTTTTAAGAGTGAAGGAGCATGGCTGCTACAAGAGAGAATCACTTGTATGACAGTCGTTTATTATTCTTTTTAAGAGTGAAGAAGCATGGCTGCTACAAGAGAGAATCACTTGTATGACAGTTGTTTATTATTCTTTTTAAGAGTGAAGAAGCATGGCTGCTACAAGAGAGAATCACTTGTATGACAGTCGTTTGTTATTCTTTTTAAGAGTGAAGGAGCATGGCTGCTACAAGAGAGAATCACTTGTATGACAGTTGTTTATTATTCTTTTTAAGAGTGAAGGAGCATGGCTGCTACAAGAGAGAATCACTTGAATGACAGTTGTTTGTTATTCTTTTTAAGAGTGAAGGAGCATGGCTGCTACAAGAGAGAATCACTTGTATGACAGTCGTTTGTTATTCTTTTTAAGAGTGAAGAAGCATGGCTGCTACAAGAGAGAATCACTTGTATGACAGTCGTTTGTTATTCTTTTTAAGAGTAAAGAAGCATGGCTGCTACAAGAGAGAATCACTTGTATGACAGTTGTTTATTATTCTTTTTAAGAGTGAAGAAGCATGGCTGCTACAAGAGAGAATCACTTGTATGACAGTTGTTTGTTATTCTTTTTAAGAGTAAAGAAGCATGGCTGCTACAAGAGAGAATCACTTGTATGACAGTTGTTTATTATTCTTTTTAAGAGTGAAGAAGCATGGCTGCTACAAGAGAGAATCACTTGTATGACAGTTGTTTGTATTTTTTTAAGAGTGAAGAAGCATGGCTGCTACCAGAGAGAATCACTTGTATGACAGTTGTTTATTATTCTTTTTAAGAGTAAAGAAGCATGGCTGCTACAAGAGAGAATCACTTGTATGACAGTTGTTTGTTATTCTTTTTAAGAGTAAAGAAGCATGGCTGCTACAAGAGAGAATCACTTGTATGACAGTTGTTTGTTATTCTTTTTAAGAGTGAAGAAGCATGGCTGCTACAAGAGAGAATCACTTGTATGACAGTTGTTTATTATTCTTTTTAAGAGTGAAGAAGCATGGCTGCTACAAGAGAGAATCACTTGTATGATAGTTGTTTATTATTCTTTTTAAGAGTGAAGAAGCATGGCTGCTACAAGAGAAAAGAGAAGCAATGCAGGGAACAAGATGTCCAGATTGTTAGAGGCAGAAGACGAGGATGATTTCTATAAAACTACATATGGAGGTTTTAATGAGGTGACTCTTTAAAATATATTTATTGCATTTAACTTATATCTGAACCCATATTAAATGACATATATGCATGTACAATGTATCTGATCTAAAAATTACAAATTTTCTTCTTTTTTTCAACTTCAGATATTTTATTTCACTGATAGTTGTTTAGAAAGCCCGTTAATGTTACAATAATGGCACTAAGGTTCTTCCCTCTATTTTTAATTACCTATAAAACCAGGGATTTCATTGTCTTATAAATCTATATATTATAACAGAGTAATTCTACAGTTTTCTTATAAGTTTGTCCTGAATTCAAGTGAATTGTTCGTATTCTTCATTGATCATTTATTTAAATAAACTTATCATAGATACCAGGGTTAGATTTTGTATTTATGTCTGACGTGCATTTCATCTACAAAAGACTCATCATTAACACTCAAATCCAAAAAAGTTAAAAAGGCCAAATAAAGTAGGAAGTTGCAGAGCATTGAGGACCTAAATTCCTAAAAGTTTTGCCAAATACCGCTAAGGTAATCCATTCCTGAGGTAGAATATATTGATTTGATTTATTGATTCTGAATTATTTCTTTACAATGAAACTATGCTCAAGATTTTGGAAAGAAACATTTTCACTTTGAATGGCAAAATTCTGACTCAAATTTGATTAAAAAAAAGTGAATTAGTAAAATTATAAAAAATCAAATGTCCTTCCTTACTAGTTGTAAGATGATAACTAATAAATGTCTGAACACTTGTTCTTTTTAATCTGTTTGTACTGTATATGCCAATATAGATAACAAGTTACTACAGAATGTCTGAACAGTTGTTCTTTTCAATCTGTTTGTACTGTATATGCCAATATAGGTAACAAGTTACTACAGAATGTCTGAACAGTTGTTCTTTTCAATCTGTTTGTACTGTATATGCCAATATAGGTAACAAGTTACTACAGAATGACAAATTTATTTTTTTATTTGACTTCAGGAAGAAGGAGATAATGAATATGAATCTGAGAATTCTGAATCTGAAGATACCGACTCTGATATCAGCATAGATGAAAATGATGAAGTTAAAAGTGATGTGGAGGATGAAGATGGGAAGAGGAAGAAGAAAGGAGTCAACACCAAGGCCTACAAGGTGGTGTATCAATAGCTTAATTATATAATATGAATAATGTGGTATGTTTTCTAAGTAAGGTACAATGTAGCTGCATCAATTTTATACAGTTATTTTGGTTATGAGTGTATTTTATACTTTACTTTTTAATTGTATCACCAGGACTCAGGGAGACTACGGGGATTAATTGGCAATCTTGTCTGTCACTCCCCTTTTCTTGACCCCCAAAAGTGATTTCTAGAATGTTCACAACAGTTGTTTTCGATTTTGACAAAATAAATGGGCTACCTTTCAGTACTATACCAGGATTAAAATTCCCTTTAGATAATGTGTGATCCTTTATTCTATTGCATTTTTTGTAATTTTTTCTAGAATCATATTCAAAACAGTGTAGCTGTGGCCATTGATTGACGACCTTAAATTATCCCATTGACTGGGGCAGATTAGGTGAACGTTTGTCTGTAACGACCGCTGCTCACTATGTACTTGTTAAAGACACTTAAACTGTGGGGTCACAAAAGGTTCTCAACACCTAAATAAAGTAATTAGAAAAACTTATTAGGAATAACACGTCGTTTTGATTTATATCAATAATATAAATCAAAACATAAAGTTAATTCTGGTTAGTTTTTCGAATTATTTTAATATTAAAGGTGTTAAGAACATTTTGGTGACCCCACAGTTTAAAGTCTATAATAAGTAAGTAGTGATCAGTTGTAGTTACAGACACACGTTCACCTAATCTGTCCCAGTCAATGGGATAATTTAAGGTCGTCAATCAATGCCACAGCCACACTGTTTTGAATATGATTCTATATTCCTCACGAATCAGAGGTAGACCAACTATGACCAAAATCTGTATTATTACAATATGACTGTCTACAGACACATCTATGGCTCAGCTGACACAAGAATATTAGTGCAAAAGGGAAAAATAGGCATTCAACAGTCATTTATTTTGGGTTTATATTTGAATGCATATGCATTTGTTTGTAGTTAATTGATTCGAGCTACTAAAATTTGTGAAAATTACACTTTAATACTGCAGTGATGCATACGATCCCCTCTATCTGGTAAATGACATCATAAAGGCACTTAATTTCCAGTAAAGAAAATAACTTGAAAGTGGTCTATTGAAATACACTGTGATTTAAAACACTTTGAAAAAAAATAATTTTGTCATCTTATTAATTACAGGAACCAGTGAAAAAGGTTGTAAAGACAGAAAAACCAAAAGAAAAGAAACCTCCAAAGCCTAAAGTATCAGCAGTACAAATTTATCATACTCCAGGTTTGAATAAATCTAAAGTAATTGCATCTGTCAAGTAAAAATATACCTGATTTTCAGCATCAGATATATAATGATAAGAAACATTTTCTCACAAACAAAACTTTTTCTCAGAGAAAGTGATGACTTTGCCCATAATTTGATATTTCATTCTCAATAATTTTTTCTTTGATTTTACATTCCTTATAAAGTTGGACATAGGTTGCCATAGACATGATCGATATCTATAATTGCAAAGTTGGACATTTATATGCAAAATTTAAAGTTTCAGCTCAATAGTTGTAGTAAAAAGTAAAACCACAAAAATACTGAACTCAGAGGAAAATCAATTCGGAAAGTCTATAATCACATGGCAAAATCAAATAACAAAACGCATCAAAAACGAATGGACAAGAACTGTCATATTCCTGACTTGGAAGAGAGAAGACAAAAGAAGCCAGAGAGGAAATGCTAAAAGAAATGGCAGCACAGAAGAATGTAGCTGAAGTAAGAAGATTGACCCAGGAGGAACTTTTAGAGGAAGCCAAAATTACAGACCTCAATAGTTGTAGCTTTCTGTAACAGATGATGAGGAATTTAAAAACAAAATTATAGGCAATTGAACTGAGTTTGACTTTTCCTTTTAAGATTTCTGCTCTAAAGCCATTTATTCATTGCCCTGCTACAACCATTGAACGCTAATGCTGTATAGGGACACAATAAAACAATTAACTCCTATATATTCATAATTCCTTTTATTAAACATCGATTCATATGATTTATGTGGTATACCAATTACTCTTTTCAGTAAAGAAAACATTAAGAAAATCAACAGCAGATAAAACAAAAGAGAGACAAGATAGAGAGAAGACAAAAGAAGCCAGAGAGAAAATGTTAAAAGAAATGGCAGCACAGAAGAATGTAGCTGAAGTAAGAAGATTGACTCAGGAGGAACTTTTAGAGGAAGCCAAAATTACAGAGGAAGAAAATCTACAGTCTTTAGGTCAGATTACAAACATGTATAATAGAAACATAATTAGTCATATACTGCCTACCATCAGATGGTCAAATGAACAAATGTCATATCAAAGTCTTTGATTATAAATTAAACATGAAACACAAATTCAGGAATTATCGTCCTTCATTGCACACATTTGTAACCATGAATTTAAAACAAGAACTGTCTTTAAAAAAGATATCGGACGTATTTAAATTTGAGTATATGTTTAACACTATCATTTCGATAACCTATCTAAAAATCAATGAATTACCAACAAAAGAACGTTACAAATTGTTTTGTGAATATTCCGATTATATTTAAATAAGTGATTTACCATTTAAATAACATGTTCTCTGTTTTTGTTCAGTATCCTCGGTCCTCGTATCTTTCTGTTTACATTCACCAAAACCCCGCGGAAATCTCACATGCGTAGGTGCGTTCTAAAAGTCATGTACGTTCGTACAACAAAGTAAACATTAAAAATTATATAATTGTCCCAAATAAACATCTGTTATGGATGCAAAAAGCTATTGGAGAAACAATTATTTTAATAAAAATATAAATCTTTGTAAGATCAAATATTTATAGTTTTTCACTTGCTTTCCATCATGATATAATTAACGAGACGTTTTTTCAAACACAACCAAATCACCCACCATGACAGCATTTTTTCCAATCACAGAAAGGATTTTCAAGCATGCGTATTCTGTTGCCATAGTTAAGCGTCCTTAAGTTCAAAGGTCACAAACCGAAAATAAACCGACTACGTCGGAAAAAACAATAGTAAATGTTATTCCAAATGAGTTATGTATTGTTGAATATTGGAGATATAACTTTCATTTCATTTTAACTTACACACTTTTGGCTGCAGATGTGACATTATGGTTGTTTAAACATAATTGTTAGGTATATTTCAAGGAGGCTGCAACCCAACAAAATTAATAAATAAAAAGACATCTATAGGGCATCATACAGTCCTATATACTGTGGATTCCTTTAGATTCCTGGCTATCAAATTTTGTGGATATTTGATTTCCTGTCCCTTAAAACCTATGCATTAAAAATATGAAGAAATTCAAACTTTATTAGACACTTATAATCATGGTTTATCTTAGTTACAAATTTTGGAAGATTGTACCCAATAAATAGTGATGACTTCTGTTAATACATGAATTTCTACCATGTTTTACTGTTGCAAAAATTGCAGTTGAATGGGCTTCACAAAAATAAACACTCACATTTTAAAATTTTTGAGCATTAATTATATGCAGCAAATTCACAAATGGAAATATTTAGTTTCACATTAATTATCATAGTAAAACAAACAAATTGTCTCACTGGAACTCAGCCTACATCTTATACAATAATGATAATATAGGCCCAGAAAAGTACTGTATCTGAAAAAAATATTTGTTTTAATGATGTTCAAAATATTTTGAAACACATGAAAATTTTACAATAATTTAAAACCAAATTAACTTTCTTTGTAATTTTCAATAATTAAATTAGATGAACTTTTTATTTCAGAGGATTACAAAAGACTAGAAATGGAGAAAAAGAAAAACAGAATCCAGAAACAGATAAACAAAGGACCAATGATTAAATATCAGTCATTTACTATGCCACTGATAGAAGAGTTACCAATGGAAACAGAAATAAATGTAGATGATATGTAAGTCAATATAATGTTATAATAACATGTTATCATCACTGTATTCTTCTTTATTCAATGGCCCCCAAGGGTGACTGGGGAATAGAAATATGGTCACTTGGTCTTCTCCCGACCAGCAGTAAAACGCTTGCTGAAGTTGGGCGTCCGTTTGGCTGTGCGGGATGTATCAAGTTCGCAGTCACGTCCGGTCAGAAGGGGGACGTTAAATCCAATGCCTCATGTAAAGAGAGTGCCACGCTCTTTGCACGTTAAGAACCCTTGCAACAACTCTTTGAGGGGTCTGTAGGTGGCCTGTTGCAAGGCAAAATTTCTGTCCCTATCCAATATACCCTCATTTTCCAGTGGCAGTCAAAATTTCCCCGACCATCATCCCAGATGGCCTTTTTTGTATCAACCTACCTATTGTATTTATTGTGAACTTGTTCTCGTCCTGAATAGGCATGAAATATTTGCCACTGGACGTTAAGCAACCAACAATCAATCAATCTTTATTCAATACAACAGAAGATTGTAAAAGAATGTCAGGTTGATTCATTTAAAGATATCGTACCCAGGGAAGGTGCTTTCAAAATGGGGTAACCACCTATAGAGAAAAATATACATTTCCATTGTACTAGACATCAACATGAAGTGGAGATTTCAAAGTGTCTTCTCTGGGTCACATGTAATTTTTATGAAATAGCTCTGAAAATAATGTAAAGAGTTTGATACACAATTTCTTTACCTACTGAAATGGCAGAAGTTATTTATGATTCAAATATTTCTGGGTAATATATATGTCCTACAACAATCACTCTATGCCACACCATATAGTAACCTATTGAAAACCCAGAGATGACAAAACATGAAACTGTTTAATAGAGAAAACCAATCGTATGTTTTTTTTATTTCAGCAATAATAAAAAAACACTGATGAAAGACATAAACCAACATGTACAACAACCATTGAATAACATTATCCTTGCCTCAGACCAGATAAAATCCTGCATCTATATCAGCACCACACATTGGGTGCTAATAATAAAATGATATACATGTTATACATACAAATCGGTTATTATGTAAAATATTTTACTGGTTTTCTGATATACAGTGTACAAGTGTTTTGATTGATTTCAAATTGTTTCTTTCAGAATGGAACCCCAGAAGAAATCTGAAGACATATGTGAGATATCAGAGAAGTGTTCACGGACATTTATAACATTCACAGATGATAGAACATTTAAAGAATACTTTCCTCAGAAAAAACCTAAACTTTCACAAAAACAGTATTGTCCTGTTACTAAACTACCAGCCAAATATTTTGACCCTATAACACAGACTCCATATGCTACAGCCGAGGCATTCAGATTGATACGAGAGGCATACGCTCAACAACAGGCTGAAAGGAAGCGTAAATGATTACATTCCAAATACAGGCAACTGCAGTGATTTGTTACCAATATGTGTTCAAGAAGACTCAAGACTCTTATAGACCTGATAAATAAAAGAAATTTATTTTGTATATTTTATTCCATGTTTCTCCAGACCACATAGAATGAGTTCAAGCTGTACACTTCGGTTTATAACTTTGGCTCTAACTTTGTACGTACCATGATTCTATGGTTTATAACTTTGGCTCTAACTTTGTACGTACCATGATTCTATAAGAAGTTAGATTCTCTTGAGTTTATAAAATGAGTTATGAATTGAAGCAATTAGATCTTGTTTGTGTATTTCCTCTATGCTTAGATGGTGTTTGTAATGTATGGTAACAGCAATGTAGTGATTGCAAAGTACATGCTGTAATTCATTTCAGAATTGAATGCTTCTTTTTTCGTTAATTTATTTGGGTGTAAAAGTGTTGAAGGAAGTACATTTGGTAAAATAAAAACTATAAATTACTGAAAGAAGCATTCAATACTTAGAATATATTTTTTTCTAGGATCATGAAAACATGATTTGTATCAAGTTTATAGCAGAGTTCTACTGACCTTGTTCTCACTTTCCTGGTTTGGTTATTCAGCCTTAGGTTTTCATGGTTTATAAGATGATGTATGAAATTTTTACTCCACCAGATCTGTCAGCTATATTTGGTGTATAGAATGATTGTAAGGTGTACATGTCTGTCCAACGGTTTATTTGACATACCTGTATGTATTTATGTACCGAGACACAGACAATGATTTGCACTAGTATCAATTGGGGTATACACACTCCAAAGAGCTTCAAGTTTTTAACAAATCAGAATAAAATATTGAGGAGACAACAATCTTAATAAATGTATGAGAGTAGCCCTTTATTTATAAGATTTTAAAATTTATAGCAGTGAAATAGAGAAAATGTTTACAAGTCATGAATATATTCATCACAACAGAAAAATAAATGTATGGGGGAGGGTCGGAAGGCAATTTTTATTTGACCCCACCATGGATAAAATTTTAATTAGATATTTCCTTAAAATGTTCAAACAATATACCTACCAAACAATCAAATTTTAATAAAAGTGCCTTTCCCCCCTCCCCATTCAATTAATTCTGGAAAAGCCCTTATACTATTTTTTAAATTCATGGACATTTTCCACTTGTATCACATGTTTTTGAAATAATTCAACACAACAACAAAAAGAAGAAGAATACATGTACATCCTTAGTAGCACAATGAAAAAAGTTACATAAAACCATTTGGAGCTTTTCATATTGTCTTCAGTAATTCAGAGAGAGAAACCTAACAACAAAATAATCTGAATGTCAATAATTGGTTTCAACAAAAAGCAAATGTCTTTACCATGTCCAGCTATAATTAAGCCTAGACATATTTTGTGTAAACAATACCACAGATCTACCAACAACACCACACTATAAGATTAAACTGACCACTGATGGCCCTATTTGTAATTATAGAAATCATAAAAATTTGCCTGTGTTCAATTGACATCCTCATTGTACTGAGATGTCCTAAGTACAACACACTAGCTGCGCACACAATTTAAAATGATAAACTAGGTTTGAGGGCTAAATATATTATATTTGATATGTATAATGGCTTGTTGTCTTATGTTTTATTCTGTCCATGACATCATTGGCGTTGCTCAGTTACCACAAAGCACAGGGTATATAGTAATAAGGGTCAAGACTGGCCAGGGTTTTAAATTATTTAGACTAATCCAACAATGTTCTTCGAGCAGAAACACTGTTTAGGGTTAAAACTGAAATCCCCTTATCATCTTGAATTATAAAAGAGATAAATAAGAGCATACCAGAAAAAGATTATAATGTCAGTATTCATCAATGTTCATGGCAACAATTCTCCAAAATACTGGAAGTAAATGCTGATAAATAAATTATGCTTTCTAAATCTCTAATATCAGCTACTGCACTCAACATAAGATACAGAAATAGTACGAAGAGTGCAGGAATATTTCAGTTATGTTGGGGGTGTGATTTACGTATTTATTTACAATGTAAGCAATTTCCAAAAATGAAAAAAATTGTGCCAAGAATTGTCCTATAGAAAAGATGATGATTGATTTCAAAAGATATCTTTTAAGGGTTATGCGATAAATGATTCTCCTAAGGCCGTAGTTTTTTTATTTTTAGTTTTACGAACCCTCCTACCCTAATTTTCGCCAAATAGGAAAAAAAAATAAAATTAAAAATGTTGATTTTTTTTTTTTTTTCTCCTCCGACCCAGTGTTTTTCATGCAAAAATAAATAAATTTTAGTTCATAACTGCATGAAAGAATCTAAATATAAGCTCTTGGTGATTTAGTAAGTTGTTGAACATTAATTTTCAATTCAAACCTTGTCAAGAAAAAAAAATAGTTGTTACACTAGTAGAAAATCTCCTGGTGAAATAAAAAAAAAAATTTTTGATATTGACGGTTGGTATTAAAAAAAAAAATCAGCAGCAGCAGTTTTTTTGTTGTTTTTTTTTTCGTCCTCCTACCCATTGGTTTTGTCAAAAATTTTCGTAAAACTAAAAATATAATAACTATGGCCTAAAAAAGAATTAAAAAATGAGAAGGTAATTTTTGTTGCTTCCAGATGAAATAAAAACAGTTCCAAATTTAATGAATAAGGACAGCCCATTTATTGTAAATATGTGCTATAGACTTTCTATATATTAAAAATATCAACAGTTGAGCTAGTGTTAGTGAAAATCTCAAATGTTCACAATTACCAGCTCAAATGGCAGTGCTTCGGTAGCAACATGGGTTAATAACAACTATTCTAAAATGCTTTTTGGAAAATGACGCGTCAGCGGCATTCTTCCATTACTATTGACCAGAACAACAGGAAGTCGATTATTGCCTCCGCCTACCGCACTTGGTTTCATATTTACTATTTTACAAACTAACTGGTATCTGCTTGTATTCCGCTACACTAGAACAAAGTGTGTTAGCCTCGGACGGGAACCAGTTTACATACTTTATTTTATTTAGTACAACAAAAATGTTGACTGTCCATAGGAAGTCTTGTATAGTCCGCGCTTTTATTCTCAACAATTGGACCTTCCAGTAGGGATGCGCATTAAATAGTACAATTAGCAAGAAATAAGAGAACAAGTTCAATATTCGCGGCGAGGTTGTTTGTTTACATTCCGCCATCTTTGTTATTGATATTGTAGAGGGCGCTCTCATGATTTTTCAAACTAATTATTTTAACTCGTCCATATTAATAAGTTATTTCTATTTAATATCAAATCAAAAGTGATAAATATAAAAACTTAACCTTTCATTACAAATTTCTCCTTTCTGTTCAATGCATTTATAATTTGTAAACTACAAAACGTAATCGGTTATTGTTCATTCCGTTTTGATGTTTCATACCGACTTAAAATTGGTTTGTATAAGCTTAGACCCTTCAAACATTAATGTGATAGGTATATTAAAGACTGTTTTACAAAAGGATGGAACTTTTTTATTTTCAAAATCGTATTATAGTGATATCTGTCATGTACGGATTTCGACTTTCACCGGTAATTTCTTCTTTTACACGTGCGTTTTAAACTTCTTTTCAAAACATCGCAAAGTTTCAAAATTGTTTTTTAAGTGAATTAAACTTATTTCAACAATCATGAAGCGTTCTAGAATCATTTTAAAACAGTTTGTACTTCTGTTTGATGATCGAAAACAGGGTTTCTCAAGAAAATACCGCAAACGATCGCAGAGGATTTGAAATGTTTAACTCAAATCGGCACCTGGTTAAATCGGCATATAGTCAAATCGGCACCTATTTGAAGTCAATTTGGCATCCAATAATATTTGTTATAATATTTTCTATTCAATCAACTTTATATAACTTTTACAAAGTACATGTACATAGTTAATTAGTTGTTGTGTATAAAGGTAAACAACGAAGTCCTTACCCAAGCTGTTACTTAACAATGAAACTATTAGAAAAATAAAATGGAAACTATGAGTCCCTTTCAATAAATCTACCTTTCATGCCAAATAATAGCTAATTTTAGGTGGGGTTTTTTCAGGACAGTTAAAACAACATCAAACCAACAATCCTGTAAAATGCTCAACTGGTTAAAAAATTCATAAAAAAATGAATATTCAATACCTTTAATTCCTAAATATACCTCATATATATAATTAAAAATACATGTTCCAGACCATGAGTATTTGGACTGTACGTTCCGGACGGTATACGTATACTCATACAGTCTGACAATACTCGTATGGTCGGACAGTATGAGTAAACATGTATGGTCCAGTACGAGCTAACCATTTATCAGAATCTTTATTTTTTAGTTTTTATACGACCGCAAAAATTTTAATTTTTTGGTCGTATATTGCTATCACGTTGGCGTCGTCGTCGGCGTCGGCGTCGGCGTCGTCGTCGTCCGAATACTTTTAGTTTTCGCACTCTAACTTTAGTAAAAGTGAATAGAAATCAATGAAATTTTAACACAAGGTTTATGACCACAAAAGGAAGGTTGGGATTGATTTTGGGAGTTTTGGTCCCAACATTTTAGGAATTAGGGGCCAAAAAGGGCCCAAATAAGCATTTTCTTGGTTTTCGCACTATAACTTTAGTTTAAGTGAATAGGAATCTATGAAATTTTGACACAAGGTTTATGACCACAAAATGACGGTTGGGATTGATTTTGGGAGTTTTGGTTCTAACAGTTTAGGAATAAAGGGCCAAAAAAGGGCCCAAATAAGCATTATTCTTGGTTTTCGCACAATAACTTTAGTATAAGTAAATAGAAATCAATGAAATTTAAACACAAGGTTTATGACCATAAAAGGAAGGTTGGGTTTGATTTTGGGAGTTTTGGTCCCAACAGTTTAGGAATAAGGGGCCCAAAGGGTCCAAAATTGAACTTTGTGTGATTTCATCAAAAATTGAATAATTGGGGTTCTTTGATATGCCGAATCTAACTATGTATGTAGATTCTTAATTTTTTGTCCCTTTTTCAAATTGGTCTACATTAAGGTCCAAAGGGTCCAAAATTAAACTTAGTTTGATTTTAACAAAAATTGAATCCTTGGGGTTCTTTGATATGCTGAATTTAAAAATGTACTTATATTTTTAATTATTGGCCTAGTTTTCAAGTTGGTCCAAATGGGGGTCCAAAATTAAACTTTGTTTGATTTCATCAAAAATTGAATAAATGGGTTCTTTGATATGCCAAATCTAACTGTGTATGTAGATTCTTAATTTTTGGTCCAGTTTTCAAATTGGTCTACATTAAGGTCCAAAGGGTCCAAAATTAAACTAAGTTTGATTTTAACAAAAAATAAATTATTGGGCTTATTTGATATGCTTTATCTAACCATGTACTTTGATTTTTGATTATGGGCCCAGTTTTCAAGTTGGTGCAAATCAGGATTCCATATCAAGTATTGTGCAATAGCAAGAAATTTTTAATTGCACAGTATTGCACAATAGCAAGAAATATCTAATTGCACAATATTGTGCAATAGCAATTAATTTTCAATTGGAGTTATCTTTCTTTGTATAGAATAGTAGTTGATAATATATGTTGGAAATTTGCCAGACATGACTATAATGTCATTTTCTATTTTTATTTGCCAATAACTTTATGTAAATAACTTGCCAATATAAAATGTTGCTGATGAAGCTTTTTTTCCTTATCTTATCTAAAAAAATTTTAGATTTATAATGTATGTTGGATATTTGCCAGACATGACTATGATGTCATTTTCTATTTTTATTTGCCAATAACTTTATGCAAATAACTTCATTGGAAATTTGCCAATATAAAATGTTGCTGATGAAGTTTCTTTTATTGTTTTATACAGTAAACAATGCATTTTTACAACCAACCAATCTTTACCATTCAGTGATAACAAGCACTTTATTTTACATTTTAATATGTTATGATGTATTTAAAAGAGTAGTTATTGTTGCAAACTCCATTAGAATTTTGAATTGATATTAGTTTTGGAAAAAGGGAAACGGGGATGTGAAAAAAAAATGGGGGGGGGGGGTTAAATTTTTCTCATTTCAGATTTCATAAATAAAAAGAAAATTTCTTCAAACATTTTTTTGAGAGGATTAATATTCAACAGCATAGTGAATTGCTCAAAGGCAAAAAAAAAAAATTTAAGTTCATTAGACCACATTCATTCTGTGTCAGAAACCTATGCTGTGTCAACTATTTAATCACAATCCAAATTTAGAGCTGAATCCAGCTTGAATGTTGTGTCCATACTTGCCCTAACCGTTCAGGGTTCAACCTCTGCGGTCGTATAAAGCTGCGCCCTGCGGAGCACCTGGTTATAAATTTTTATCATTACAATTACTTTTAGATGGATCAAATGAATAATTGAACAATTGAATTTAAATATTTGTTTAATTGAATATCTGAATCCTATTTTGGTACTCTCTCCCATGGTGACTCTTACTACCACAATTAATGATAAATTATTTACATTTACATGTGTGCAGTTCATTCATGTTCCTTTGCATTTGCATTATTTTATAAAGTTTCTAATATTCTAAAATTGTAGTTCCACATCATGTTAACTTCCGATAATGTAAATTTCTATGATCATAATTCAATTAATGTATTACTGATCGACAAGCTAAATACAAGATATTAACATGATGAACAGATTTAATAAGCGTGAATTTTTGTATTAGTTAAAAAATTACGTTTTTATTCCAATTACTATTGGAACTTTTACATATTAATTTGAGAGTTTAGTTATGTTGAGCTGTAAATGAACTTTACATGCATTTGTAACTTATAAACTTAAGCAACTTCTTAATGATATTAATCAGATTATTTTGAAAAAGTACGCATAAGGTCCAGACTGCACGTGTACGGTCCAAATACTCATACGGTCTGGAACATACAGATTTAGTGGAGAAAAATAAATATATACAAAATGTACATGAACCCCCAAAAATGTGAAAGTTAATATTTTCAGACAATCCTTTCCTTAGGTACTTAACTCTTTTTGCTTAAATACTAAAAACAAATCTGGCAACCCCTTTCTTATTTTTACTCTTTTTGCTTAAAATACTGTTAAAAATATATATTTAACATGGGTGACAAATTGACTAAAAAGGGTGTCGATTTGACCAGGTGCCAATTTAACCAGGTGCCGGTTTGACTATAATTTTTTTAAATTACCTGAGTTTCATTAGACCTTTGATAACAGTAACAAAAAGATTATTTAAAATTAATTAAAATTTTCTGAGAGAAGGGACTATGTACCAGTGAGAAATATACAAGCCTTTCTACGGTTTTTATTTGTACAATTCAGGTAGTCTTGACCTATTCATTTGTCTTAAAAAAAACAGTCACTTCACACACTCACATATATACATATATCAATTATATGCTTACAAGACATGTTGCATTGTTAAATTAATTACAGTATGTGAAAATCAAGACTTGCATAAAAAATATCCCAATATTAGAGACAGTGGCGTCATTTTTCCTCCGAGCTTTCAGCTCTTTGATTTGATTAAACTAAGATTCCAACTCCCTCAGTCAAAGAGGAATTTGTGAATAGTAGGTCCCCGTTGGTCGCATAGCTCATAATATTTTAACACATTTATGAGAGTTTTTGTTTGGGGTTCTTCATTTCTTTATTTTTATTTTTTGGCCATCATTCGCTATTTTTTTGTTGTTGCTTATTCTAATATGACGTGCTTCTTTCGCTTTGTAAACAACACCGTGATAAAATTCTCGATATATCTATACTTATCGCAGACTCCAAGATGTACACAAATGGCTGTTTAAATATGCCTCCCACGTAAATCCACATGTATCGTAACCTATGTGTAAACGGTTGTGGATTTCGCTGTGTTAACAATTACAATTGAATAAAACCCTACAGAACATTTATTCTGATTCTGATGCATAACAAAAAGAATTTACACATTAGAGAACGGAAAAATGGACAAAAACAAAACAAATTAAAATTCCGCGAAATTCCAGTAATGATTTTTGCGCATTAACGTCATTTCAAAACATGACGTCATACGAATGAAAACGTCAAAGCTGAAGGTTTTTCTATTGCGTTTACCTTCTAAACTCGGATACAATTGCATTAAAATAAAGTATTGAGGTAGGTGTTGCTTGATTTCTGTTCTATTGCAATATTCGCACATTTACTGATTTCAGCAAGTCAACATGGCGGCTCCTTGGTTACAACATGTCAACAGTGAATTTGATGGTAGCTTACGATAAAAGATGCAAATCTAAAATTGCAAATGTTAGGTTTACTGAGAAGTAAAAAAAGTAATCACATTTTTTTCTAGCGGTTAGTTAGGAAATCATTCATGCAGGTTTATTATAGTAGATGTGTTTTACATTTATCGAACAGTGGGTAAAATAGAACAGCCACACACACGGTATACCCATCATCGCTTCAGTTTTTTAATGATCGTATTTGTCCTATTAGAATCGAAATCATTCATGGAAGCCATAGATTTGTTGTAAATTTACACATGGCCTGGGCCGTGATATTCGTTAATTTTATCCCTCGCTAACGGTCAGGATAAATTTCGAATATCACGGCCCAGGCCATGTGTAAATTTCCAACAAATCTATGGCTTCCATGAATTATTTCTTAATTTTCCTCCCTTTTCTTTACCTTTTTAGCCATTATTCTGCTCAATAGATATAGGAAGACGTGGTGTGAGTGCCAATGAGACAACTCTCCATCCAAATAACAATTTTAAAAAAAGTAAACCATTATAGGTCAACGTACGGCCTTTAACACGGAGCCTTGGCTCACACCGAACAACAAGCTATAAAGGGCCCCAAAATTACTAGTGTAAACCCATTCAAACGGGAAAACCAACGGTCTAATCAGGTAATTAAAAAAGGGGGAAATCCACAGAAACAGACTTAATCAAACGTTAGACTTTAGAAATAAAGGCAACAGTAGTATACTGCTGTTCGAAAGTCACAAATAGATTGACAGAAAACAAATCCGGGCTACAAACTTAAACTGAGGAAAACACATCAAATATAAGAGAAAAACAACGAAACAACAGAAACACTAAGACTAATAATCACAAAAAACAAACACAAACGTTATCAAAGGTACCAGGATTATAATTTAGTACGCCAGACGCGCGTTTCGTCTACATAGGACTATCAGTGACGCTCAAATCAAAATATTTATAAAGCCAAACAAGTTGAAGAGAATTGAGGATCCAACATTCCAAAAAGTTGTGCCAAACACGGCTAAGGTAATCTATGCCTGGGATAAGAAAATCCTTAGTGTTTAGAAAAATTCTAAGTTTTGTAAACAGGAAATTTAGAAAAATGACAAAAACATTTCGAGCACCCATTTTTTCAATTTACCCATCTCCAGAAAATTAAATATATAAAGCCCATCGCGGCTTTTCTATATATATAAACAAATAACTATTTTGTATTTATGTGCGTGTCTTTTTAGTATCTGTATTGAAAAAGAATAACGGTACCTTTTTATAAGGATCATCCCATAGTATAAAGCTACGTACAAGTGAGAGGTTTAGCGCTATAAAACCAGTTTCAATCCACCATTTTCTACATTTGAAAATGCCTGTAACAAGTCAGGAAATGACAGTTCTTGACCATTCGTCTTTTATGTGTTTTGTCATTTGATTTTGCCATGTGATTATGGACTTTCCAAATTGATTTTCCTCTGAGTTCAGTATTTTTGTGATTTTACTTTTTGTACCTTTATAAAAGAGTCTTAAACAATGCTATCTTAAGTTATTAACAAATTTTATTAAATGCACATGTATAAATAAATTATTAAAAATATATAAAAAAAGATAACATAATGTACTTTTCTGTCACAGCATTTGCTTTGAATGTGGCACAAATTTGGTGAGTATTTTTTATACGAAATGAGACATATGTTTTAACAGATCCTTTCATAGCATACACATATTTACCAATGTTAATTACACAGCATCATATACAACATTTTAGTAATTTTAGTCAACAGATTCACTCAAATCTTCACATACACTTCACGTTTTCATTAATGTTTATTACATTTACATCATATTCTTAGAATAAAGTGTCGGCAGTGAACACGGGACACATACTGGAATAACGGCAAGATGGATTGAAAGACAATGGTAACTAATATCATATATAACATTGATTTGGATTTGTTTTTTATCCATGCTTTACCCTGACTCAGTTGTAAGTTGGTTAACGTTTACATGGATTCAGATCTGACTCTGACATTGATCTGGATTTGTTCTTCATCCATGATTTACCCTGATCCGGTTCCATTGATAGTTAGTAAATTGGTTAACGTTTACATGGATTCAGATCTGAGTCTGGCATTGATCTGGGTTTGTTCTTCATCCATGATTTACCCTGATCCGGTTCCATTGATATTTAGTAAGTTTGTTAACGTTTACATGGATTCAGGCCCATCAGCACCGACTGGAGGACTTGTCATCAGAATAGAATTTTCTTTTTCACGACCAACTGCGCATGTACAAGTAACGGGTAGATGGTGAGTGTATGGCTCGTACTTCCACACACCATTTTCGCAAACTCCCGTGTTTTTAAGCATTTTCATAGGTAAGGTTACAGGTTCGCATACATTGGAATCGCTTTGTCCAGATTTCTCTAGACAACCTTGACAACGACAGCGTACTTCTGTTATCATTTTAGGATAGCGTTTAGTATCCTCTTCCATAACGTAATAGTACGGACATGTGGATCTGTGATATAGAGAGGCACTTATTGTTTTCAGTAACTCTAACGAATTACTTGGGCAAGATGTTTCACCAAATGTTAACTTTCCATTGACTAATTCTTGTTTGAGATTGGAAACCTCATAAGGTATACGTTCCAATACGTTATTTCCGTTTTCAGCTTGCAATTTTTTCCACATCCCGTCGAGGTTGGCTGGGTCTTGACAAGGCAGTGGTGTTGAAACTACTAGAGCAGTATAACACAATACAGCGACAGAGACATACACAAGCTGTAAATAAAAAAATAAAGTCAAATATTTATTGGTCCAAATAGATATAAGAAGATATGGTATTAGTGGCAATAAGACAACTCTCAATCCAAGTCACAATTTGTAAAAGAAAAAACATTATAGCTACACGTCTAGATGTTCTAGATTTTTATAATAGGCATGTTTGTACTGAAATGATGATTATTTCATTTAATTGTGAACACATGTGAACATAAGGGGCTATGGGACTACAAGCCAAGTTGGTCTTAATAGTACTTCTAATTTTAATAATGAATATTCTTTATAGAATAAAGGTCATATCGCACTTTCCAAATTAGCCCTAAAGGTCGGTTTTTGAAAATTTCAAAAAGTAGAAAGATTCGAGAAAAATTATATAAGGAAAACCAACCTTAAAATAAGGATAATTTTATTTAATTGTATGTCTTATGTGTTTTTTCAAGATGTTAAACATGAACTACCTGAAGTTCTAATACATATAATCAATATTCAAGAGAATCCATAGTAATGGACTTCAGATAATATATGTTAAGTTCGTATAGTCATATTAAACTTACCATAATGCTAGCAGTTGTTGGGAGTTAATGTTGAATTGGTGTGGTTACTTGCTGAGAGAGGATGATTTTAGTTCAAATTTCTAAATTCTTGACTTTTTATAGAGAAGTTTAGGACTTTTTGGTTTGAATTTGGAGCGGATATAATAATTGGTCCACGTCATGTTGGGGTAAAATGATCTTCCGTTAACATGTATTGATTGTCACCTAATTCGTGTATTTAAATCAAATATTTATGAATTCGTTTATCCGAGCATTTAAAAGTATACTAGGAAGTCTAGCGCTAGTGGACCGTCCGTAACTACCGCATCAAAATTAAGTACTTGTAGGTGGTTTCCTATAGGTAAAAATGATTATGTAAATGTTTAATGGACATACATCATATAAACAAACAATTGTCGTTATTATATCTTGAAGCAGCTAATTATGAATATAAATCTTTAAATAGTACACTTGGAATGAGAAGTAATTAATTATAGTGTGTACCAGGAAATAACGTGTTATAATACAGGTATACATATACCTGCAAGCTTGCTCTCTTACGCTATAGTATAGAAATGCATACATTACCTTTTTTGTTTGGATTTCTCAATGAATTTATTTATGTTTGTATTACTTCCTTAAGCGTAAAGAAAGATAAATATATATGAGTTATTTGTCCACTTTAGATTGTTGCAGTAACTGTTTTTTGCTCGTTATTAATTTAAAACATGACCACACATCAACTAAAATCATTTTGTGTTTTTTTCTCAATTTTTTTAATTTATTTATTTCCTCATTGTTTTTTGTTTGTAAGTTTTTTCTTCATTTGTGCATATGCAACTTAATAATATGTAATGTATGCATGCTCTTATTCATTGAATTTTTAGATATGTTAAATGGAGAAGAATTATCTCAACATATTGCCTAATATTTGTGATTTATCCAATTTGTGTTTATGCAAATACATTACATGTAAACATTTTTTTTTACCTAACTTAGTATTCTATGGGACGTTTCACTGCACATGATTTCTGAAATTGAATAAAAAGTAATAATACACTAATATTCGAAAGAGCCTGTGATATTTTAAGATCTTGGTTGCTTACATTTTTGTATATTTTTGTCATTTTATGATTTCGAAAATTTCATTTTGGCACAGTGTATCAAATTCTTTTCATACTCCGTGTATATCCTTTGATGTTTAATATTAGGTATTTATTGGTGTTAACGTTTATTCAATATGAACGTATTCCTAATATTAGAATGACTTGAAGATAGAATTTGAGGTCCGAATATTTTATTCTATTACAACTATAATAAATAGTATTTGCACTATAGTTGATATCTTTATTTAAAACAAATACTGACAAAAACTATATGAGGAAGACAAATCTTAAATCTTGTGTAATCACTTATGTATATTTATAGAGTGGGGTGCTCATTTTCGCCGGGGACACAATTTCGCCGTTTAAGGATTTTGAGGTGTAAAAACTTCAAAGGATGGCTGAAATGGAAGAAATGTACCGTAAATTATATTTTTATAACAAATATAATATTTTTTTAAACTGAGACAAAATTGCGGCTCCTACCGAAAATGACCGAAAAACGGACAACGATTTTCGGACAATTTCCTGAATAAAAAACACGATTTCAAAGAAGTATTTCTAAGTAAAATATTGACTGAATGCCCTAATTTTGAATTCTTTATACCTTTAAAATGTCTGCTATTCATCTTTAATGCAATTGATTTGATAAAAATTGTTAAAAGCTGCGGTTATTTGGTTTTAAATAGATGTGTAAAAACGGCGAATATGTGTCCCCCATTGACAAAACATCCGGAAATTTCAAACACCCTTTAATCTAACTTTTCAGATGATTTTCTTAAAACAAACCGGTTTTCAAGCTTAAGTATATTTTGCATTTGAAGTTATCTTCATATAGAAATATCAGTATACTTCAAAAACATTTAGACCTGAACATAAACTGTAGAAAACATGGAAAGATGTGGCGAAAATGAGCACCCCACTCTAACTATTTTTTACCTTAGTAATCAATTCATGGGAATTGGGAAGTTGTAAAAAATTAGTTGAATGTTGTTTTTTTTGTTGATGTGGCTTATAAGTAATATGCATTTCTGTTTCCAATTTGAGGAATATAAAGTACTAGTCTCTCTCTCTCTCTTCACCAGCATCCGTGGTATATATTTCCCAATTCATTAGGTATTATTAATTATGAATCACAATATATTGAACTCCAAGAAAAGTTGAGAACAGAAAGTCCATAATCAAATGGCAATATCAAACGCTCAAACACATCAAACGAATGGACAACATCTGTCATATTCCTGACTTGCTACAGGCATTTTCCTATATTGAAAATTGGGGATTAAACTTGGTTTTATAGTACAAGAGGATCTACAAATGCTAATCAACACTAATAAAGCGTCACCAGTATATGTACATAAACTTGATGAACCAGGGTTGTTTCATTTTTTTTTATATATAAATAAGGCCGTTAGTTTTCTCGTTTGAATTGTTTTACATTCAATTTGTCATATCGGGGCCTTTTATCGCTGACTATGCGGTATGGGCTTTGCTCATATTTTTGAAGGCCGTACGGTGACCTATAGTTGTTAATATCTGTGACATTATGGTCTCTTGTGGACAGTTGTCTCATTGGCAATCATATCTCATCTTCTTTTTTATACTATGTCAAATAACATCTCATCCTTTTTATGAAAAAAAATATCATCGGATGATACCAAGACCTTGTCGATAAATATTCTGTATCAACTTCACAAATAATACGTGATGGGTTTGAAGTATATTTTCTAGGTACTGACGTTATTCATTATCTTAATAACATGTTATTGTGGTCTTTTTTATTTGTCTTTTATATTTTTTACCTTTACTGCTTAGTCTAATTTTGGTAATATTCTTTTGACGGGGTTCGGTGTTAATATATCCCACTCTTCTTTTATTGTGACCTGGTCATTTTTTGCATTCCTGTATTTCATTTCTGCTTATGTGCTTTGCATATAGAGTGTCTATATGCCATTTCGTTTAGCTGACATAGTTGTTTGTTTTTATACAGTGTTATACGATTATACGATAATAACACAATCTACCTCAATTTGTAACATTTGTAGCTAGTATGTCTGTTTGTTTTGTTCACCATTGTTGTCGATATTATTGAATTCTTCGCGGCTGGCATACAAGTAAGAGGTTTAGCTAGCTATACAATCGTTATAGATAGCAAATAAATAGTTGGACATAAAAATGTATTCAGCCAAGCAAAGTGTGCACTTACTTGTGCTTATTTCTACCAGGTAAACGTTTAAAAATAAATTTGAAATAGTGTGCATTATAAATTTTAAACTTTCGATTTAGAAGGAATTGTGGACTGCCAAATAATCTTCACCTTTATCAGAAGATAATAAATTCAGGCAATATCAGTTTACCAATGAATTTTCAAATCTCATAAATCGAATAGGAAAAGACAAATCAAGGTACCAAACCAAAAACACTGTGGGAATCACAGAAACTGCAAATAGAGTGAGAACGCGTGTGTTCACAGTGTAAGCCTTTACTACTGTACATTCAATACCCCCTTGAAAATCCACCCTCAGCCAAATTGTCATAATTTGGAATAGAACCAAATCAATACGATAACATATTAGACGACTGTAACTGAAGATCTACAAGAACATGGCTAGTAAAATTAGACACATACATATCGTATCAGTCAGCTACTTTTTTATGTTAACCATCGAATTTATGTGATTTTATGGAACATTTGTTGTGTGAAGAGCATATACTATATTCCTGTTAATTAAGTGTTTTTAGTGTAAACATGCACGCGTGTAATGTTTTAATTGTGATATGTATCATAACAACATACAATTGACAGATCCTAGAAACGAACCGTTGATTACACTTATTGATAAATTGAATATCCCCTTAAAATTACCCTTTAATATCTCGATAAAAAAAACAACAAACAGTTTTACAATTTTTCTATCCGTACATACATAAGAAGGAACTAATGATGTAATTATGACCCCTCAGATATGAAGGAAACCTGAACAATACCTCATAAAAATTTGCTGAAATAGTTATTAAAACGGGTACATTATAATGCTAATGTTGAAACATGAGAATGAATTTGTGAATATGGGTGTCCGATATTATCATGATTATCTGCACAAACTTATGATGGATAAAACGAACACAATCTACGTATACCCCCTACTTGGATCGTTCCGAGGGGAGTTTTATAATCAATGATTTACCATTCATGATTCGTTAAAAGAAATTACATATTGTGTTCCTTTAAATCGAATATTGATCGTACTATCAAATCAAAATATAACACCTGGGATTTAAAGGTACTTCCTACTTATAATACTTAAAGGCATATATAGTATATCTACTTTGTATAAATTAAATTACACAGACCAATAGTTTAGTAATTGAAGCGGTGAAATGTAAATAGAATGTGGCAAACGTAAAAGACAACAATCCAATTGACTTATTTCTTGATAATGATAACGATAGACTTTAAGTTTATGGTTTATCTTCTTTTTCAAAATTAATTGGACCACAGCAAACTGCATTTTAATATGATGTCCAGATAAGATATGACCGTAATATAAATGTCTTTGAGTATTCGAAGCATTGAATCTAAGGAGATGCAAATGGGTGAGGCATGCAAAAAATCCAACTTTAACTGTCGGACGCATGATATTGATTAAAGGGGACGAAAGATACCAGAGGGACAGTCAAACTCATAAATCGAAAATGAACTGACAACGCAATAGCTAAAAATGAAAAAGACAAACAGACAAACAATAGTACACATGACACAACAAAGAAAACTAAAGAATAAGCAACACAAACCCCACCAAAAACTAGGGGGTCTCAGGTGCTCCGGAAGGGTAAGCAGATCCTGCTCCACATTGGCACCCGTCGTGTTGCTCATGTTGTAACAAATCCGGTTAATAGTCTAATTCGGTAGATTAAGTGTTTTTCTCATTTTAAATGATTTTATTTGTTTGTTTGTATTGTTAGTTTGTTGGAAATGCCATACTACAAACATTGCATGGATAAATATAGGATGGATTACTTTTTACGAAATGATTAAGATTTAAAACAGGGAAGTTAATACAGTATATCTTTGTAGGTCACCTCGTAGGCATTAAAAGCCGTTGTGATGTTGATAATGATAAATAATGGAATTTATACTCTATGAAATAACTTATGCAATGCTACGATGGGAATTTCTGCTTATGATGAAGGAACAAAATTTGTCACCAATGTGGACACAATTAAAATATAAGGAATAAAGGGGAAAAGTTAATAGTTCACTCCTGGAAAACACAGAATGAGATAAAATATTTCTTTTATTCTACCCATATACATTTAAAAAGAAGTAGAGCAAATTAGCGTACTTATTTTTGTTTAAGAATAAATAATAATCAGGGAAGTTAAATTCTTTACCTTTTGGTCAGATTGAATAAATTAATAGCCCTAACTATTTATTGCTGAATAATGGAAATGTATACCTATTGATTTAAAATATTTAACAAACTATTTGATATAATAGCTAAGTTGTTCTCGACCAATGATATACTATAGTTTTCGCACTATTAATACTGAAGAAAGACAAAACATACTTTTATCGAATAATTATCTTATTACTCTAAATAACATAGATAGAATATGTTACAGTTAAGTATTTTTATTGAGCAATTTGGAATATAGTATGTCCAAGGAAGTTTTAAAATGACTCGAAGCTTTTTAACAAAATTGAGAATGGCTTTTTTTCAGTTTACTTAAACAGAAATGTAATACCGAACAATAACTTATATTTAATCAATTAAGATAAAAAGCGAGCTAGAAGTTGTATTTGTTTGATGTGTTTGAGGTTCGGATTTGGCCGTTTGAAACTTTTCGTTATGAATTTTCCTCGGAGTTTGGTATTTTTGTGAATTTTTACCAATAAGAATAAGTCGACAATGAAATGACAACAACATGGCAAAATGAAGAAGAACGACACAAAGATAATACCGTCTAAAACACGCTACATAATAAACCCGGAGATCTGAACCAGTTTTATTAAGTCTGATCGCGTTGCTTGGTCATTAGTTTTATATGTAGTGTTTAGTGAACTTACACATTTTCGTCGTCCTCCTCTTTAAGAATGGCGTTGTCAGCTTATATCGACACCTGTTTTGCCTGTTCCAAAACAGAAATATGACAGTTGTTTTCCATTCGTTTGATGTGCTTGAACATTTTATTTGGCAATTTGATAAAGTACTTTTCGTTTTGCATTTTCCTTAAAGATGGTCATTTTTGTTAGACTGAATAACCCTTAATATGCTATTTTGATGCCAAACAGATCGTAAAGTTAGCATTTAACTTATACATTAGAATCAATAAGTTGTATTTATACCATGATAGAGTCATAAGTTAACTAATAGTGCATTTCTTTCTAACACAAACGATGCAAACGTCAAAGAGCGCACATGATTTGATCATTTGTTTCTAAAATACGTTTGCAAGGTTTACATAAAGTTTGACAAACTATTCACTCGCTTAATCTGCGTCTACAGTTTGTCGTTCATCGTTTGTTAGTACAAACACTACATTTGTTTGCAACTTCAACCTGATTAAACGATGTATTTTTTTCTACGTTTATAAAAAAGTCTGTTTACCAACAACATGTGAATGCTTTATTGGAAGTTCAAACATGGCCAGTAAAGACTTATTAGAGATATATTTGTTTCTACTATTTTAGCGTTTAGAAAACAACGACGAACGCCACATAACCTTTACAAAATCTTGGTTAGAAAGAAATGCACCCTAAGTTACTACCTTCAACTAGTGATATTGACGTAAGGACCGTCTTCAAGGTGACATTTAATCTATAGTACAGGCATCAACTGCATTGGTCAAACATAATATTAACATTTAACTACTATTATGGGACAGAATTGACGTAATTCAACTGACACAACAGTGCATGAATGTGTGTCAGCTTTCATAAAAAGACCTTTTTTTAAATGCAAACCATTATGGTTGGTTGACCACAGAGAAAACAAATATATGTCTGAACCCTGTAATTGTCATACTTACAATCCTATGATTCTTTCCTTGTGTATGACATCACAATCGATTTAGACATATAAGCGATGTGTAATATCTATGAGAACTCGACTGGTGTAATAAGGATGAACAGCTTACATGACCGGACTACATATGTTACCATAATTTTTAGAAGGGTTATGTAGAGTCATCTGAACTTTGTTCAAGATGTATTTTGTGAAATTTAGTTTTTTTGTTAGTCATTTTTTTTTTCCTAATGATGCTGTTTGACTTCAGTCTTTCTTTTTGGCGACTTTTTTTTGTCTTGGTACTCCCTTTTTAATTAAACGTTTATACACACCGTAAAGTATGGATTTATTTAAACCTTTTTCAAACAAAACATGTCTTTTTGCAAACTACATTTAGCCTTTTCATCACTAGAACATGTCTGGAAAATCGTGTATAAATGTTTTACAACATTGGCTATCTTGGAAACGATCATCCTGGTTATCATCCCACATCTCCTTACTACTTTTTTTATCGCAAAAAGAAGGTGTTAACCACCTTCACTCTCTCTTTCAATATCGTCTGACAAGACACATATCTTCAAATCTAAAATTAAAACAAGCAGTAGGTGCTTCCATATATAGAATGAAATTCAAAACAGTGTGGCTGTGGCCATTGATTGACACATTAAATTCATCCATTGACTGGGACAATTTACGTGAACGTTTGTCTGTAACGACCACTGTTCACGACGTACCTACGATAGACATTTAAACTGTGAGGTCACCAAAGGTTTCTTAACGCCTTTAATTATAAAATAATTCGAAAAATTAATCAGGAATAACCTTTATGTTTTGATTTATATAATTGATATGAATCAAAACATCGTGTTATTTCTCATTAATTTTTCGAATTACTTTATTAAGGTGTTGAGAACCTTTGGTGACCCCATAGTTTAAGTGTCTTTAAAAAGTACATAGTGAGCAGTGGTCGTTACATACAAACGTTCACCTAAATTGTCCCAGTCAATGGATGAATTTAATGTGTCAATCAATGGCCACAGCCACACTGTTTTGAATTTCATTCTATTAAACTTCACTTTATTATTTTGTATCATCTTTTAAAAATTCAATTTACCAACTGGTATACACGTCTTAGATATCATAGTAATATTTATAAATCTCCTCATATAAAATAAGAAAAAAACAATTAAATAATCGTGGACTGGTATTGGTTTTTTTTAACAGGTAAGAAGAAGTATATCAGAATTAGAAGATAATTAGAATCAAATCAATACATATTCATACCCTAAGTTCACGGGGATTTTTGTAGAAATTAAGAGATTCTGGTAATTAACACGGATGCAATAACTTTATTAGGAATTGAAATGTTTTGTTGAAAAATGTTGGGAATTTTCGCTTAACATCATCAAGACTGAATAATTCTATTAATATAAACAACTTGACGTCACCCGGAATTATAATGGATATAAGAAAAGTTCAGTAAACATAGAAGTCTATTAATTATTTCATTGTAATACCACTACTTGTATTTAACGCTGGTGTTGCTCAACAAACTTTAGATATATAAACTTGGTTATCAATAAATACTGAACTAGATAGGATCAGTGGTTTAGGCCACATTATTCTTAGAACTTGTGTGACTTAATAGTCATTATCTAATAGTCAATAAACCTACAACAGCCATTTATTCATTAACTGGATGTTTTGCATATTCTTAAAGTAAAATAATATATGCATGTACCAGTATTACAGCATAGCTGTTTCAAGACGAAGTTGGCTGCTGGTTATATTTCTTTGTAAATACACCCATTTTTGTTGTATTTGATTTCCAAACCTACATAGACCATGAATCTGATTCAAAGAATTGCAGAAAACATGACATATGGATTTAAAATATGTATAATAGTTTATCCTGTCGACCACTTATCTCCTTCATTCTTTGAGTTTTTGCGATTTTTTTTACTTAATTTAATATTTCAAAATGCCATGAAAAAGAATGATGCCTGGGAAAAAAACGAAATTCATATGCAAAACCTATCCTGATGTCATAATATAATTAACGTTGTTACGACGTCATATACGAAGTTGCATTAAGTCAGCGTGGTAGATAGTGATATCTTTTTTTTTTATCTATTTATCATATACACCCATTTTGTATGTGTTTTAACCTACAACGAAGTGGATGAAATAATGTATAACATAAACTCGTGACATCGAGATTTAAAATCTGTATTGGCGTTTTCATCTGGTAGACACTTTGTTTTACTTCGTTTTGAATTTGTCATTCAATTCCCTCTTATGATTTTACCTAATGTATATTTTTGATTGGATTTACGATATTTGAAGAGCGTTTTAGAAATACGTAACTTGTTGTGGCTTTGAAACATAAATGTAACACACAGTTTATACTTCGTTTGTAGTGTACTGTTGTAAGTTTATGGGAAGTGTCCGTTGTTATTTTGTGGTTAAAATGTTGAAATGTATTATTTTATAATTTATGTTGTATTTTTCTAATTTTTGTTCTATTTTCACATTTCCTGACCGGTGTGAGAAAAATATTTCTCCTCACTAGTGAAAAATCTGTTCTCGGCAAATGATTGGTTAAAATTTAATTGTGACGTTAAATTTTCTTGCTTTCTCCTGAATTTTCTTATTGTGACATCATGAAAAAAAGGCGACCATGTCTGATGACGTCACATCAAAAGTACACAACTTTCATCAAATCTTTGAATAGGAAGGATAAAAATCATTAGAGAAACAGATTCCACCACTGTAACTCGTGTATTGCGATATTTCTTTACTCTCCCCAGTTAAATTTTAATTATTTAAAAAGCTCGGAAAGCCTCGCGCTTTAAATACTCTTAATACTATTGTTGCAGTTGTGGAATCTATATTTCACTGTGCTGGTTGTTCTTATGTTAACTTGTTCTATATTATTTTGACGTAATGTTGTCAATGTTTTATTTGTAATTATCATATTGTTTCATGATGAAACATGTAAAATTACATACTACAGTATTAGATACACATTCTAACAGATTAAACAATACTTGAAAGAGCAATCAACTCATAAAGATATAGAAAATATAAAATATAACAACTGAATTTGTTAATTAATTAAATAAAAGCTGTTTCTAACAAATACCATTTCTGATCCATTTTAATTATTTGTACAGGGGTTAAGAAACATGCAGAGCATTTTTTCTATATTAACCTAATATTTTAAATATTCTATCCCACCATATGTTGTAGGGGATATGTTCTTACATCTACATTTGTATGTTTAATAGTTGAATAAAAACAACATATTTTTAACTGTTTTACTGTGGACCAAATTCTCAGACACACCTAAAATGACTACTTTTGCACTAAAGGCAGCCAGTGTCATCATTTTTAATCAAATCTATAACGGATAGCCAGAAATTTTGTGTTACATTGCATTCCCCAAAAATGTGAAAAATATTTTCTTTAATTTCTGAACAAAATGTACATAGTTCAGATTCTTTTAATTTACATTTTAATAAAAATGAACTACATGGTACAATAAACAATCTTAAATTGAAAGTTTGTCAAAAAAAGAATTTCTGGTTATAATGAAGGGCATAGAAAAAATATCATTCCAATCTTCTATCTACATATTTTAATCTATTTCCAATTTATTACGGGAAGATAAAAAAAATATTATCCTCCAAAAATAATTAATAAAAACTTTTACAAGATTTTGGTTCCCTTTTAACTCTACACAATTAGTATTGATATCATACTTTTTCTTAAATTCATCATATGAGAATAATGTATTATTATCTGACATCAGATCATTAATAAAGACTATACAATTTTCAATATAATTGAACCTCAAAATCATCTTGCCATCCATTTTTGATGTTTGGGTCAGCCATATAGACTAAGCCAGAATTCCAATATTGTTTTCAGCTATTAGCTTATTTTTTAACTTTGGAAAAATTGCAAGGACATAATATATACTGAAAAAAGATAAAATCTGATCGTTTATTTCAACAACAATTTTCATCTATAAATGTGAATGTGACATTGTATTGCATAAGAGACGTTCACCGGATTTACAAAATAACAATGATTAAATGTTAATTATATTAATAATACAGTAGAATATTTCATCATTTTTTGCGTAATGTTTTAACATTTGTATGGAAATTCCAGACAGAAAAAAAGAAAATAAGTTCCATTACAAGCATCCTGTACGTTACCAAAAGAATGTATAACCAAATGTAATATTATAATTTGTTATAGCAATAGCGTACACAAGAAGACTGTACAAGGATCTGTGTAACTGTTTAAATCCGGATATAACGTATAGTATTATAACTATCGTATTAAATTACCAAACATTAAATGTCTATACCTGATTTTAAAGCAGAACAAATCCAATTCATTAACCTTGTATTGATATTTAGAACAGTTTCATATCATGCTAAACTATGAACAACAGCTCAGGTCAAACTATCTTTTCTTCTATTCCCAATATTATTTACGATGCACTCTAACTGACCAAAGGTTTATAATTTTGTATGCTACTTATCACCGAATTCACTTTGCAATGGGTGACATGCTCTCCGTTCAGAAACACATGGAGTTGCCCAATGGTTTTATAGTTTTCTTGCTCAATCATTAGTTTTATGTTTAGTGAATGGTTAATTCTTTTGTCATATCGTCGTTTTTTTCTTTCTTTTAAGTAATTGTGTTTTCTGTCTTTCCCGCTATCCTTCTGTTTCATAAATAATAGAATCAGAAAATACGTGTACTTTTCAAAAAGAGGAGCGACTGATGCTAATATATTGACCTTTCTCACGGTTTTCATGTTCGGCATTTCAACGTTTTCGTTATAATGTCAGTTTTTAGTTTTCTTTCGCAATTTAAAAGCCATGAATCCTTCATGGGTACCAAAGTTAGAATCTCTATTTGTATGAATTATAACTAGTATTTATTTTTTTGTATGATATAAATATAAACGGTATACACGGCAGTCTGATAATAAAGTCATTAGAGAAAGCAGTCCTAAAATTGAGTACTTCTTACGTTTGTTGTTTTGTTTTTTTTTTTTATTAAAGAATCATGAGATATGCTCGAATAAAACCAGATACGAAGTTGAAAGCATTTTGAACTCGAAATTTTGAAATGGTTTTCCCATATAAACGGGAGTATGGCTAGCAATAAAACCAAGTTGAGCCAACCATTGTTTTATAAAAATGTCATATACCAAGTCAAGAATATGGCAGATATTTCTATGTATGTTTGCATTTATATTTTTGTTGTTCCGTTGTTTTCCTCTTATGGTTGATGTGTTTTCCTTGAATTTGATTTGTGACCCGGATTAGTGGTCGCTTTATCGAATTATGACTATTATAGCCTGTATTTGTTAAACACAACTAATTACTGGGCTATAACATTCTTAGTATTCCGAGAAGTTTTTTTATGAAAAGACAGAGGCTTCTCTATTGACATAAAAGTTAACTTTAACGGCTAAATATCAATGTTTGCCCAGTTAACCGATTCAGTCGAGTTTGTAAATTGAGGGTTTCCAGTGCCCGAGTGATTTAACTAGTCGAACTACTGTATTACGTGGCCTGTCATCACAGATATTGTAAGTTTGAAATCAGCACATGGCAGGTGTACTCTAAATTGACTTTGTAGGTCAGTTTTGATACCGAAGATCGATGATTCCTTCATGGCACTGACCGCCTCGAAGTAGCAAAGCAACAGTTGCATTAATCACCAATCAATAAATTAATCAATATTTATAAAAGGTTTTGTGTTTATTGATCGTGTAGCTATGATATTGTATAAATATATGTGTGTGTTTGTTTTCGTAGGTGAGGTTTTGTCTTTTCCCTGAACTATCATTCAATCGTATGTCGGGCGCCCTGAAAGAGAATGCATTTACAGCTGTACATTTTTCACCGTTCATTTTTTTTTCTCTCACAACAGTTAAACATTGAGGGATAGTTATGCCAGTACGGACAGTATTGCGGTTGTGATAAGCTCATTTAAATTTACTCATTAGTCCCAGGCTTCTAACTTGATACGCGTATCTCAAGAGGCGGTCAAATTAAAAACAAATTTGAAGAGCCTTAATTATCAAAAAAATCGGAGGAATTGTGACAAATTATAAGACAATGTTTTAATTCCAAAAAAAAATAGATTGCAAATGATCGTTGAGACTAAATGTGGAAATGTGTCTTTTTCAAAATCAAGAGTACATGTAACTTCATTTCAGAAATTTAATCCATTCTTTCGTTCTTTTCGTAAATGACATGCACTTAAATGTCATGAACAATTATTGCTTTCTGCATTTATTTATCGTTTTTTTTCCCCACTTTTCAAGGCTCATAAATACTCTGACAGTATAAGACCGATTTGAATTTGACTCCATATCCTGTAAAAGAATGGCTTTTTATGTAGTTATTTATTTTACCTCAAGGATGTCTTTATCTGGGTAATTCATGGTCAATATATTTAAACGACTTATAAAGCCATTAGTCAGACCACGTTCTGACATAAAATATCATTGAAACGGTGATTTTTCCAGAAATGTTCCCCTCATAAACTGTTAAATTTGCCCTAACAGGGTAACACCATTCGTAAATAATCTTAGCAAGATGACTTTTTTTAGATACGTTTGCATTGGTTATCAATGCTCTTTATTAATGTTGTTCGCCAGAAGATTTTTTTTATATATGCTCTAATTTGGCTTAAGGTAGATAGGGTGTCTTCCTCCATCTTGGATTTGGAAATACAAGAAAACAAGGTCTACATCTTTAATTAAATGTGCAATTTTTTAGAGTAGTAGATAATTCAGGTGTAAGAACTTTCATTTCAATATAGAAAATGACATGTTTTATCATATTTATGGTTGTATTTTACAAAAAAACAGAAAACTTATGTTTGATTAAATTTTTTTTCAACTTTGCCACTTAAAGGGAGGCAACTCAATGCAAGGGCAGATAATTCAGATTAAGGTAATTTAACAATAGAATGTGTTAGAAGTTTTACTATTTTATAATGTAGCAAGAAAACAGGTCTGGTGACCCCATTTTTTCTTTTTCTTAACTGATGTGTGAATGAAACAAACAGTAAAATTGAGAATGGAAATGGGAAATGTCTTAAAGAGACAACAACCCGACCAAGGAGTAGACAACAGCAGAAGGCCACTGATGTATCGAGAAACTCCCGCACCCGGAGGCGTGTTTCAGCTAGCCCCAAACAAATTTACTAATTCAGTGAAATTGGACGTCATACTAATCTCCGAAATATATACAAGAAACTAAAATTAAACAGACATACTATATAAAAATGTAAAAAATATGGGATAAAGCCGTCATAATTCTGATATAATCTTAATCACAATAGAAACAAACAAATATGTCACATGAGAAAACGAAATGCCATACAGACAGAGCACATAAACAAAAAAGAAAAACAAGAATGTTTACTTTGCTTAAAGTGGTAGTCTGACATCTTTAATGTGTTATATATAAATGCATGATTTTTACCCATTGTAGCTGATGTGTCATTACCAGACACATGTTTTTAATGTACATGTTCTTTCAAGATGTGCAAAGTATAAAAAGTTATTATAGAGGTTCAATAGATCTTATATAGTTTGTATCACTTTATAAATAGAACGTTCAGGTTAAAGAGGAAGTCTACATTATAAAATATGTATTGAACATGTCGATCGGTGAATATTAAATATATTAAACTTTCAAAGGGAAATTTGCTGTTAAGCATTTTGTAATGTATGTCAAGGTCAAAGCTATGAAAATATACCCGGAATGTTTACATCTCAATAAAATGTATAATCTATTTAGTTAAAGGTCTGAACGGAGGGTCTGTATAATATTTGTTGTTAATTGTGTGTATAATCTATGTAGTTAAAGGTCTCAGTAAGGAGACTGTATATAAATCTATTTAAATAAATAAAGAATAAACACGATTTCCGATTGGATCTCAATATAACGATTAAGAAGATTTCTACTGTAGCAACTCGTGTTACTTAACGAATGTATCTATTTTGCAACGAATGATCAATCTCTAACAGATGACTTTTTTTTCATATATTTTAAATTCCAAGCGCACTCGCAGTGTTGGTCACTATGTTATTTGAATCATCTAAATGTCAGCTTTTGGAATTCACCATAGAATGCAACCAATGTTGAACAGCTATGAACTCAAAATACCAGTCCTAAAAATAATGCAAAGCATCGTACTAAAAAAAGTTCTTATTGTTTAAATAATATTGATAAAAATAAGAAGTAAGTATGACATATATATATATCCCCGTTTAGATTATATATGCATTTAAAATTATAACATTTAAAACTTTAAAAGGAAAATATTTGCTGTTAAACATTCGGTGTTATAGTGTTCAATGTTACAAATGTCAATTTTTATTAACTATTTAATTTATGATCTTTCCTTTTTATATTGGGGGTCTCACAAGTCACTGGCCTTTTATCTGCTTAGGGATTTCTCATTGAAAAAGGGAGGGATCAATAGTTTGATTCTTAATCTTTTGAAAATAATTCGATCAGGAGGCACGTGACAGTCCCGACTGTATCATTAGCTCTGTTGTCTGTTTTTGGTATTGACATGTTTTATAACAATTTCTGTAAAATTGTCCCTTGTTCATTTAGTAATCATAAAAGACTAGGGTACCAACTTCTTCAGGCAAAATTGACTTACATTTCGCTATTTTCTAAGTCCATTTTGGTCAAATAGCTCCTCAACTCTTTATGTTCGTATACATCCTTTGTTTGTCACTATTCGATGTTGAGTGTTCCTGGAAAAGGTAAGTCCATGACGTATGATATTTATAAATCATTGTTTTTATTTTTAAAATTGGTAAAAAAAGGAAAATCATTTAACAGAGAAAATAAATCTTGTAAAAGAATGCTTATTACATCATGATTGTCGATTTTATAACCTTGTCAAATCATTTACTAAATTTTACTATCAGTACAAGTACATCAGAAGGGATATAGTAATTTTTAAAAGTATTGTTAAAATTCATTAGAAATAGAATATTTTGGTATTCCTATGATCAACTCGTAGAATCTTGCATCGGATCAAAAACATTCATTCTTAAACAAATAGTTGGCATGATACGGGTTATTTTCGTCTCAAGTTTTGGATGATGGAATGATACTAAAGCCCTAACGGGAGAGTTTGTACTTGATTTTCATATGATGAAAGCATATTCCTTCAATCAGTTTAATTTAGCTCTGGGGCTGGCATTTCAATAAATTTGAGTAGCCCTTTGTTAATTTATTTTATTTTCTGCATTTCGCTTAATTTTCTTTGACTCACACTTCATTTAAACTGAGTTTTACTGTATGTATTGCTATGGTTTTTTTGTATTGGCTAGAGGTATAAGGGGATGGTTTAGATCTCACAAAACATATTAAACCCCACCAAATGTTTGTGCTTGTCCTAAGACAAGGGCCTCTGTCCTATATTAGTCTTGTCTTGTTTTTTCTTTAATTTAAGTTCATTGATACGTTTTGGAGTTTAGTATGACGTTGATTTTCACTGATTTTGTACACATTTTTATTTAGGGCCCAGCTGAGGTTGCAGACGATATTTTTCGTTTCATTTCATTTGAAATGTAGAACCAATAATTCATTCTTTTCAAACCAATTTCACACTGGCTGAAGTACTGTTGTTATCTGAGATGGTGTCACAAGCAAATCTAACAGAAATCAGTTCGTATTTTAAATTTTAAATAATGTCTAGATCAAAAGTTAACGTAGTTTCTAATAAGATAGGAAAAAGAAACACAGGGAGAAATATAAAAAAATAACAAAAATCAAATAACAGATAACACCATAACAATAACAGGTCTATATGTACATTTGCATGCTATATTTCGATAGGGCATTTTAGTCAATGAAATATGTCTTAAAAAAGGGCGGACACTGCAATTAGTCTATTCAATGTCTTGTTCCGTATATTAAATATACATTAAATGTAAGTAAATACTTTACAAATTATGGTTTTTGTTTAAACCAAAGAAATCCGGAAGTATTCTACAGAATATAGAAAATAATAACAATAAAAGTTTTTTGGGAAATAGTTGTGTAAATAAATAGTAGGAAATTCTGTGTGTGACAAAAGGCTAAAAATAATTTGAAAGATTTGTTCAACTAATTGGGAATAAAAAGTAATAAACAAAATATATTCAATGCAATTCAGTAATTCAACACTTATTTGTACAACATCCTGTCGATTTAGATGATTTATCAGGAAGATCATTCATTTCTCGGACTGCATAATTAGATGCCTTTGCATTACATCTGCTAGAGTTATACTGATTGATATTGTAGTCTTGACTGATTGGTTTGATGTGTATTTAGAAATACTCGTAGTCATATAGTTTATAGTTTGATCTTTCCTTATGTTATTTTATCACCGTCCTAGGTTATGGGAAGGTTGAGCGATAAAACAAATTAAAATGCCTTTCCCGCCATATAAAATGTACATTGTATGTATATATATATGAAAGTATATTTGATGTGGTTGCAAATAAGACAACTATCCCCACAGAGTCCACATGAAGCGAACCAAGAAAACTATAATTTACTGTAGAACCTTCACTAATGAGCAAAGGATATGCGGTATAATGAGCTATAGATGGACTCACATAACTAAATGAAAAACAATTTAAACGAGAGAAAAAAATCATCGAAAGGTGATTTGGTTGACAGCAAACAACGACAACCACTGAATAACAGGCTTCTTACTTAGGAATGTCACATGCATAATGTAGCTTTCTTGAAATGTGTACGCATAACCCTCCCGTCACCTTATACAGCGATGTAACAGTTCAAAATAAGACAAATCTATAAACATCAGATCCGTCTGTTTCAAGGCAGGAATCAACAAATAAGAATAGAAATGAAAAGTTGTTATCCTATTTTTACATTACGAAAGGAGAAGGTTTGTATGATCGTCAATGGAAAATCAATTCAAAATAAATCAAATGATGTTTAGATTTCAAACAATATAGAATGTTTATGGTGTATAAGAAGGTTTAGTTGAGTTGGCAAAATATACAAGATCTTCATTTAACAACCATTTCTATTTTCTATTTACAATATCCATAGAAAAGTGTAGAACAACAAAGTATATTTATTTGATTTTTATTTCATTGTTGTATCCTATCTCAGGTCGTTGGTTTTATCGTTTAATTATTTGAAATGTCGAAGCTTTTTATTTGCTAACTTAACGGTATTGGTTTAACATATGGTCAATTCATATCTGGTAGATAGATGTATGTATAAAAAGTAAGATCACAAAAATACTGAACTTAGAGGAAAAATCAATTCGGAGAGTCCATAATCACATGGCAAAATCAAATAACAAAACGCATCAAAAACGAATGGACAAGAACTGTCATATCCCTGACTTGGTACAGACATTTTCAAATGTAGAAAATGGTGGTCATTTCATATCTGGTAGATAGACGTATGTATAAAAAGTAAGATCACAAAAATACTGAATTTAGAGGAAAAATCAATTCGGAAAGTCCATAATCACATGGCAAAATCAAATAATAAAACGCATCAAAAACGAATGGACTAGAACTGTCATATTCCTGACTTGGTACAGGCATTTTCAAATGTAGAAAGTTGTGGTCATTTCATATCTGGTAGATAGATGTATGTATAAAAAGTAAAATCACAAAAATACTGAACTTAGAGGAAAAATCAATTCGGAAAGTCCATAATCACATGGCAAAATCAAATAACAAAACGCATAAAAAACGAATGGACAAGAACTGTCATATCCCTGACTTGGTATATGCATTTTCAAATGTAGAAAATGGTGGATTTAATTGGTACTTATACCACAGATTTTTATATCCTATCAGTAAATAAAACATAACATGCTAAGGATACTAATAGATACTATAGTTTTAAAATGTTTTTCTCAGACACGTCTTCAAACGACTCATCAAGTTTGATTGAAACAAAACTTTTAAAAAGGCAGACAAAAGTACGAAGTTGAGTTGAAGGAAGGATTAAATTAGTTTTCTTTCTTGTGTAACTTATTTACTTTTACTTTTAAATCGATACAACATTATTTATTCATCAGTAAATATATAGCTATATTTAGACCACCATAACCGGGATGTTTTGACGAAGTGTCTTTATTTACAGTATAATAACTATACTTGTCCTTTTAAGTCATAATCTGTTTAAATCAGAAAATTCCAGTTTGACAGTTTGTAAAATTAATAATAAAATTAGTCAATTTGAGACCATTCTTGTACTTTAATTAGTCATTCGACTATTATGTATAAATGTAATGTATGTAGGGAATCCATGCTCACGAACTATATGACGGCCAGTGCACGCACAAATATTTTGAAATAATAATAATTTCCAATCACCTAAAATTTCTCTACATTTGCAATGCAGCACCCTTAGCTGTAATAATAAATAACTGAAAATGCAAATGTAGAAAAAATTTAGGTGATTGGAAATTATTATTATTTCAAAATACTTGTTTATTTGTGCGTGCAATGTAATCGAATTTCAGGACTTTTGCATCCTGCATTGTGTCGATACGTTGCGAAATCTTTTAACATTTGCTAACTGAAAAGTATATTTCACTGAAAAAAAATTGTCTTACACAGACATTCAATGGAATCACCTTTTGCCCATTGCAACCGTCTTAGAACTGTTCATAGAAACATTAACTTGATATTGTCTTAAAAAAGTATTTCTTAATAATAATACTTTATTCCGAAAGCAATACAGCTTATAAGATACATACAAATAATTTTACATGCACCAATATAAGAATTTTAACAAGAGATATATACATGTATATATAAAGTTCTTTATGTAATAAAATATAATACATAATACAAAATACAAAATACGAGTAGAGAAAGATATAAATAAAGTTAGAACAAATACACTATATAATGCAATTAAATTCTAAGTTTCAAGTAAATAGATAGTAAGTGTTATATCTTAATATCATTACAAATCAAATGTATTTTATTTTTTAACTCTAAGTTACATTTTAGATTGAAAGATAAAACGATTTAATCTACACGGACTTATATCGTACGATAGGGTCTCTCCAATGGCTAATTCTGCTAAAAGTTTACCGACAACTGGCGCAAGTTTAAAGCCATGTCCTGAAATGTAGAAATTGTAGTATATAAAGTGAAATAATAGAATTTACTACGACTGTAACAAGTGAGAGGTTTATCTAGCTATCAAAAGTGAAATCACAAAAATACTAAACACCGAGGAAAATTCAAAACGGAAAGTCCCTAATCAAATGGCAAAATCAATTGATAAAACACATCAAACGAATGGACAACATTTGTCAATTCCTGACTTGGCACAGGCATTCTCAAATGTAGAAAATGGTGGATTGATTGAATTGGTTAAAACCATGTTTTAGCCACCATTTTAGACATAAGAAAATGCCTTTCCCAATTCGGGAATATGAAAGTTGTTGTCCATTTGTTTGATGTGTTAATTATTAACAATGTGGAATAAAGAATCTGAAACCCATGGTCGTTCTAAATACTCTATCCTTAAACAAAAACATATTATAATATGACTCCACCCGAAAAGCTGCTTCACAGATGACGACGGAATGTTTTTACTATCCTAACCACATCTCTCCCTCTTTTCGGCCATTGAAACTGATCACCAAATGTTTATTTTCAGTCGATTTGTAATTTAAAGCGAAACACGACGGTTGACCATATGATGCAGGAACTGCTCACTCGTCCAGAGTACTTAGTTAAGCACTATATTTTGGTTTCGTGTCACTCAATCTTTTTTGTCTATATGTTCTTCGTCGTTTTTTGCAATAGTGTTATCATTTTATTCTCGAGTTGTGTGTTTTGAATGTCCCTATGGTATAGTTCACCTCTTTTCCAAAATAGGTCTCATTCTTAAAAATCACTAAATTAAACTAAAATAATTACTAAAAAGCATCATGCAAAGCAGTTGATAACTGAAGATCAAAAAAACAATTTGATAATATGACCATCAATATACAAGATCATTGACGCAAAATTTCAATGGTAGGTTAAGATGGGATAAATCAACCTTCATTCTCATTTTTTATAATGTTTGAACAAACAAACACATACAAAAGCAATGCCGGGCAGAACACTGGAATTTTCTTTCTTTCGGCTACATCGATATATCCAATTTCAGATATATTGATGACATTCTGTCACTCAGTAACCCACATTTCATTGATGGCCTCCATCCTCTTCAAACAAAAAATTAGAACTTATATCTTATTTCATACGTTACACTCATGTTTCTTCATACAATACGGACTTCATTAACAGGGAAATGTTAGTACCAAGTTATGAATATGACAGCTGTTTTCTATCATTAGATGTGTTTTAGCAAACACAAATTACAACTTATAAAGAACTTCCTGTTCTAAATTTTTCTTAGAGATCGTTACTTTTGTTATTTTACCTTTACATATAATTTGTGACAACAGAGTTAGAAGGAAGAACGACAAAAGTTGACATGACACAAGTTTTGTGATCACCATCTCGATTTGGTTGACCGATAGCTTCTGTTTAGACATGTTTTGCGATCTTATATCTTTGAATGGAGGTAAAGTCGTCTGATATGCAGTTTTATCGATTATGTCCTATTCACGATTGTAGCATTTTGACATAGTGTGAATACATATGGCGGATTATACTTTTTTAGGAGGTGACGCTTAACCTTAATGATTTCGCTCTTATTATTGCTAATTGTCAACATACCAGAAAATCCTGCTCCAATGATTACATTTGACCACTTTGGATGTTTGTCTAATACAAAATCTTCATCAGGTACCATCTGAAATAAAAACTATAATACAATATTTGAGTCGAATATTTCATAATCAGTCTCATGACATGTGCGTTCTACTTGATGCTTTATATTATTCCAAATGAATATTGAACACTCTAGATATACGCTTTTTATAACATTGATAATGAGTTATCATAGCATTTAATTGTTAATTGAAAACAGAAATAAATAAAATAGAAAAGAGATAATTCGACAGTTCTTTGGCTCTGAGGAGTACAAAGTGCTTATTAAACTATTACCGTGTATATGCATGGTTCGACTATGCTTGGTTCTGAATGGAGATTTGGAAAATGGTCAGTAACATATTTCTTGATTCTGGAAATTACCCATTCTTCATTATCAAAATCTCTGTCGTCTGGGTCGACATCAGGACCCCATCCTAGACACATCTGAAACAAAACAAAAATAAAAAACTATGTTTATAGTATATATTTTTTTCATAAAAAAAATATACAAATAGAATTACTATGCGCTGTGTAGTCTAGTGTTCGTAGTATTCAAGTTAAAGACAGCTGCTTTTACTTAAAGTTTACTCCTTTTTGAAGGAAAACTCTGTAACCAACGAGCTGTTTGTGTTAAAAACAGCGATTGATATACCATTCTTGTGTTCTGTTTGAGATTGTGTTGTTTTAACCTTTGTTGTGTATGTATTATTTTGTCTGGCGACATTCGCTTTTTATATTTCTTACCTTATCAAAATTGCCGATCTAAATTTTATGAAACACCTGAGGTTTTCAGATGACAATTAAACATTTAACTATACTTCAATCATTTCAATTTTCTATGTGATAATTACCTTGACATAGCCAGGATATTCCATACTAGGAAAACCGTATACACTGTATTTTCCTTCTACAGCTTCACTCTCATAAAAAGTTGGGAATTTGCCCAATCTGTATTCTCCTGGATTTTTCTCTTTCCAGTAGCATACGCTTATTCTTTTTGGCTGAAAATCAATTGATAAAGATTATGGAAGACAACAAATTTCATTTTAGAAATTATAAGAAGATTTTTATTTTTTTTAAATGAATAACGAAACACTTTGACCAATGTTGATTTTGTTTAATCCATATGTGCATGTAAGATCATATAATTTTTGGTCCTACAAATATTGTACAGAACAAAATAAGGATTTACCGTTATAAAGATAGAAATCGATTTACGATCAGGTAACGTGTCAGGTTAAGTAACTCTTGCTTACATTTAGACCCAAATGGTAATATTTTTTTCGATTTAGAAGAACAGAGTTGTGTATTAAAAAGATAAAACTAATTCGTGAAGCAGTACCGATACTAATTATTTAAGGTTCAACCACTATCAAATTCTAAAACAAATAACTTCCACATTTAGGTAAGAACCATTGAAAAGTATATTTATATATAGATATATATCCTTGTAAGGAAAACTGATCTTATAGAAATCAGTAATGTTGATCTTAATTTTTTTTCCACACTGTTAAGTTCTAGGTCGATGTTTTAATGTCGTTTTTTATTACCCGTCATTACATCGATGGATAATATTTTACGATAATAATGCAATTAGTTTATAAATTTATGTAATATATAATAAAATTGAGAATGGAAATGGGAAATGTGTCAAAGCGACAACAACCCGATATGCATATTTTAAAATTTTTGTCATAAATTAAGAATCAGGATAAAATATTTTAACCTCCCATCATTTTAAGGAACGACGATGTTCCTCCTTTGAAATTGAGATCATTTGGTCATATATTAGAGTAACATTTATACAAATGTAAATTATCAAAAATTGACAGACAGAGAGGACATAATGGTTAGGTTAAAGGATCTTCAATACAGGTTGAATGAAAACGATTGTAAAATTTAGTTTTAACATATCCCACATACGAATGTTAAATAATTTGTGTTGTAATGAAAAATTTTGCATTATCAAATTTATCTCGCATAATGTCTCTCCATTTTAACGATACATTATCAAAACTACTTTTGCCTGTACCAAGTCAGGAATATGACAGTTGTTATCAATTCGTCTGATGTGTTTCAGCTTTTGATTTTCCCATTTTGCCTAAGACTTTCAGTTTCAAATTTCCGCAGAGTTCTGTAGTTTTGGTAATTTACTTTTTACAATAACTATCAAATAAATAAAGGTTTGTTTTCATTAATGACATTTTACAGGTCATTATTGTATGCCTTCGACCACATTTCATTGACACTTTATACCATCCGCGTTGCCTCTTCAATAGAATGGCCTACCGTTCTGAAAGAAAATAACTCCATTTAAGTGTATGATTGTGAACATTGCAAGTCTTTGGTGTCTCCTATACTTTAAGATATGGTATAGTACATGTCTAGACTTTGAGCAACCTAGAACCTGTGGTCCGAGCAGATAATAACTCTCTAAATATGTTTCCTACGGAATATTGTCTTAGATTTTTTCTCTAAAAAAATTGTTAAATTCTGTGTCATTTTGGTCTCTGGTGGCGAGTTGTCGCTTTGGCGATCATACCACATCTTCTTTTTTTATACAAACCTTCAATGGTATGTGTATCCCTAACGTTGGTAAGAGTTGTTTTGCCCATGGTCCGACAGTTAGGATAATACTTTTACATTTATACTGGCCTTTAGACGTCTGTACAGTTATGGCTGACCCAGGAGTAATATTAGTTACTCCCTCGTTGTCCTTCAATATTCCGCCATTTTTTCTGAATATATCCTGAATGAAAAATAAACAATGTGTACGATTTAAAACTGTCCTATGATCTTTATGATTATTTTTATATTCTAATTAAGTCATACTTTCGAACGATAAATGCAATAAAAAAACTAATTTATTCTGATAAACTGTATTGACAGGTAGGTACAGTTTAATATGAATAATGAATGAAAATTATCAAGATGTATTTTTTTTTTATATTGTAGTTTCTTGATTCTTGTTGTTAATCTTAATTTCATTGACCTACCTGGAAAGCTCGTAGTCCCTTATCAGCTAAGAGTATCCCAGCACATTTATCTAAAACAAACACATAATTCTTTGGAAATGTCATCTTAGGATATATTTTTCCTACATCCTTTTCGTCTGTAACTTCTACTGGTATTCCATTTGTCTTTGAGAATTCTATAGTCCCGTTTATGAATGTATTGTCTCTTTTTCCAGCGCATAGCATTCCAGTCTCACTTCAAATATAAAAAGTCATGTAAAAATTATATCTTACCTATTATTTCCTCTCATTTGATTCGAGCGTTAAAGACGAGTCTTTTGTAGACAAAACGCGCGTCTGTCGCAAATATGTAATTTCAATCCTGGTATTTATGATTTAATTAGATTACATTGAAAAGGTATCAAATAAAGTTTACATCTTCAACTGTTTCGGTTCTTATCATCCTCTGCTTTCAAATATTCGGCTTTGGTAGTACCTGATGAAGATAAATGCTTATATCGCTTTGGGCGCAGGAAATGTTGAACGTGTTGTTTTTAATCCTGGTATCGATCTATGATGAGTTAATTTATTTTTTTTCAAAAGGTAGACCTTAGATTCTTTCATATTCTTTATACGTGTAAGTGACATGATTGTGTTTGTTTACATCAATTAGACAGCTACACAGTAGAATGAAAGATGTGCTAAAATATTGAAACATATCCTATAAATAATATTAACACATACTAATACAGTGTAGTGTTAGTTTCTTTTTCCAGGAGATTCCAAGAGTTATAAGCTTCCTCCATCATAACGGCATAGTGTTTATACACACCATAAGCTTTCCTTGTGATTCGTGTTTGGCCATGTGAACTTCCACGATTATGTGGAATAGGAAACTGCAAGAAAACATAATATTTTCAATTATTGTCAATCAATAATTTTTTCAGCTAATGTTTTTTAATTTGAGAAAAAGAATATAAAGTTTTGAATGGGCTTATGTTATATGTTTGATCTTATTTGTTTGTAACATTTTTTTACAATGTCTTTCATTTTTAAAATATTGTCTTGCTCACAGGCACTTGTTTCTGTCAATGTGGGGTTTACTATCCATACCAGTACAAAAAAAAACACAAGGTAGCTAACGGAAATTTTCAATGTGTTCGCTTCAACCAATATTTTTTTTAATTTCCCTTGATTTTTTCACAAATAAAAGTACACCAGTCATTGTAAAGATAAATCAATTACCGACAGACTGGTGTACTTTTATTTGTAAAAACATCAAGGGAAATTAAAAAAATATTGGTTGAAGCGAACACATTGAAAATTTCCGTTAGCTACCTTGTGTTTTTTGTACTGGTATGGATAGTAAACCCCACATTGACAGAAATAAGTGCCTGTGGTCTTGCTATATGCATGTCCTTTTAAAAATCTTTTAGGTATATGTCTTAAGACAGTCCCCGGTCAATATGCCAGTCAATAAATATGCAGTAGTACTCAAATGTATAGTTATTCTATTTTTTTTTTTCTCCCGTCTTGGTTAGCTTGTGATACATTGACTTGTGTTTTGTGTCACTTTTCATTAACGTTTATCCCACATCTATATACGTTTATTGATATTTATTTACCTGTTCTAGTAGTAATGTAGATTTACCTTTCTTGGCTAACTGGTATGCGGTTGCTGACCCTTCTATTCCAGCACCGACAACAATTACATCATAAGTATGGTCTCTGTTCATTTTAGTTCTCATTTAGTAATACTGACATACAACTACAGAATTAATACGTGTGTAAGTAAACTCGAGCTCACACAGGTAGTCGCTAAAAATAAACGATATAAACATTTTTGTATTACCAGAGATGCATTTACTATCAGATAAAACAGTTTTATCTTTGTGTAATCATTTATTAAATGATTGTTATTTGACCTCTTCGGTCGCTGTATCATAGAGAATAGTTTGTCATAACAGAAAATGATAGCCTTTTGTTTTGCACTTCGTAATAAAAGAAATTCAGTATTTGAAAGTGATGTTAAAAGAAAAAAATATTTGTTGTCTTCTAAATGACACACACTAAAATTATGATCCGAAGGCTTTTACTGGTCAATTTGGATGTTATCAAAACTGCAATACAATCCCGTAAAAAGATGTGACGAATTTTGAGGACTTAAAATCTTTTAATTCCATGTTTATTATTTTGTCTTACGAAAGAGGCTTTCAAAACAGAAACTCCATCTGATATACAAACAAATCACAGAAACCAATCACTTTTCTTATCTATGTCTTCTTTACAAAGATATTTGCATCCATCAATCTCCATTTGGTACATTCATACCTAGACCTATACCGTGTCGTGTTGATCATAATAAATTGATACAATTCTTTGATGTAAATAAATAAACTCATCATAGATACCAGGATTGAAATTTTATATTTACGCCAGACGCGCGTTTCATCTACAAAAGACTTATCAGTGACGCTCGAATCAAAACATGTTAAAAGTCCAAATAAAGTACGAAGATGAAGAGCATTGAGGACCAAAAATTCCTAAAAGTAGAGGGAACTTGATAAAAACAAGAATGTGTCCAAAGTACACGGATGCCCCACTCCCACTATCATTTTCCATGTTCAATGGACCGTGAAATTGGATAAAAAATATAATTAGGCATTAAAATTAGAAAGATAATATCATAGGGAACATGTGTAATAAGTTTCAAGTTGATTGGACTTCAACTTCATCAAAAACTACCTTGACCAAAAACTTTAACCTGAAACATGCACTTTCATTTTCTATGTTCAGTGGACCGTGAAATTGGGGTCAAAAGTTTAATTTGGCTTTAAAATTAGAAAGATCATATCATAAGGAACATGTGTACTAAGTTTCAAGTTGATTGGACTTCAACTTCATCAAAAACTACCTTGACCAAAAACTTTAACCTGAAGCGGGACAGACGGACAGACGAACAAACGGACGAACGAACAGACAGACGAACGAACGGACGCACAGACCAGAAAACATAATGCCCCTCTACTATCGTAGGTGGGCATAAAAATCGTATGGAGGTGGATAGATGCGTAAACTTGATATAATGGTATATGAAGTGGCTAGATGCAACCTGCTTTAGATATAGACCCATCGTGACACAGACATTAACAACTATAGGTCACCGTACGGCCTTCAACAATGAGCAAAGCCCATACCGCATAGTCAGCTATAAAAGGCCCCGATATGAAACCGTAAAACAATTCAAACGAGAAAACTAACGGCCATATTTGTATAAAAAAATGAACGAAAAACAAATATTATTGTCCATTCGTTTGGTGTGTTTGATCATTTGATTTTGCCGTTTGATTAGGGACTTTCCGTTTTGAATTTTCCTTGCAGTTCAGTATTTTTGTTATTTTGCTGACACAACAGCTACATCATTGATAAATAGCATAACTCAGACCCCGAGAAAACAGCCATTTATTGTAGAAAAAAGTGTTCTACCTGTAGGATCTAAATGTTGAATTTCGCATCAATAGTTCAACTGTTGTATTGATTATAACGTTGCTTTTTGTTTTGCACTGCTAGATATTGAATGGGAGAAACGGTTGAAATCAAACAATAAAGGGTTAAACGCCGTCAAATTATCATATGTTTGACCCAAGCCATGAACCTTGTTTGCAGTTGTGGTTTGTCTAACATGTATATTTATATCTTGATGTAAGGTTTGTCAAATATATAATGCGTTATGATAATGACAAGAAATTGCTATAAAATTTTCAAAACGACAACATGCAAGAGAAAGTTATGAAAGATAGTTTTTATTGTTACATTTGTAAAAAAACATGTATTTCATGCCCATACATTTATAGGTTTATTGAAAATATTTACAAATAAAAGAGAGAAGAAACCAAAGTGGCAATTAAAATCGTAAGCACAACAAAAAACCCACCGATGCATGAAGGAAAAACGATAACCTTTAATAATCACTACACAGAAACAAATTTCCTTTTTTTAACCAACCAAAAACCGAAAAAAAGCTTCACTGTGGTACCATGAAATAATATGTGTTGGGTTGACCAATATACAGCAATCTATACCGATAAAATCAGGTAGGAACACAGTTATATAAATAAAACAATATTAAAACACAAGCAAATATAATGCTACAGCACGAAACAGTACAGTATAAATATAAATGCATACTAACTCGTCAAAGATACTCGGCTACTTATTTAGTACGCCTGACGATTAAATTATGTTTCGATAAAATAAAGGGCGAAACCATATTATACACTTTCCTCATTTGAATATGTCTTATAAAGAATAGCAAGTACGAAGTTGAAAATACAATAACATTAATCTTTTATTTAACAGTTGTGTATGAACATTTTTTGTGCTCTTCAATGTTTTATACTTTTGACTTTCCAAACTAGTGATAACGATCGCACTCGAATGTAATGTAAGAAAACCAAATAATAATCCTACCGTACTCTAAGGAAAAGTCAAAAGGGAAAGTCCCTTAACAAATGGCTTAATAAAAAGCTAAAACACATCAAATGATCGGAACAAAACTGTAATATTCCTGAATTGGAACAGGTTTTTCCTAACCAAGAAAGTAGTGAATTAAACCTTGTTTTATAGCTAGCTGATCCTCTCACCTGTATGACAGTCGCTTTTATTTCCATTATATCGACAACACTATGGCGTGTTTACGAAAATCGTGTTTTAGTTCACAAATTAATCGACTAGTATTATCGATGCTGTCATATATGACACTAGAAACTGGTTTCTTCAGAGTTAAAAATATAGCAAAGTGCTGTCGATCTTCAAAATGGCATGATTTGATGTCTCTTAAGTGTGAAGAATGAATGTAAATATGTTATTAGTAAGGTATTATCCTACTATTTGGGACTTTTTATAGTTCAAAACAAAGAATTAATATAAAGGAGTTACAACTGCCCCGAAGCATATTGACCAGTTTGAAAAGCGTTATCACAATAAATGAAACTGACTAAAAGTTGAACTGTGAAAGAAACTATAAAAATCAATAATTGAAGTTTGGTGTAGTACAATTGTTACCTTTAATGCTATTATGAAAATATTAATAGCATTGAATTACTAAAAAAATGCAAATACCAAAGAAGTTTTAAATCAAAATAACATGAATCTTTAGTTTTCCCCAATTCTGTTTACTGGACCAGCAGTAATAAAGTTATTTCAAATATTTCGATATAATAATTTAAAAAAAACTAGGAAATTACGTTTTAAATATTTCTAAAACTATTAAATGTCTTAAATGGCATTTAATTTGAGCATTCCCCTGACACAATGAAATAGGTTTTGATTTAAAAAGCCGTACCAGGAATTGGCTGTGAAATAAAATTAGTTGTAACTTAAATATTCGTATAGATTACAAATGGCTAAATATAAAAAAAAAAGACAAACAGACAAACAATAGTACACATGACACAACGTCATCATAACAAATGGACAAAAAACGGCTGTATTTCAACCTCAACAACTACTCTGAGTACAGACTAACCTGTGCATTTGAAAACGTGTAATGGCTTTGCACAAGATATATAAACGTCTAACGCTCGTACTTGATCATGAAGAAAATAATTATCATTCTCCCTTACTTATACAAAGGGGTAAAAGGGTAAATGTATGCATAAACGGAAGTATAGTAATCAGCTTTATAATGACCAAACGTTTTTGTTTAAACAATGAATATATATCATAGAAATGAACATGGGATATAATATTAAGGATGAAATTAGGTGAGGTTTTGAACATTTGTGTCAGATGTTTGAACTGCTTGGTTTCTTTTCAAACAGTCCAGGGTAAAATATTTTGGACCATAACATCATTTTTCTTGTCATAAAAAATTCAATAGCTCATAACGTTCATTTTACGAAATTTAATTATATTCTTAATTTCTTTTCTTTCGATGTAAGACACAAACAAAACCTACAATGCAAATGCAACGTAAACGTCCGAATCTGCCTTTTCCTGCCATTTTTCAGAACTGAAATATCTCATAAAGGAGCTCCATAACCTATCAATATGTTTAGCCTATGTTGTTCCTTAACTGATGAGCTTTCAACTTATAATATTAATTTTGATTTCTTTATTTTTAAAATTTCACCTAAGTACATCCTTAAATCTAAGCTATATATCTGTTTATGCATTGTACCAATACGTTAATTCTGCTCGAATAATATATAATTTGAAAGTACAGTTTTACATGATCCTTTAATTGTTGTAGTACACAATTGTATGTAAGTTGTTTTATAGTATATTTTTCTTGATACATCTAACAAGTACAATACTGATTATGTTGAGTGAAGGTACACAAGTGGGCAACACATTATATCTTGGATCTAGAAAAGAATCTATCAATTCGACAAGGTGATAAATCATAAGAAGGTTCTTTTCCCATTGCCATTTCTCCAAGAACTTTTCCAACCACTGGTGATAGTTTGAATCCATGACCTGTAGTAGCAATTAATAATAAAACAAAAATATACATAAGGAAACATTACTTTGCTGATCGTTACAGAATATCTGTATCATAGTTGACCGTTTATATCATGTTTTAGAACCAAATAGTTTGCGTTAATGAACACACAAGTTGCAACTTATTACTGGACTTGAACTAGCTATCAATAACACGAAAAGAGTTTTTAAAGAAACATAAACTGCACGTCCTTCAACAATACTTAATTTTAAACCCCAAATTTTGTTAATATTTATAACGCCAAAAATTTAATTTCAAAGCAAAATTTTGTGTATGTCTATGCTTATTTTGTTTCGTTTTGTTTTTCGTCTTCTTTAAGATACAGCTGTGAGAAACATTCGCACACAGTCTTTGATCTTTGGACACCAGATAAATCACATGTTCTTTAAATCTAGTGAGCATGATCAATGTTTGGTTCTTGATGGTGTAGTTATTGGCAAGATGAGTGATATAATCATAGCAAGACGTACTTATCATTTGGACGCACTCGGGTTTTCTCGTTTGTTATCAATGTGATTGGTGAACGTTTATGTTTTCTCTCTTTTTTTTCTCTTCAACATGGATCTCTTAGTTTTGAACACCGTAAACTACTGTTGCTGGTGAATGCCTCCTAACTACAATGTTCAACACTTTTTCCAATGCAGAATATTCTGTTTCACTTAATCGTTTTTACAATTGTCTGTCTTCACATGTTATGCCTGCTTAAGTTTTATCACCACAGGTTGGCGTTTTTTTTTTTTAAATTCTTCATTTAGAAAATTTCACTATGATGTACTAAATATTAAATCAATTAACCGCATAACAAAATTGTACCTGAGAATCCAGCACCAATTATCATATTTTTCCAAGCTGGGTGTTTATCCAATACGAATTCTTCATCTGGTAACCACTGAAATTATGGCAACAACAAACAAAAGGTTAATCAAAAAAGAGTCTAAAATGAGAAATAAGTTTTAGGACGGCATTTCAACTACTGTTCTCTCTATTTACTGAACAAAAAGGAGTGTTTACACATTTTATCTATAAAGAATATTTAGATCAATTCATTTAGCCATTCATTACTTTGCATTTTATTAAGTATTATAGCGAGTGATGCATACATAACAGTAGATACTTTGCATGTTGATGCATCAGTTGTGGCTCTTTTGTGTGATTCCCTCGGTTTTGTTTGTTACCATGATTTTTCTTTTCCTCAGTCTCCATGACAAATATGCTGACGCAACTTCAGATATTGCTACCATTTAGTGTAACAGAAAAATGACGTTAAATTGGAAACGCGCACTATCTAATTCTTCCTGCATTCTTTTTTGGGTAAATGCAAAGTATAACACACAAGTATAAGTTAATGCCGTGAAAATCCAATCCAATATGATTTTGTAATTAACATATGATATTCAATTTTATTGCTAGTTATTATGTGTTTTTGGAGGAATATTGTTGCATTATATATTCAACCCGGGTATGATTTTATTCAAGCAGTGACATACAATAGATACATACATGTAGCTATGATACTGAAGTTTTCTTACATTTTGATTGTCTCATAGATGTGTATTTTTGTAATGTGTGCATCATTTCGTTTTGTTGAAACCAGGACATTTATATTTAGTGGAGGAAGGAACACGCGAATGCAGTTCATGCCGTCCCTAGCATATTACGCTTGTGGCGACGTCAAATTATGATAACAGACAAACTTGCATGACATTTTCATTAATCCGTATTTTTTATAGATAACCCTGTAATCTTAATGATATTTGGTGTAACATCTTCAACTTTAAACGTGCTTTTTATTGGTATAGTTATCAAAGCCGAAAAATAATCTTCACGAAATCAAATCTCTGTTTTTTTTGGCCGTAAAAGTTTTGTGAGGGCATGAAAGTTTAACTCGGACATTTCCGCAAGACATTGCAAATCTATTGTTTTGAATTGAATATGTAGCTCAATTTATTTTTCAACTAGAATTTTGGGAGCTTATACTTAGTACAAAACGATCGTGCATACAAATTAATGAATTATTTGTCAAATTTTATTTTTGAACTGAAATGTTTCAAGTTTCCAAATTAAAATTCGGATGGGACATTTCCGTATATCATATTCTTTTGAAAATATCATGTATGTATGCAAATTTTGAATGGAAACAGCCATGTTAACCAATAATGAAATATATCACGTCATAGAATGTTCATGCAAAATTTCGAAGAGTTGCGTGAACATTTCGCGAATTTTTCGAGTTTTATGTTTCGAGTTTGTTACATGGGACAATGCTAAGTAAACATTTTTCGGATAATCTGTGTCTTCCTTAGCCTATGAATATCATATTTTTATTCTTTCTCTATTATAATGTGAAAATTTAAGAATCAATCTTTATTTTCATGTATAATTTCTGCATTTTTATAAAATTTTCCCGTCAAATATTTACTTAACGCTATTTTTCGTGGTAGTAGCAATATCTAACGTTGCGTCGGTATCTTGTAACCAAAATTAAACTTCATCCTTTTCTGATTCTTTTTTAAACTTAAGCGGTTGTTAAACATATTACGTTTAACTATATTGTGCTAAACGTGATATCAGCAATGAACAATTAAGTATTTATTCATTCAAACAATAATAAAGTTAGATATAAGTTGGGAAAACCGGTATGATATCCATGTTTAAATGTATATATATTTTCGATAAAGATGTATAACTAAATTTGCTGCTTTTGTCCATGTCAATTATCGAATACTTCAACTTACACTGTAAATACATGTTTCAAGAATACTTGGTTCTGGAACTAGATTGGGGAAATGTTTTGAGACATAACTTTTCAGTTTATCCATTACCCACTTATCATCTACAGTATCTCTGTTGTCAGGGTCTATGTCTGGACCAAAATGTAAACAGATCTACAAGAATATCAACATATCTATACTCCTAAAGAAAGTGACCGATTTCATTGAACTGCATCTCCTCTGAAACCATACAAAGTCGAAAATATTTGTGGTTTGACGTATTAATGTAGTATTTATACTTCCTAAATATGTCTTTGAAACAATCTGTTTTCCACAGAAAACATACTGCCCGCGAAATTTAAAAACTGTTTGTTTCAAAACTTACCAAATTGTAACGCGATTTCGTGGGCATCTTCTAGTCTTGACAATAGCCTTTGACTATGACTATATCCGAAATAATCTAATACTATCAGAATTTATAAAACTTGATTTATCTTCTTCATCGATGTGAAAGATTTGAACTTCGGTAAACCATTAATGAAGCAAAGAAATATATATCTATATCATGATAGACTGGCGAACACAATCCGCTACATGTGTAAAAAGATTATCAGATTTAATCATTATTAGTATTATAATATTTGTTGAACGATAAAATATAAAAATTACCTTAACATGTCCAGGATATTCCTCACTTGGTAAGCCATACACGCCAAAGTTATCTACCGCCGGATGTTGTACAAAGACAGGGAATCTGTTCGCAGCATATTGCCCAGGAATCTTTTCTTTCCAGTAACATACTGTTATTCTTAAAGGCTGAAAGTGTGTACGAGCAAAAATTTGTTGAGATAATAATTTATTCAAAAATGGGTACGATAATGAAAGCTTTTGTGGGTGCTACATTCTCTTATTTCAATGCATGACAGTGTCTATGAAATCATGACTCACAACATTATGGACGACATTTTTTAAATTTGTTTTCCCTTGTACGATATTAATTGCACTGTTATAACTGTCTTGTCTTTCATAGATTGTGTGATGAACAGATAGAGTTTAGTACTTGAAAAATTAATATAAGCTGACAGAATGTTAGTAGGTCTATCCATGACAAGAAGCTGGCGTTATGGCCATTGTGTAATGTATCTATTACAAAAGAGGGGCGAGAGATACCAGAATGACGGTTAAATGTAGCTCATTCTAATTCGGTTGGAGCTTGCATACCATCAGTTGGCTTATTTGGTTTTAAATTTCAGCTGATGTGTATTTTTTTTTTTTTTTACTTTGTTTTTTAATAGTCTAATCAACAAGTATTCGTCAATTTTTAATATTTACTTATATATATTTCTACGATTTTGTTTAATCACATACTCATCATATAATAAAATCATACCCTTAATGGAATGTGAACACCAAGAGACGGCAGAATCGTTTTAGCCCATGGACCAACGGTCAAGACAAGATTGTTGCACTTGTAAGTTGATTTGGAAGTATTAACTGTAATAACTTTTCCAGGTATGATTTTGACCATGGCCTCTCCATCATATAAATCTCCACCGAACTTCTGGAATTGATCCTGAAATTGAAAAAAAAAGATAATATCAATTGCTATCATATATCATAACAGTGGCTATTTTACCCGAGGGTATCACCAGCCCAGTAGCCATTACTTCGGCATGAACAAACGGATTTTTTTTATGTTATAAAAATTTGCTGTTACAAAATGTTAGAAATTATTATAAATTATAATTTCCCTCATGCAAAGCTCTGATTCCTTTCACAGATGTGACCATACGTTTTGGACCTTTTGGATTATAGCTCTTCATCTTTTATATAAGCTTTGGATTTCAAATATTTTGGCCACGAGCATCACTGAAGAGACATGTATTGTCGAAATGCGCATCTGGTGCAGGAAAATTGGTACCCTCAATGTTATTGCGCATCTGGTGCAGGAAAATTGGTACCGTCAATGTTATTGCACGTCTACAAGCAGTTATCAACTCATAACTGGCTGCACAAAGTCAGCATTAGAAAAATGATCGGAGTCGTTTGTAGATTCTCCAAAACCTTTCCAGATTAGATCGACAGTCCTTAGTAATCGGGAAAGTACTATCAGGCCACATTTTTTACCTATGAAAATGTATACAATAAATCTCATCTATATCATGTTCGTACTACACAAATTTATCTTGTATCAGTATTTATGCTTTTAAATTTTTAAATTTTTCTTACATTTTTGCTTAAAGCCATGGCATTTGGAAACTAAATATGACTCTGACTGTTTTATTCTTGTAAAGGTTTGAAGGTGATACAGTCAAGGTTTTTTTATTTTCAAAAAGGTCTTCAACAGTTTTTCGAACGTACTGTAAGAGACGCTGAGATTTTTCCGGAGCATCTGGTATGCTTTGACTGATGCTTAATTGTAAAGGGAAAATGTGCATGCTTATGGACAAAACAATTTACCTGGAAGGCTTTAAGAGCTTTATCAGCCCGTAGTATTCCACCACTGTGATCTAAAACGTATGTGAAATCTGTCGGGTAGGATATCATTGGATACTTCATCTTTGCTTCATCAGAACCGAATACATGCATTGGAATATTATGTTTTCTCATAGCTTTGATTGTACCATCGATAAAATCGTTACCTGGCTCACCAACAGATAACATTCCTGTGTTTCTGAAAAGGTGATGATGATTTGAAATGAAATATAATATTTATCAAAAGATCAGAAGAAAATACAGTACGTATAAAATTATCACAATGTTAACAATGAATTTGAATAACTCTAAAGAAACTGATGCATATCGAACAAAAATGGATCAAGGTGAATATTTGAATTCCAGTCTTAGTCTCTGATGCATGATTTTTTTTATTATTATTAATTAGTTTTGGCTTTTAGCTAGCTGTAAGTAACTGCGAGTACTCTCAAATCGTACTTTCGTGTTAATTTGACCTGTTGATACTATTTGTAATGCTTTCTTGTTATTTTATATTAATATGGATCTTGTCTATACACCAGCTTGTGATTATTTGGAATATCTACTAATTTTCACTTCTTTGTACTACATTTGTATGAATATCAAGATTATTCTCCTTAGATCTGTACAGGGAAGTTTTATCTAACTCTAATTGTATAGTTTTATTGTTGATATTCACCCATATGTATCTAGTATTAAATTTGGTATTTATATGACTGAACTTTCTTGGTATTCCTAATGTTAAGTGATTATTTATTAAGGCTGGTTAAATATTTCGAGGTGGTGTCTTGGCATGGCTTTGTTTGGACTTGTTTGTTTACTTTTTGGCCTTGAATGTTTGTCCCTAATATTTTTTTAACTATGTTTTTGCATTCAGGTTTCGCAGATCAAATTTATTCGTTCATCGTGTGTTTATTGACGTTTTTTGATTGAGTTAAGCGATCCAATTGATAATTTATCGTGTGTTTTTCTATGTTGTGATGTTATACTATTGTTTCAAAAACAGAGAGAAGGTTTGGTACCAATAAAACGTTTAATCCAGCTGCAAATGTTTTGCACCTGTCCTAAGTCAGGAATATGATGTACAGTACGTAGTTGTTTGTTCTGTAAATTTTGATATTTGTTTGTCTATGTGTAGAGTTGGAGAGATTTGAACAATATTGATTCAATACATAAATATTTCTGTTTTACTCTCTCTTTCCAACTGCTCCCATAGATGAAAGGCTTCGTGCATCATGACGGCGTAATGTTCCTTTGGGCCATAAGCTTTTCTGGTGATCCTACTCTGTCCATGAGAACTACCCCGGCTATGAGGCAGAGGAAACTGAAAGTTATTAAAATATTACAGATTGGTATTATCTATTACAAATATAGATCAAACATGGTGAATTTGTTGTTTTCTGAATAATAGTTTGAAATTGCGATTTATCAATCAGTCAATCACGTACCGTAATCTTAAAAGGCATTGCTTCAAATTACGGTTAGTAAGGTCGTCATATCGAGGAGCGTTTAGTACAGTGATTTTGTCATAGTTTGGTTAAGTTTGTCGTGGATAAGTTATGTTACTTTCCGAAACGATTGCCTCAGTTCTTTTCAAATGCGCAAATACAAAGCAAATTAAAGGTTTGAATCTATATTGCAAGTCAAACTATCTAAACTGAAATTGCTGTTTTTAATTTAAGAAATTAACGCAGGATAACCAAAATATCCAAATTGGTATGGTTTGGTTAAGAGATTGACATGGTTCAGTTAAGAGTCTAGAAATTAGTCATGGTTTTGGTTACATTTGTCATGGTTAAGATCCAAATTAAAACATATGTGTGGCGCCTAAATATTGATAGTTTGCTTGAAGGCGATTGTAAAGTACAAAATTAACCAATCGACTAAAGGAAAAAAGCATCTGACATTCTGAAATAAATAAAAGAAACTTTTTCTTAGATTTATTTTTTATGTTAGACATGTGGTGTAACCTGTATGCCCAGTTTAAGACAAGGGACTGGTTGGGAGCCCGGCAACATTTAAACCACGTCATATTCTGTATGACATTGTATAATGTATACAGTTTGTGATGCACTGGCTGTCGTTTTTCCTGTATATCATATTTATTTTCTGCTTATTTGTTGAAGGCTGTACAGTGACCTAACATTTACGTCATTTGGTTAAGGGTGGATAGTTGTCTCATTGGAAATCATACTGTATTTACTAATGGTATATTGCAATGTACTTTCTTAGGGCATAGTGTATTCCGAATACACAAACGTTTAAAGAAATTGGCAAGTATAATTGAAATTCATTAATATATTACTCTAGTGATCTCTTTATACGTGCTTGTTCTATTTTAGCTTTACTGTAGACGACTTCCTCAATTAAGAGGTGTATTTTTGCAAGTAGATCATCGTTAATATGTAAAACTCAGAAAATAGCGACACTATATTGACTCAAAAAAGGATAACATAGGTCTAACACGAAAATCAGTAAAATTATTGTTCAACAATATTTCAGTTGTTGTACATTATGTCTGTCTATTTTGATCGTAACACCGCCATCATTCACGACAGGAATTACATAACCGAACCATGTCGAACATGAACTAAACTATGACGATAAGGAACCAAACCATGACATCGAAATTTCTGTAATCTTAAATTGTGTGCAAATGTAGTTTTTTTAAGGAATAATTGACGGCGGATCTATACCATATCGAAATATGGGATGTAACAGACAGTAAAGAAATAACAACTTATAAATTTTGACATACGCAAGCATTATTCTGTGTCAAATTATAACTATATGATGACCCTTTAATGTACTAACATATTAGTAATAAACAAGGACACTTACCAGCTTAAATTTATATTCAGAGATTCCTTTAGCAAATTATCCGAATGTTTATATTGTGTCATTGATTGTCAATAAAAACTCTTAACACAACCATGTCCTACTTAACAAAACTATGACAAAATCACTGTACTAAACGCCCCTCGATGTGACGACCTTACAACCCGTGAAAATAAAGTAAAAGTTTGAACCTAGATGCCTGACATTATAGGAAGATGTGTTTATACGTCCTTCAAAATCTGTATTTTTTTTTAAATTTTGTAATTAGATTATGGTTAGGGTAACCCCTTATTTTACCCTAACATGACAATTGTAAGGTGTATGTGTGTTTCCTTATAAAGAACATAGAGATATAAGTTGGGTAGATTTTTTTTATTTGCTTAACTCTTTCTACTTTGAGTATATTGGTGAAACCGGCATTTTTCCGGTTAACTACCAGCGTGCCACTTAAATCTTGTGTTAAGTATTTTGATGCATATAGGGAGGAATACCCTCAACATATATATTTTGTTATGCTAGGTCATATATATTTAAATATCTACGGGTCATGTTTATTATCTTCTATGTGCGCAAGTAACGTAAATTTAACAATATCAAGAAAAAAGCATTTATTTCTATAATTCTCAATTTTATCAACGACATGTAGTTGACAAATGTGATATATGTACAAATTAGTCCGCTTTTAGTATACGCCTCAATGACAACAGTACAGTGATACATTATATTTATCCAATGTTCCAATCGACTTGGTGTGACAAGGTAGATCGTTTTATATGTGTAGATTAGCGGTTGTGACTTTGAAAGAAGTGTCCTGCTTACTGGACATAGTTATTACATTGTTATACATGTTATACTTAATAAGTTACCTGCTCCAAAAGGAGAGTTTTTTGCCCCTGCTTGGCTAGATAGTAGGCAGTAGACGACCCCTCTATCCCTGCTCCAACGACAATAGTATCATAGATACCCGACATGTTCCCTTTCTGTCAAATCAAATGATAAACAATACTGTAGGTTATACAATATTGACAGATTTGTTAACTCCCTTTTATGACACTTTCGTTTATCTTAATCACTGCCCTTTAATTAAGATTCAGGGTTGACGCTTCTAAATTCCATGCATATCGTAGTATGGACATTTATTTCTCTTAGAGTACGAAAACAGTGTTGTACAGGTCAATAAATAATGACTAATATACTCTTGTTCTATTTGAAAATTATTGTATAAAGGCAACAGTAGTATACCGCTGTTCAAATTAAAGTCAATAATTTGGTTGAGGGAAAACAAATCTGGGTTACAAACTAAAACTTAGGGAAACACATTAACTATAAAATGAAAAACAACGGAACAACAGAAAAACTGAAATGTAACAAAACCAAACGTCGCCAACATACAATAGAAATAAGCTATTTAATAACTGTTTGCAAAATTCCTGATTTGGTACAGGACATTTCAAGAAAAAATGGCAGGTTGAACCTGGTTTTATAGCTAGCTTAACCTCTCATTTGAATGACAGTCGTATAAAAATCCATATGTTTTATATTCTCCCTCACTACGTTCGTCCGAATATAAAGTAATTAATATTCTATGGCCTTAACAAAGAACAAACGACATAATGTAGGTGTGCTACTCGCTATAACCTTTATTCTATATAATACATCAATTTATGTATCAAATACAAACATAATAACAATAATATCATAATTCCAATTACAAATTCACATTTAATCATCCGTGAATACACGTGTCTTCTTACTGGCTATAGCGAGAGTCGATGGTCAGAAAGGTGACCGCACGGGTTTTAAGTGCGGACAAATGGTCACATGTCATGAATATTCATGAACGTACGACGAACTAAATTTTATGTAGGATGCTTGAAGTTCACTAAAATAAAAGTCATAATGACAGAAATGATGTCAGAAAAAGTGCATGGAGGCGGTCTGTCTCCTTTGCCCAACGTAAAAGATGAAGAACACGATGTTCTTCTTTAAAACTTCGCGGTCAAGAGGTGAAGCCAGCAAAATATATCGAATCAAAATGGGATTTTGGATGCAGACGTGCAATTTGGTTGGCACGTCTGGACCACCATCAACACAATGTTTAAGCAATAATACCGTCTATATCTATTCATTGAATTTTAGCCGGTAGATGAAAATATATCAGTACCTTCGAAACAAAATGCCTCAACTTGATTAAATGTAATATATAAAGTGAATTTACCAAGCCAAAGAGTTTAATAAAACACCCTTCCTGCATGGTAAATCATGACTATTTGTGTTGAGAAATGTTTGAATTTTAAGTTTTGTTTAACAAAGCATCGAAATATGGTGCATTTTCAGAATGTGATGTCTCATGTTAAGAATTGGTAGCAATAATAATATGTGGTGTTAGTGCAAATGAGACAACTCTCCATCCAAGTCACAGTCTACAAAAGTAAACCATTATAGGTAATGATTGGTTTATGCTAGTTTTCTTGATTGACAACATATTTGTTACGTTCGGAGGACGTGTTTTTTAACAGACTGTCGGCATTTCAATGGGAACAAACTGTGCCTCTATAATTGCCGAGTTGTTTCTTTATTATTATGAGGCTGACTTCATGCAGGAACTTCTTAGGAAGAAAGACAAGAAGTGAGCAATATCCTTTAACTCTACTTTCCGCTAAATAGATGATGTTCTTTCACTAAATAATTCAAAATTTGGTGACTATGTGGAACGCATCTATCCCATCGAACTAGAGATAAAGGATACTACAGATACAGTTAAGTCGGCCTCATATCCTGACTTACATCTAGAAATTGACAATGAGGGTCGGTTGAAAACAAAACTTTACGACAAAAGAGATGATTTCATGTTTCCAATTGTCAACTTTCCATTTCTAAGTAGCAACATTCCAGCAGCACCTGCATACGGGGTATATATCTCCCAATTGATACGATATTCCCGTGCTTGCATTTCCTATCATAATTTTCTTGATAGAGGGTTGCTGCTCACAATGAAGCTATTAAACCAAGAGTTCCAAATGGTGAAGTTGAAGTCATCCCTTCGTAAATTTTACGGACGCCATCAGGAGTTGGTTGACTGTTATGGAATAACCGTTTCATAAATGATATCGAATATGTTCCTTACGTAGTAACTGCAATCCCCTTCCCTATCATGAATGTGACCTACCAAATTAGACTATTTACCGGATTTGTTATAACCTAAGCAACACGACGGGTGCCACATGTGGAGCAGGATCTGCTTACCCTTCCGGAGCATCCGAGATCACCCCTAGTTTTTGGTAGGGTTCATGTTGTTTATTCTTTAGTTTTCTATGTTGTGTCATGTGTACTATTTTTTGTCATTTTCATTTTTAGCCATGACGTTGTCAGTTCATTTTAGATTTATGAGTATCTTTCGTCCCTCTTTTAGTAGTGGTCATATGTGACAACTCATTGCGGTTTGTATAGGTAGATGATACATTCCATGCTGAATGGAATCAACTGTGCATATGTCTACCTCATAGACAGGTGAAGTATGAAAACACTACTGCATACCCCATAGGCAGGTGAAGGGAGAAAAATGTAAAGAATGAGAACACTTTTAACAGCATACACCTTAACCAGGTGAAGCTGTTATATTGCTATGATATTACATTTATAACAGAGGCTTAAACAAAACACCTTCAAACTTAGTACCGGTAACACATTTTGAATACGACGCACGAGGGCACCTGATAATTTTACCATGACAAAAGATTTAGATATGTATAGCACAGGGTTTTCATCTCACGCATGGTAGCCTCGGTGGCCCAGTAGTCTAAGTTTTTCAACTACTGTATCATTAGCCATTCCACACTGAGTTTGTGAGTTCGGATCCCGCACGGGGCAGGTTAACTCGACTCAATTCTTAACTGACTGAGATTGTCAATGTTCCTAACGAAAGTCGGTGCTTTTCGTCGGCACTCCAGCTTCTTCCATCAATAAAAACTGATCGCCACAACATAGTACAAAAGTGTTGAAAGTGGCACTATACATTAATAAATAAGACAATCAATCAATCAATCATCTCGCACATAGACAAGGATGAAGGCGGGTTTAGAGTAAAGACTTTACGCTGCATGTGTATTTCTGCATATGGATACAATTTAATAAACAGAAGTTTAATTTATTTTTTAAATTTTATTATACCATCCTTAAAAATCAAATCTATTTATCACATTTACATTTTGGACTTTGGAAAAAATCTGTTAATTTTACAAGGCGTGAGATCATATGATGGTGACTTTCCCATGGCCAGCTCTCCTAAAACTTTTCCCACCACTGGTGCCAACTTGAATCCATGTCCTATAAAATGATAAAATATTTCAATAACCATTCTTAGTATATAAATGTTTTCTATAATATTATGGTTTTCGTGCAATCGCCTTTAGGATAAAAAAAAGAATTCAAAACAACAAAGAGGAAAGACAAAAAAAAGAAATCACGAACACGTCAATCGACGATTGCGACAACGCTGAAGAAAACTAATTTCGTGTTTTTTTTCGAAATTTAGAAATATCAAAGTAGAAAACTTGTAATGACCGCATACGGTTACCATAGTTACCTGAAAATCCAGCTCCAATTATGATATTCTTCCAAGATGGATGGGTGTCTAAAATAAGGTCTTCGTCAGGAAGCATCTGAATGAACCAAAAAAATATAAAAATAAACCCTCTAAGTTCATTATCTCTAAATAAATATAGGAAGAGTACCTTTTATCAAAGTGCTTGTAAGCACTGGCGGATAACCTTGCTTTCAATTTGGGATGTGAAATCAGGTAACGAATAGGGAATAGGGAATAGGTAACGAATAGGGAATAGGTAATAGGTAACGAATAGGGAATAGGGAATAAGTAACCAACTTGACGTCCATATCAAGTTCAACGAATTAAGGCGTTATATTGTCATTGAATTATATAAATCTTGTTTGTTCCTAATTGTGCATTTATAGTTGAACACATTATAAGAATATTTATAATTTTCCTGATATTTATGGTTGTACATGTATACATCATGTTGTGTCTATTTCAGTACATGGTATTTATAGACTGCATGGCATGTGCTAGTTAAGATCTAAAGAAAGATTTGTCAATGCAAAATTTTTTAACATAGCTTACTGTATAAATACATGTTTCGGCAATATTAGGAGAAGAAGCTTAGTTGGGGAATGTAAAACAATTGTTTTCAAACAGCATACCGTATAAATACATGTTTCGACAATACGAGGAATAGGAACTAAGTTGGGGAAATGTAAAACAAATATTTTCAAACAGCATACCGTATAAATACATGTTTCGACAATACTAGGAGAAGGAACCAAGTTAGGGAAATGTCTTGCTACATATTCCGATATTTTATCTATCACCCATTTATCATCTACGGCATCTCTATTGTCTGGGTCTATCTCCGGTCCAGCATGTAAACAGATCTAAAAAGTAAACATTGGACTGAACTGACATAATTCATGCCACAAATTACATAATTTACATGATGTAATTGTCTATCAATTTCTTCCGAACCACAAAACTATTTCCAGGCAAAGAACAAGAAGATGCTAGCGGTTAAAGAAATCAGTCAGACAAATTACATAAAAAGATGCATTTACTAAATAATTTGTGTATCATCTAGACATTTACTTGTTGAAAGAATTACTAGTTTGTAAATATATCGTTAACATATTGGAATAATATTTCCCCTGCAATCAGTATGTACCTTAACATGGCCAGGGTATTCTTCACTTGGTAGTCCATACACTTCGTATCCGTCTATTGCTGGGATCTGGAAGAACACTGGGAATTTATCAGCTCCGTATTCTCCTTTCGTCCTCTCTTTCCAGTAGCAGACGTTAATTCTCATTGGCTGCAAATGGAATTTTAAAAAGTCAAATGATATACCTAAATATGATAAAAGGAGATGAATAAACAGCACAATGGTAAAATCAATCAAACGGTAAACAAATAAACCAATAAAGGAAAAGCACATATCACTAAAATGAGACTATAATAGATAACAACAAAGCATAAACCGTAGTTACTGAAAGCAAGGTAAACGTGCTAACATAGATTCATTTCGTCCTGCAGTGGATAATGTTTGTTGTACATACTTGATAAATTTCATGCAGCAACTAATTGAGATTCAGACGTGGTGATCAGTAACAACAGTATTCATCATAACTTCTATCCATATAAGCATATTAAGATTTCATGACTTATCTAAAGTCGTTGGTTCTCTTGTATTAATTTTCAACCTTTCTCCATTTTATATGAAACGCATGTTTTATAAAATTTGTTATATAATGCAGAACTCATACCGTTATAATTTTTATTTGAATAACTTATTTTAAAAGAATGATAGAATAATCGGCCAGTTAAAGAAATACTGATATATCATTACACGTTCCTACCTTCAAAGGTGCGTGTACACCAATAGCAGGTAGAATCCTTTGAGCCCATGGACCAACAGTAAGCACTAGACTTCGACATTTGTACGACCCTTTAGTTGTCTGTACTGTAATTATATCCCCTGGTATAATGTTAACCATGGGTTCCCCATCGTGTAATTCTCCACCAAACTTCTGAAACTGGTCCTATCAATGTATAATAACACATATTGTTAAGAGTCGTGATTTGTAAAATCATCTTTTGTCTACAATCTTCATTGTTTTTGGTTTTTGTGGGGGTGTTGTTTGGTTGTTTTTTTTTTGGTGTTTTTTTTTGTGCTTTTTTGGGGGGGTTGGGGGTTGTCACAGCGATTATCAACAAACAGAGTTACTATAGTCATTTGTTTCTAACCAATATCTTTAAATTTTAGATTAAGAAAATAAAAGGCAATATTTTCAAACTAATAGATATGTTATTCCATAATGTACTATAAAAACTATAAAAAGCATCCAAAGAATACTATACACACTTACTTGAAAAGCTTTGAGTGCTTTGTCTGCTCGAAGTATACCCCCACTGTGATCTAAGACAAATCTAAAGTCGTCAGGAAATGATACCATAGGGTACCGGGCCTTGGCTTGGGCCGAATCTAAAATATCCATCGCCATGTTATGTTTTCTCAGTGACTGGATAGTACCGTTAACAAAAATATTATCTGTTGAGCCCATGGTCAGCATTCCTGTTTGTCTGAAATATTAAAAAAGTGAACAGTGAAGTTACAAAATATAGTTGTTTTGCCTTATTATGTAATCATTTAATTATACATTCTTGGTAGCCCGACGTTATTCTAGTAAATCATGTCGTTAAAACACACAAAATCAACTTTGAATAAATACTGCCAGAGAATGACCTCCACAAGAATTCTATTCGGAGTTTAGTATGACGTCCGTTAACACTGAACTAGTGTATACATAAGGGGCCAGCTGAAGGACGCCTCCAGGTGCAGGAGTTTCTCGCTGCATTTAAACCTCATTGGTGGCCTACGGCTGTTGTCTGCTCTATGGTCGGGCTGTTATCTCTTTTACACATTCCCCATTTCTATTCTCAATTTTATTCAATTTAACTAGACCTTTGGTGGGGTTTGCAAATATAATTGATGAATGTTTTATTTTGATATCATTACTTAGGGTAAAAGATTAATTTTAAGATTATGATTAATATTATTCGAATCTGTCTATAAACTGTAAATAACTTTACATCCCATATAGTTTCATATTTAGTGAAAGCAATATGAATTAAACCGTATCTGCTCCATCTTGAAGAAAAAGGATGGCTCGAGGGCGGTGTATTAACTGCTTCTATTGCCATTATGTTTATATAAAATAGGCAAGGGGAAATAAAAATAAAAAGGTAAATTGAATCTACTGAATATATCTGTAATACTGAAGAAGGGAGTCCATGTCCAATGCGCTCAATGAAAAACTTGAAATTCAAATAACACATATATAGACCCACATTGAAGGGACATTGAATACGTTGAATAAACAGCCGTTCTATACATTTCTTTGCACGTTTTAAAAATAAAATATCTATTGACCTCAATTTGTGTAAGTTAACTTACCTAAATACAGAAGTTTTGCTCTCTCGTTCTAATACTTCCCATAGTTTGAAGGCCTCCTTCATCATAACGGTGTAATGCTCTTTTGGGCCATAAGCCTTTCTTGTGATTCTACTCTGTCCATGGGAACTACCTCTGTTATGTGGAAGAGGAAACTACAAAGATGAAAATGTCCAAGTTAAGTCGGCAATATGAAACACAAAGAAAAGAAATGATTTGGCCTAAGTGATAATCTGATTTAACTGTTCAACTAGATTTGATAATGTTATGTAATATCAGAAGTCCATTAATTTACTAGGGCTTTAGTAATGGACTTCTGGTAGCATCTATGTTAATTGATTAAATTAGTGCATACCTGCTCTAACTGTAATGTCTTTTGTCCCTGTTTTGCCAGATGGTAGGCGGTGGCTGATCCCTCTATCCCCGCTCCCACAACAATTGTATCATATATCATTTCCTACGTTTGCTGCGAGTATAATTTCAGATAGGTTAATAACGAGGACACTCAGGTAGTTAAATAACTTTGTTGATATGAATTATATAATAATGAATTGGAAAATTATGTGTTATTTATAAATATATACATCACATGTATGTAAATAAACGCTTTGACGAAACGATATCAAACAAACCTCGATAATGATTCATGATTAACTACTATCAGATCTGCATACATTTGCATTGCAAACATAGTTATGATCAACCTGCTGATTTTAGAAAAATTGCTAATTTTAGTCAGTTCAAAATTATTTTAAAGTCATGGAATGGAAATAACTGTAAGTATACAGTTTGTGCAGATTAAGTTAAAATATTATGCTAAAAGAAATACCATCTAGATCATATCCCCATGTCGGTAAAAAGCTCACTCTCAAATCGTATTTTCTTGTTAATTCGACCTGTTGATACTGTTTATAATGCTTTTTTGTTATTTTTTATTTATATGGATCTTGTCTGTACACCAGCTTTGATTATTTGTAATATCTTCAATTTTTCACTTATTCTTACATCATTTGTATAAACTTCAAGATTATAAAAAAAACGGTTTTTTTCTAAAGTGAACATTGATTGGTTAAATATTTCTCAGTCATGTCCTGTTTTTGAATTTGTTTGTTAGCTTTTTGGTCATGAATGTTTGTCTCTAATATTTAATTAACTGTGCATTTGTATTCAGATATCGCAGATCAAATTTATTCGTTCATTGTTTAATCATACGTTTTTTGATTGAGTTAAGTCTGCCAATTGATATTTTATCGTATGTTTTTCTTTGTTGTGATGTTATGCTATTGTTTCAGAAAAAGGGAGAAGGTTTGGATCCATTAAAACGTTTAATCCCGCTGCAAATGTTTGCACCTGTCCTAAGTCAGGAATCTGATGTACAGTAGTTGTCGTTTGTTTATGTAATATATACGTGTTTCTCGGTTCTCGTTTTGTTTATATAGATTAGACCGTTGGTTTTCCCGTTTGAATGATTTTACACTAGTAGTTTTGGGGCCCTTCATAGCTTGTTGTTCGGTGTGAGCTAAGGCTCCGTGTTGAAGGCCGTACTTTAACCTATAATGGTTTACTTTTTAAATTGTTATTTGTATGGAGAGTTGTCTCATTGGCACTCACACCACATCTTCCTATATCTATTATGTTGTCTCTGTTTGTATACTTTGCCGACTCTAAATAAAGCTTAAATGCTGATGATAAGTAAATTATCACTCAATTTTTGTGTAAACAGAAACTTTTCTGTTTGGGTCTTAAGGTTAATTGTCTAAGATTCGTAACTTTGACGTTATTTGTAATAATCACACAAATTCTTCACAAACTTGTGTGAATATTTAGGCCTGAATATTGATAATTCTCTTACTGGACATTTTTTTAAAATCTATATTATACAAAAGATAAACTCAAGATTGAAGTTCCTCATACAGACAGGCCAACTGTTTATAAGAACACCATAGAAAGACTTTAGTACCTCTTTAAAGCTTTAATTCAATGTCATTTTGACTATGTCTAGTCTACATGCATGGTATAAGCAAAAAATATGAAGATAAGTTACAATAGTTATATATCTAAGTTACAAGTTTTACGAAACAAATCTGTTAGATTATTGTATACTATGTTATAACTATTGTCCTAGTTGTATGTACACAAATTTTACAAAGGTGACAGACATTTTCATCATCATTTCTCACGAAATAGCGAATTTGACTTCCGAGTTCCACCAGTTTTAAAGAGTTATCAAAAAGATACATTTGATTAAAATGGCTTACAAGATTGGAATATGTTGCCAAATAATGTTGAAACAAAAATTAAAAAATTAAGGAATTAGCGTCAAAAATTACTTGACCAAAAGGTATATTGCGGCTAAATCATACTTCTTTTTATGTTATTAAATTAATTTTTTTTATTTATATAATTTTTATATGAAGTTTTTGTGTGTTATTATTTTTTGCTGTTTATATGAAGGGACTCCATCGTGAAACTAGCTATATAGATAAGATATCATCAATTTCTTCCGTACACTAATGATGGGAACAGTATATCTATATATGTTCCTGACCTGGGACTATCATACTAGTATAATAGTCCAACTTCTGACTAATGGTACTATATCAGATATTCTTGTTAAACGGAAAAGGTTAATCCCAATTTTAAAAGAAGCCCGAAGTCAAAATGTCAAGGCAGTGTTGCTCAAGGACAAGCTTTACATTGATAATGATGTTTTCGACCCTTTAAAACACAAGCAATTTATAAAGAAGTCAACAGTGGTGCTAGTTCTGGGAATTCGAAGGCGAAGAGCACAGTTGGTAGTAACGACGATGACTTGGATCCCAATAGCAGTATGGCTGAGAAGGAAGACTAGGATAGCGTTGAAGGACTTCCAACTAGTGTTTCATCTAAAATTTGTACTGAGAGTTTGAAATTTATCTCGTGGAATATTAATGGTGGTTTACAAACAAAACTTGATGATAAAGCATTTGTAAATTTTTTATGTACATATGATCTTGTTTTTCTTACGGAATGTTGGTTTGAAAAAGATTTTTCATTTCATTTACCTGATTATAATTGTCATTTATTCCCTCGATTGAAAGCTAAATCTATTCAGGGAGGAGGTAGTGTTATTTTGATTAAAAAATGTTTTTCTACTGTTATTGATATTGAAACTTGTATTTTAGACTCTATTGTATGGTTGAATATTAAGCAGGGTATATTAACCAAAGACAAATCTGTATATATTGCTTGTATTTATATTCCCCCAGTCAAATCTAAATACTATAAGTTATATGATTGTGATTTATACAATGAGTTAGAAAATAGCATTGAGTTATACTCTGAACTTGGTCACGTTTTTATTCTTGGGGATTTGAATGGTCGAACTGGGACGTTAGTCGATTTCCTGGAAAATGATGATATTCATTTTACTCTAAAGAACCGAATTTGTGGCGCTTTCGAATATTTAGCCGATAGTGTTCTCCCGAAAAGAGTCAACCCCGATTTAAATACAAACAGTTATGGATCTAAAATAATTAGTATGTGTAAATCCTCAGGCTTAAGGATAGTGAATGGTAGGCACAAAAACGGATTTTCAAATGACTTTGACGTTACGCACGGTATTGGTGCCACTCAGCGTTACACGACGTTCCTAATAAAACGAAGATTTTGACGTTGTTCCACGGAAAGTTTCAAACTCTACTCATGTGAAAATGCCGCTTAAAGTAAAAAGATGTTCGTAGTTGCTTCTTTATATGGTTTTATTTTTTCAAGCCGGTGCAAATGCAAAATTCCATTGAATTAAAACAAAATTTTAGATACATGAACAATTTTTAATTTTTGCGAAGAATTGTCTACAATAGCACAAAATGACAATTTGATGTCTTGTAAAATGATTTAAATATATATATATATATAAAAAAAAAGATGTGGTATGATTACCAATGAGACAACTCTCCACAAGAGATCAAAATGACACAGAAATTAACAACTATAGGTCACTGTACGGCCTTCAACAATCAGTTTCTTAAAATTAAGCAATGCTCTCTCTGCCAGAAGACGTCTCCTATCTTTGCTAGTGAAATTGTAAATATTTCGTTTCTTGTTTCTGTCTCCTTTCCCCAATTACACGTTTATATATGTTTGTTGTAATTTGGTAATATCGCTCCCTCAATTAATATTCAAATGCTTCTTGATTTGTCTTTGATTATGTGAAAGATGTAGGTAGTATATCGCCAGCTATTTTTCTTTTCATAATCTTATTTTATCAACACTTTAATCTGGGACTATTATACTGTATACTAAGTAAACGTTAATATAAAAGTCCAAGAATTTGGTTTTATTTATTAACTTTTCTTAAACAGTGACTAATAATTACATTATAATTCATATTATTTATTTTAACGTATAAGTAAGTCCACAATCTTAACACCAATCCCGATTTTATGGAAAACGTTAACTATATCATTATTTAAAAAATCTCTAACAAAAAACTTTATAAAATGTGCATCATGTTTGAAAAAGAAATACGTGCTCTTATGCTGCCGTTTCCAACTTTCAATAATTTAAAGTTGGTCGGGGTCTTAATTATTTTTTTTTAAAAAGAAAACGTTTTCCTTGATTATTATTTTTTTAAATCAGGATTGTTTTACCAGGCAAATAATTAAGAAAATTCATGTTATGTAGGAATTTACACATTTTGCACATAAATCAGGCCGTTATTTTTCTCGTTTGAATTGTTTTACATTTGTCATTTCGGGGCTTTTCATAGCTGACTATAAGGTAAGGGTTTTGCTCATTGTTGTTTGCATATAGAAATTATTAATTGGTCTTATACGGCCGCATCTTCTTCTTTATTGTGAAAATGAGAACCGTGATTCTGTATTGTTTTGTTTTTGCTTTCGGAAACATATTTTGCAAGATATCCTTTCATCTGATATTTTTTCACAAACTCAAGCTTCAAAAAAGGGTCGGCAATCAATACTTTTTTTTTTAAATATTTGAAATTATAGAATGTGGCAAAGTAAGGAAAACTTTTACACAGACCAATACCTACATCACAGATTACCAGCAGGTCGAAATCCGATTTTGAATAATACAACTTTTTTTTTTACTAGATCATGTGATTTTTTTAAGTAACTGATACATTTGTATATGTGCATGTTTACATAGTTCAGTGTTTTCTCAAGCGAACAACTATGGACCGTCAGGAATGCATTTCATGTATTTTTTATACTATACAATATTTTTGGTTCCGCGCTTCCATTTTCAACATATAACTGAGTATCGGTTTACACAAAATCTTCTTTGACATTCATCTGATTATTTTTATGTTTTCGGTTTCAATCTTTTTGGTTTCGTTTTTACATTGTTTTAAAAGTATAATCAAAGTACTGAAGTACTGAACCTCGGATGACCGTAAGATCTTGTGGATGGTCACAAGCACTTGTCTCAGAAAAAAAATCACATTTCTATACCGGAAAACTGAGGTTTATGTACAGAGATATATGTTTTCTGAGACAAGTTCGTGCGTGGATGATGAATAAATGACAAGGAATTCAACTTCACTGCTTTAATATCTATTATATAGTGGTGATACAAATACGTATACTCTGTTTTGTTGTTATATATTATAGAATCATATTCAAAACAGTGTAGCTGTGGCCATTGATTGACGACCTTAATTTATCCCATTGACTGGGGCAGATTAGGTGAACGTCTGTCTGTAACGACCGCTGCTCACTATGTACTTGTTAAAGACACTTAAACTGTGGGGTCACAAAAGGTTCTCAACACCTAAATAAAGTAATTAGAAAAACTAATCAGGAACAACACGATGTTTTGATTTGTATCAATAATATAAATCAAAACATAAAGTTATTCCTGAATAATTTTTCGAATTATTTTAATATTAAAGGCGTTAAGAACCTTTGGTGACCCACAGCTTAAATTCTATAATAAGTAAGTAGTTAGCAGTGGTCGTTACAGACAAACGTTCACATAATCTGCCCCAGTCAATGGGATAATTTAAGGTTGTCAATCAATGGCCACAGCTACACTGTTTTAAATATGATTCTATTTATAATTGTATATAGCAGATACATGTATGTATAATTTTCATCCAATTGTATATCATTCTATTCTACGATTCTAATAAAAGTGCAGTACAAGTGCATGGTGGACACTCCTCTATAACAATTCGATTTTTTCAATAGGTTGGATTTGAGTAGACATTCATATTTTCCCGAAAAAACTTTCTTGTGAAATTCTTCCGCATGCGTTAACACAATTTTTCTGTACGGTCATCGCGATGTAAAAATTAAAATTCAACCTATGTTTTGTGGCGTTCTGCGAAGATAAAAAAAAAAGATCTACTTTACACCGCAGATTGATTGGTTGATTTTTTTTCTAGAATGAGTTGGGATTGCTGTAAATTTAAAATACCTTGGAGCTAGCTGCTACATGTTTGTGTGCCATCCATAATATATGTCGGACAACTACTCTCTCACTCTCTCTCTCTCTTTCGTTCTTTCTCAAATTATGGTAAAAGAAAAGTTTCAATTTCAATATACTAGTTTCATCACATGCCTATGTACCAGGCAATTCTGTTGGAGATTCAAGAAAATAATCTTCATTCTGCCACACTACTTCTAAATGTAATAACCTTATTTTTCAAACCAATATTGCTACTAGGAATCGTTCTACTCACAGTAGATACAAAAGTAATCGTTAGCTATACTGAAATGTTTATGACATGCAAGTATTTCTCTGATAAAACGTTTTGTTAAATGATTCGATGCGACAAAAAAAATGATTGCACGTTTTACTGAAATGTTCACGACTAAGGTGTACTTTTTCTCATAATTTTTTTGTGAGAATTTTCATTCTTGTGTATAGCTTCGAATCTTTTAATAGCAACGCTAGGAATTACATATACTATCTGGCTTAGGAGGAGGATTTAGAAGATCTCACTTTTGATCGCATTTTCTTTTTCAATGTATCTTGCTTTTATAAAGTGGGAGTGTGGTTATTAGTAAGTTATCTCTTTGTTATACCTCCGGGGCCTTGTCTTTATGAAATATCCGAGTTAAATATTTCGACATCTTATATGCATGAATTAATGCAGAACTGTATTTTAATGCATATTAAACGAGAACTTTATTTTATATAGATCAGACCATATCATGAAATTATGTTATGCCAAATATGCAAGAAAATTTGTATACAGTTTAACGTTATTATAACGCGAACGTCAAATTACGGTTACGGGGACATTTCATTGGACATCTTAGATCGTTTCGGATTTTCTAACTGCAACTCAAACAAAAGTACATATCATATCATTTTAAAGGAAATTGAATGTATTTTCCATTCATATCAGTTAACTGGTGTTAAAAAATTGAGATATGGTAGAATTTCGTTTGATAAAAAGCCTCTGAATTATTCTTTGGGTTATTTTGTCCATCGGGACATTTTATTGGACACGGGGAAAATGACGATGTTTTTAAAATAAGACCGCAGTTACTTAATGATGACTTCAGATAGCTTCTTCGGGACATGTATAATTTTTCTGATATAATTTTAATCCATTTTCGTCCGTTATATCTTATGAAAATGAAGACAGAAAAAAAATTTACGGGTTGAGCAGCCAATTGGGACATTTTTTCTCTTTTTTATTTAAAGTATTTTGACGATCTTCCTTCTCTTAAAGTTAAAAACGTCTGTTACTTCATTTTAAGTTAAATGTATACAAAACAATTGCAAAATTTTTAACCATTCTACTTACTAATGAATCCGCATTGGGATTTTAAAGACTCACATAAAACAAAATTGTAACAGTGGGACACCCTTGAAATGACGTTATAGGCATCAAAATGAGCAAAGTTTTTCATTAAAAAATAGACAAAGCACAAAATCATCTATGTTATTGATTTCTGTGGTTTATTTCCTTTCGAATGATATGCATAACATGGATATTTATTGTATAGGATAAGAGCTTGAATTTGAATAACCCGCCTTCTAACCCATATTTCCAAAGTGACACCAATATCGTGCTCAACGTCTTTACATATTGTGGCCCTATTGGTATGAGCGTTCTGGATTACTTCATTGTACCTTCGTTTTATTTCCCGAATATAAACCAGTTAATTCTGTCAAACTTTACAACTTATTCGGACCATGCATTTTTACATTTAGAACTGAATTTATTAAACACCATGCGAAACCCAGGCAAATGCTCAGATGCCATGGAAGATACAGATAGTCGTGTTAAATACAAATGGAAAGATGAATTTAAAGAACAGTGTACTGAGTGTATTCGTATCAGTATGGACAATATCATTCGTTTACAGAATCGTATAAACTTTGAAAATCAAAATTCTTTTGATAAATCGTTGAGCAATTTTACATGTATGATAGAGGACATTATGTCGCCTTTCTTTAAAACGATGCCTTATGTTAACAACAAGCCGTATAAACCAGATAATTATTTTGACAAACCTTGGTTCAACACACGATGCAAGGAACTTTATCGATGTTATATAGATTATCTACATGTTTTCAATCGTTCAAAATCAATTGTAAACCATACAAACTTAACTTGTGCAAAGAGGAAATATAAAGTTATGGAACGTCGTCTTAAGCGAGAATACCAACGTATAGAGGGTACTGCAATGGACTTTTTGAAATATAGTAACCCAAAACTGTTTTATTCTAAATTTAGGAAAAGGACCGAAAAGAAAAATAATGTACCGTTACAATCTTTCTATGAACACTTTAAAAAATTGTCTTCTGTGAATATAGACAATACATGTGACGAAGATTTATTTAATAACACTGATGGCGATTGTGTATATCCTGAACTTGATGAAGTGATTACAGAGGAGGAAATTTTAAAAGCCATCCGCAATTTAAAGCGCAATAAAAGTCATGGAGTAGACGGTATTTTGAATGAATATTTTATAGAGTATAAAGATGTTTTTATGCCAATATTAGTCAAGATTTTGAATGGTATTTTACAATCCGGTATATTTCCTACTAGCTGGGCCATTGCTATACTTGTGCCTATTTTCAAGAAAGGAAACGAAGACGATCCAAATAACTAAAGAGGTATAAGTCTTGTAAGTAATTTCGCAAAATTATTTACTTCCGTATTAAATCAACGTTTGATGGACTGGTCCGATTCTTTTGATGTCATTACTGACGCCCAGTTCGGCTTTCGCCCAGGTTTTGGAACTGTAGATGCAATGTTTGCCCTAATTTCTGTAATTTTTAAGTCCCTATCAGCAAACCAACGTCTTTATTGTTGTTTTGTTGATTACACAAAAGCATTCGATACTGTTCAAAGGCTAATGCTATGGTATAAATTATCAAAAATTGGTATTCAAGGTAAACTTTTAACTGTTATTAAATCTATGTATACTAATGTGTCTACTTGTGTATGTGTTGATGGTTTTAATTCTGAATACTTTTCCAATGAATTGGGCTTGATGCAGGGAGAGGTGTTATCTCCCATACTTTTTTCATTATATGTTAACGATTGTGAAATGGCTTTCATTAATAGTAATGCCATACCATATGAGATGAAAGAATTGAATTTATTTTTACTTATGTATGCTGATGATATGGTTATTTTCTCAGAATCTGTTTTGGGGTTACAAAATATGCTTGATACATTATATGAGTATACATCAAAATGGTCATTGAGTGTTAATATTGATAAAACTAAAATTGTTGTATTTAGGAAAGGTGGAAGAGTTCATGTTGATGAGAAATGGTATTATAATAATAAGGAAATTGAAGTTGTTGATAATTTTACTTACCTTGGTGTACTTTTAAATTTTAATGGCAAATATAATATGTTACAACAGAAATTGTCAGAACAAGGTAGAAAAGCAATGTTTGCTTTAAGAAGAAATGTGAAAAGTATGTGTTTAAACTATGTCACTTTGTTATCACTGTTTGATACTTATATAAATTCTTTATTGAGTTATGCAAGCGAAATATGGGGTGCACATAAAGCCCTGGCAATAGAGAGAGTCCACATATTGAACTATTTTAAAAATATACTTGGTGTTAAGTTGTCTACTAACAATGTTATGATATATCAAGAACTAGGTAGATTGCCTCTTATTTTCGCATGAAAATGTAAGATTTTCAAATATTGGTTTAAATTGCTAAATACTTCAAACTGTATATTGAAAAATTGTTATAACTACTTGTATTGTGAATTAGAGAGATGTCCAAATAATAAGTGTAACTGGTCGTATTTTATAAAGAACGAACTTTTTCTTATTGGTTTAGGTGATGTATGGTATAGCCAAAATTTGTGACTTGCCTGATGTATATTTTGCTGTCATAAAGCGGTGTCTTCCTCTAATGTCAACATTTTATATGTTACCTATTCCTTGAATGCCAACAAAAATATTTCAATGGATGTATATGTTTCAGTAGATGTTTTTATAAGTATTTAACTGTTATAAATAATTAGTAATTTTGATAAAATTGCAACATTTTATCACTTTTTGAAGAGAAAAAATAGTAAATATTCGGGTTAAAATTATTCTGAATTTTCAAGAAAGAAAGAAAATGAAAACATTTTTGTTAGTTTTTCTTTATAAAAATAAAATTATTTTGAGAATGGAAATATTTAGTAAGACAATGAGACAAAGACATTTCAGTTAAATACAATTATTTCAATCTAAAAAAAAGCCTATTAGAGATTTTAAATATGAACTATATGAAGATTTCAATTGAACAAGACTTTTTTTAGTAATTAAACTTTAAAAACCACCAGAACTAATTAAGTAAATGCTGGAAACTTTACAAAGACTAAGAAAATCAATTGTTTTAATCGGGAAACAAGAATTTCGATGAGTTACGATCGTAATAAACACCTAAGCATTATAATCTTATGAATCACTTACAATAAAAAAAAAATAAAGGGTTTAGTATTAATACTATAACCCAAAATATATCCGGCAAAAACTGAACAAAATAGTTATTTAACACGTGATACAAAGTTTCAAGAAATTTCATGTAGTAATGTAGGAGGATATTAAAGCAAACATGACTATAAAATATTGGAAAAAAACTTCAGAGACCAAAGAGGCTATTGTAGAATGTTTCTAACAATATTCACATATTGACTTTGTGATGCAACACTTTTCAAAGTTTCGTTTTAAGAGAATACATATTTGTTCAAGCAGTTACAGCAAAAATGATTTTCATCAACTTGACAAACTTGAATTAGATTTACTTCCCTGATATTTACCTGTTCAATTAGTAAGATTGACTTGACTTTTGTTGGGATAACTACTTACACCTATTCCTCGAATGCCAACATTATTTTACAGGTAAATTGTCGGTAGATCAAAGGATGTTGGCATTCAAGGAATAAACCCATAAAGCAACGTTTATACGATTGTCTAAAACAAGAACTTGATGCTCAGTAACATATGTCTCCAAAATGTTCTAGTTATAAATATATGTTAGATAATTTTTGTCTGCAATTTTATTTATGCAAACCAATTCCAAATGTTTACAAAAAATGTTTAACAAAAATAAGATTAAGTAGCCACAACTAAGCTATAGAAAATGGAAGATTTTATGGTATAACAAGAAATAATAGAATATGTACTTTTTGTAAAAATGATATAGAGGATGAGTTTCATTTCATCCTCAAATGTTCACGTTTTCAAGGTTTTAGAACAATTTATATTAAGCCATTTTATTGGAAAAAACCGTCGATGTACAAATTTATTAAACTGATGAGTACTAATAATGTAAAAGTAGGTAAATTTATTTTTAAATATTTTTATAGATCTTTTAAGCTTAGATCCGAAATGTTAAAATAATGTTTGTTTATCATTACAACACCTTCTGCTGTCACATAATCTGTGTTTATGTATGTATTATATGTTTTATTGATGTTGATATAATTGTATACCTATAGTTTATATAGACTTTGGTAATAAAGATATTATATGTTATTCAGGTCTCAGACAGGGTATATACTGTGACATTCCCGGCTTAGAGTTTATATCCCCTGAGCCGAGGCGAAGGGGATATAAGCCCTAAGCCGGGAATGTCACAGTATATACCCTTTCTGAGACCTGAATTACACATATATTACGGATTACCCCTGACTTAATGTTATTTTCCAGTGCAGGTATTTGTTGACAACACATATATATATATTGAAAAACCCAACCTGATATGTTCGGCATACGTGAAGGATTTTCTAATTTGCTGTGAACATAATTTTATCGTGTATGTAATAATTTATAACAACACTTTTAACATTAAATTTAAGTATTAAAAGTGTAAAATGCGTGATTTTGTATCAAAAATGTATTATTGACTGAAGCACGTCATTATTTTCCCTCTGTGAGCCTCTGACAGTCTGATAGCTTTTGACTACGTCACATAGTAACCGGTGTTATGATGACGTGTTTGAGGTTCCAATTGGGAATAAAAACGTCGTATATACCCCGGCAGTTTCCTGAATATATACTGACATCTCTGTGTTGTTATCTAATCACAAACCTCGACACATTTGTAATCCGTAATATATATATATATATACTTATACTGCAATCAGCTATTTTACTATACAGATAAAGCTATACGTATAAACGTTAGCTTTATACGTCAATGACCTCAACTCACCTATAAGCCCCGCCTACTTACAACGTCACGTCACAACCATGAAAACGTGTAGGAACAATGGTCAAACTTTTATGAATTTAAACCTGTTATGTCTTCAAATTGGTAATTTATATACAATGTTTATCAAATGTTATTAATTAAATTCATTTTCCCTTTCTAATTCCTTAAATTGTCAATGCTTACCGCCTAGACTACGCTTATAGGGAAATACCCTAAAATGGTAGCCGAAGGGGGGAATTCCAAACACTTTTTTTTTAATAATATTTGTTTCATATTTTTATAATTTTTTTATTTTTTTATCGATTTCAGTATAAAAACAATATACGTATAGTGTCTTGAAATATGAAATTTATTTGTATTCGGCACGAAACGGGAAAATGCTCGGTAGAACCTCGCATTTTCCCGTTTCTAAGCCTCATACAAATAAATTTCATATTTCCTAAATACACTCATCCGAAATGCCATTATATATATGTCATATATGTTTCAAAATATGTGTCTACTGTGTTTTGTAAAACTTATATGCTTCAAAGTGATATTGTATTGAATAAAATATTATTGTTATTATTTTTTATTATTAGTATTATCTGGGACTTTTATACTTACAGTCCCAGGTATTATTATTGTTATTATTAAAAGAATTTTAAACCAAAGAAAAGTATTTAACGTTTTACGTATAATAGTCTTTAGTCTTTAGAAGTGTCAACTTGACACTATAATCTCTATCTGTAATTTCGATCACTCTGGTAATTATATGGCTCTATTGTATTAAACTCATTAGTACATTTGTATTTATGATGTGGCACTGCAGAGAAACTAAATAAATAATTAAATAATTAATTCCAAAAAAAAAAAAAAAAAAAAAAAAAAAAAAAAAAAAATTAACCCTTATAAAACCTTAACTATCTATTTTGTGAACCTTCCAGTATCTTTAATAAAAACCCCTAACAAATCTTGAATATCTTCTATGTGATGTTTGTAATTATCATTTTCTGTTGTTGCTAATAGTACTTCTGATTCAAGTGTTAGTTTTGATGTTATGAAATAGAGTGCAGAGCGGAGTTTTTCTCTAGCCTCCTCATAATTTTTACAATCCAGAAGATAATGGTCAACTGTTTCAATTTGTCCACAGCTGCATTTGTCGATGAGTGCTGGGCATATCATTGATTTATATGAATTTAAATTGCAATATCCTGTTCTTAAACTAGTAGTTATTCTATATATTTCAGTTGACGGTTTGTCTTTTGGAATTGTATTCTTAACATTTTGTTGAAAGGCATAATATCTCCTTCCTTTTTCACTGGTGTCCCATCTGTTTTGCCATTTTAACATAACACTGTCTTTAGCTCCTTTTTGTATATCTTGTTTAGTAAATATTGGAATACTTTGTATTTTTTCTGCCTCCTGTGCTGCTTTTTTAGCTAGTTGGTCTGCTAGTTCATTACCTTGTATGTCAGCGTGTCCAGGGGTCCATTCAATGGAAACAGTGATTCCTTCAGATTTTAGTGCCAATATACCGATTTTAATATCATGAATAGTTTTGCCATAATTATCTGATTTCCAATTTAAAGTTAAAATTCCAATTGCTGATTGGCTGTCTGAGAAAATTTTGATGGATTCAGTGTTTTTTCTGTTGTTTGGAATTATAAGAAAATCTATTACCAGCTTGATAGCTACTAATTCCCCTAATAAAATAGATCCTCTATTGGAAACTGGCTGTGTTAACTCCACATGTTCTGTGCTGTTTGATATTAAAATAGCTGCCCCAGCCCCGCATGGACCTGGGTTTCCTTTGCAGGAGCCATCAGTGAAAGCTAATGTTGTATTTTTTTTAAGTTGCTGTATTTTTTCCAAAATGATAGTCTTTCCCTGAAATGCTTGTTCCTCTGATCTAGTCTTTGAACTTCCGAGATTTTTCCAATACTCTGGTGGTGATTTTGAGGCTGCTAACCCTCGGAAAACAAAACATGACAAAACCGGTAGATTTTTAATTTATTCTGTATTTCGTATTTCCGGCAGATTTGATTGGTCAACGCCTACTTTTTCTGTGCGCTAAATTTGAAAATGTAAACAAAGACAAAGGCTTACATCATCGTCAGTCAGTAGAAAGTTGCCATCTAAATATATTTCAGCTGTTGTAGACGATTCTCTTAACAACATATCAAAGACGTACAGTAACTATTTGGATAAAACAGGTTCGAAATTCGCTCGATTGGGTTAACGAGATGGACACAAAAAATATCTCCCTTTGGCAGGCTGTTTTGCCAGACAAGCTGGGGCCGTGGGACAGCCATTGGCACTTGTAATAAAAGTATATATATATGTTAGCGGCAATAAGTGAAATTAGGCATTAAGCTTAAATCCTAGACAATAAACTAACGCCTAGGTATTAAGTTATTGCCTGAAATTTTCAGGCATTAAGCTTATTTCCTGAAACTTGATGATGATTATTCATCCTATTGCCGAACATAATTTTAGGCAATAAGTAAACTCTGGAATATATGCATATTTAGTGATTTATTCTTGATATAAAGTCGCTTCTTAATAATATTTCTAATATTACATGTATTAATATACACTGATATACATTCATTTGACAGATCTTCAAAAGTATGTTTGATAAGTTATTTTAACAGTTTAACAAAATATTTAAAAGATCTAAAATGAAAAAAAAGCGATTGTATCCAATTAAAAAAAGGGGGGCGATTCTATAGAATAATTATAATATTTATTTGAAAATTTGTCATGTTTGTACACTTTACTAGTCGAGCTGGTTTGAACTGCACAAAAGTAGGCAACATTAATATATGATTGTTTGCTCACACCATTTTCCAATTTTTTTATTGGATAAGTAAGTTTTCTTTGTTCACAGTTCCAGAACTGAATTCGACACAAATTTCTATTAAGTTTTCATATTTTTAGATTATTATTTGAAGCGTTTAAATACAAATAACATATTTTATTAGTGTTTCTATTTGCGGTCTCTTGTGGACAGTTGTCTCATTGGCAATCATACCACATCTTCTTTTTTTATATATTTAGGATGAAATTGGGCCCTGTAGTTTGGCATCAGTACAATATTATTTTTTTTCTTTTGCAGTAATAAAATAAAATATTTGAAGTACTCAGTATCTATATGAAAGATGTACAATTATATGAACTATTTACAATTCAATTCTAATATAAAACGTAGTTATATATTTTTTTTTACTTATTTTTTTGTTTCAAAGAGTTTAAATGTACAATTATAATATCAAAATTATTTATTACCCTTAAATTTAAAATTTTAAAACATTTTTTTCTAATAATAAATCGCTTTTTAAATTCAAGTTCTTGGTTAAATTTGATACAATATTTCAATTTTTTCATTTGCTATTTTCTTTTTCGCCAAAACAAAGGACAGCGGTTAGAATATCCTAGCTAAGATAATCCTCAAAGGTAAAGCTCAGATAGCTTCGATGTGCATGCTGAGACATGTCGTAAGTCGGTCCTTACTCTATCATAATTTCTGTCCTAAGAATATAATTTCACAGGAACAATCACAGGACAGTTTAATTTTGATAAACCTAGTTCTCATAATGTTATTTTGTAACAAATATATTTTTATTTAAATGAATAAATGTCTTTTATTTACTCCCGTTTATACTTTAGGCATTAAGCTTAATGCCTGCACATATTTTTCAGGATTTAAGCTTAAATCCTAGGATTTAAGACTAATGCCTAACATCATTTCGGCAATATACTTACTGCCTAGGCGTTAGCTTATTGCCTAGGATTTAAGCTTAATGCCTAATTTCACTTATTGCCGCTAACATATATAAATATAGTTGCAGCCATACCTTTATTTTTGTAAAAGAGATTTTGTTGTACTCAACTTTTTACCTTTTATAATTAAATTACTTATTAATTGTAGTATTTTTCCTCTTCTTCCTTCAAAAGTAAATGAGGAGTTAATTGTAGATAACACTTATCATTATTTATTTTAATTTGTGGGATAATAATTACACGTGACAATGCTTAACTTCTAAAGTGCCATATAGGATATGTTTCTGAAAAAATGATAGTGGAAAAAAAATAGTGCAAATTTCTTAAGTTTGTCTTTTGTTTTTGTACCATACATATAGGTTAAAACCATATGTCATAATGTACATGTACAGTGTAGGTTTATTAGACATTTGTCTAACAAATATTGGAATCTGTTCTTTGAAATAGCCAAGAGTACATATACAGATATCAGAAGATGTGGTATGAGTGGCAATGAGACAACTCTCCATCCAAGTCACAATTTGTAAAAGTAAACCATTATAGGTCAAAGTCTTCAATACAGAGCCTTGGCTCACACCAAACAGCAAGCTATAAAGGGCCCCAAAAAATTATTAGTGTACATGTACATTGTATGTTAGTAAATCTGTCAGGTTAATGGTACATTTATTTGTACAAGTATATGGTTACAAAATGGTTTATGATTTTGTACAGAAGAATTCTTGCCTGAACCCACTGCATGTGTACTTGCTGTATTTTTATTGTACCAGACTGATTGGGCAGAGCTGAAAACAAATGGATAAATACAATTTCATGAATGTAAAATGTTTATAAATTACTACTTAACCATTTGTTTAGTGTCTGATTTCAGGATGAGACAACCTATGTTTATACTGTACCAGACTGATGGGATAGAGCTGAATACATAAAGAAATCCCTAAAATTGAGTACTTCACCCTTTGTTTATTGTCTGTTTTCAGGATGAGACAACCAAATATTTATATTGTACCAGACTGTGATAGGACTGAGCTGACTACAGATAGCTATGATTCTATATTGAACTATGTAAGGGACGAGACATGTTCAAAAGGTAAATAATATGTAAGGGAAGAGTCATGTTCAAAAGGTAAATAATATGTAAGGGAAGAGACATGTTCTAAAGGTAATATTCTGTAAGGGAGGAGACTTGTTCTAAAGGTAATATTCTGTATGGGACAAAACATGTTCTAAAGGTAATATTCTGTAAGGGACAAGACATGTTCTAAAGGTAAATAATATGTAAGGGAAGAGACATGTTCTAAAGGTGATATTCTGTAAGGGAGGAGACATGTTCTAAAGGTAATATTCTGTATGGGACGAGACATGTTCTAAAGGTAATATTTTGTATGGGACGAGACATGTTCTTACGGTAATATTTTGTATGGGAGGAGACATGTTCTAAAGGTAAATATTCTGTAAGGGAGGAGACATGTTCTAAAGGTAATATTCTGTATGGGACGAGACATGTTCTAAAGGTAATATTTTGTATGGGACGAGACATGTTCTTACGGTAATATTTTGTATGGGAGGAGACATGTTCTAAAGGTAAATATTCTGTAAGGGAGGAGACATGTTTTAAAGGTAATATTTTGTATGGGACGAGACATGTTCTAAAGATAATATTCTGTATGGGACGAGACATGTTCTAAAGGTGATATTTTGTATGGGACAAGACATGTTCTAAAGGTAAATATTCTGTAAGGGAGGAGACATGTTCTAAATGTGATATTCTGTAAGGGACAAGACATGTTCTAAAGGTAATATTCTGTAAGGGAGGAGACATGTTCTAAAGGTAAATAATATGTAAGGGAAGAGACATGTTCTAAAGGTGATATTCTGTAAGGGTGGAGACATCTTCTAAAGGTAATATTCTGTAAGGGACAAGACATGTTCTAAAGATAATATTCTGTATGGGACGAGACATGTTCTAAAGGTGATATTCTGTAAGGGTGGAGACATCTTCTAAAGGTAATATTCTGTAAGGGACAAGACATGTTCTAAAGATAATATTCTGTATGGGACGAGACATGTTCTAAAGGTAATATTTTGTATGGGACGAGACATGTTCTAAAGGTAATATTCTGTAAGGGAGGAGACATGTTCTAAAGGTAAATAATATGTAAGGGAAGAGACATGTTCTAAAGGTGATATTCTGTAAGGGTGGAGACATCTTCTAAAGGTAATATTCTGTACGGGACAAGACATGTTCTAAAGATAATATTCTGTATGGGACGAGACATGTTCTAAAGGTAATATTCTGTAAGGGACAAGACATGTTGTACAAAATGAATATACTCTTGGGTAATATTCTGTAAGGGACAAGGCATGCTTGGAAGGAAAACTACTGTAAAGTAATGATCTGATCAGAGAACATTTAACTGTGTTTTCATTTATGTAAATGTTAAGCAATTTATCATGTTTATGTACATGTACTTTCTTTAGTTGAAAAACCAGAAACGTTATATTTTATTTTAATATATAGAAATGCTTATAATTCCATGGGAAATTGGCTATAAAACAGACATCTGCTAGATTTTACAAAATGTTAATACTAGAACATTTGTAAAACTGCATGTGCAATTAATTTTGTATAATATTTATTACCATACACGAACATCATGTACATGTCTTCTAGAAGGTAAATTCAAACTCTTTACAAAAAGTAAACTAAAACTAACTAAATCACCTGTTATGTCATTGTATGTTTTAATTTGAATTGTTTACAGAACCTGTGATTATATGCTGTGATACAATAAAAGATGAGCAACATTACACCTTAACAGAGTTTGTAATGACTTTGTGTCGTAAACATGGAATCCTAAAGAATGAAAGAGTAACCTTATTGTCCTCCATGGATCAGATGGTGGCTGTACAACTTTGTTTGGCAGAGAAAAATAAACAGGTTGGAAAATTATTCAAGACTTAAATATCACATAACATTTTACAAAAAATGTAAATAGTTTATCAATATGCAGTACATTTATCAGAAATTAGAAGAAGTTAAGAAGGCCCTACCAGGACAAGACATGCAAATGTTACATTTTATTGCAAATGTATTTTTGATATGCATACATTTTTTGTACATGTACATGTAGTTTAGGTATAATTAATGTTTAAACCACTTTGGAAATATGATTTTACATGTTTTTTCTAGCTGGAGCTCTGTCAATCAACTAAAGCAAATGTTCCTATGTATCACATGTATCTCAAATCATTCTAAAAATTCAACATCAAAAGGGGCATGGTGCCAGTGGAGGGCAGGGCATTTTTTATGATAGGAAAAGGCACTGCTCAATTTTTTTTGTCTATGTTTCTGTGTGTATCACAAGTTCACAAATCTCTTTTTTTTTACTGTATATGTTGTTAATAAAAATGCATAAGTTGTTGTTTTGATTACATGTATTTATTCTATAAAATTTGCATTAGAAAAGTCATTTTTTTACTACATGTTCATAAAACATGGCAATACACATTCATACATCACATCACTATTAATCAAGACAGTGGGTTTGAGATACATATATTTTGTGTAAATGTTGAAATATCAGTAATGGGATTACACATGGTAACAATTTACTGAACCACACAGAATTGTGATTATTTATCAAAATTGTACCTTATTTTCAGGATATTGGTGACTATGATGTAGAATCTAGTACAGCTATACACCAGTGTAATACTCTGATAAAACAGAAACTATCAACGTGTACACCTGATATAAAGTTAACACAGACAGTGGATGATTGGTTAGAACAGGACTATACACAGTTCCTTAGCAACTGTAACCAAGTAGATATGTGTGATATATTACAGCTGTTAGTTACTGGGTTTGACAAGAATGAAAACCTCAAAAACGATCTTCTGTCTACAGATATTATTGTGTTGGGCCTTCCATTACATCAAATACAGGTACAATATTTTGACTGGATATACCATGTATACATTCAAAGTATCCTTTTATAAAAACAAACAAATTAAATTTATACTAGTTCATCATCAGCGTTATTAATTATAAAAAAGAAGATGTGGTATGATTGCCACTGAGACAACTCTCCACAAGACACCAGATGACACAGACATAAAACAGCTAAATGTAAGGGTCGCCACATGGCCTTCAACAATGAGGCTCCAAAATCACAAATGTCAAACAATTCAAACCAGAACTAACGTCCTTATTAAGGTACAAAAAATAAAGGAAAAACAAATTTGTTACACAGCAACAAACGACGACCACTAAATTACAGGCTCCTGACTTGCGATAGGCACATAGATAGAGAATGTGGCAGGGTTAAACATGTTAGCAGGCTCCAAACCCTCACCTTTCCTGGGACAGTGGTGTAACAGTACCACATAAGAATGAACGATTAAGATCAGTTGAAGATTGTTTCTCACTCATCATGCTCATCTACAAATAATTAATACTTATATACAATATTAGTTCATGGATTGATTTTTTAACATTCAGTGAAGAATTAAAATATGTATTTAATTAATATAAAAACAAAATGAAGGAGATCTGATATGATTGCCAATGAGACAGTTATCGACCAAAGTTTAAATGAAGTGGATGTAAGTATAGATTATAACATGGCCTTTTCCATATTGGCCCTGGTATCATCCCGAGACTCCCATATCGGCCTCAAGGCTTTAGCTGAGGGCCGATATGGGTCAAGGGATGATACCAGGGCCAATATGGAAAAGACATGTTATAATCTATTTATCACATATTTAAGTTCTGCAGAATAGAGACACAAAGTTCAATTATTACAATTTAATGAAACATAACAGGTAAAATTTTAAATTTTGTATTACAAAAGTGTTGTTAAGGACGCAATGACGTGACGTCATTTGGAATCGGGGCACAATATCAATATCTTCTTTTTTGCCCCGGGCAATTTTGAGGTTATTGCATATGCAAAACCCAAAGTATTCGTAACAAATATGTGATAAGCAGCTGTACGTCCTTCAACAATGAGAAAACTCAATACAGTTTAGTCAGCTATCAAATGTGTCTGGTATTGAATTTTTATAACGAACATGATGAATAAATGATATTTAATTTTATCTATTTCAGAAATATATGCTGAAGTTTTTGTGCAATGGAAGAACTATAAATAAAATAACAATGGAGACATCTTTAGAAAATAACAGTAATATACGAGTTTTATCTGTGCCAACATCATTAGAAGAGATACAACTCAATTCAACTAATGAATTCACTGCCAGTAAAAATATTTCTTTAACAGAGGTAACCACTCAGTAAACATTGTTGGGAGTGAGATATTATTTTTAAAATGTACCCAGGGGGTAAAATTAGAAAGGGAATAACAAAAATGAGTGATATTTTCTTCTTGAAACTTAGTACACTTGTTTCCTATGATATGATCTTTCTAATATTAATGTCAAATTAGAGTTTCCATCAAAATTCACAGTCCACTGAACATAGAAAATTATAGTCAAGTGGGACATCCTTGTACTATTGACACATTCTTGTTTCAAAGTACTATTGAAAACTAATAGTTTTGGTTTTATTCACAGGAACTACCTTGTAGTCTGTCTATCTATCTTTTTGTCTCTCCATGTGAGTCGTACGAGTAACTCTTTCTAAATATCTTTATTGATATTGATAGAACTTAACACGATGGACCATTGTCATATTACTGACTTGATTCTTAAGTACATTATATATAATTATTTCAAAAGGTAACTTTCTCTGTTGTAGGACATTCTGGTACTCAGTTTAGTGAGAGCACATAAACGAATTAAAATCAGTGCACTGTGGTGAAAAATACCTGTTTTATGTTTTATGTCAGCAATAAAATCATTGGGCAACATGCAATTTCTCCCTGAAGTTACACCAATTGTTAGCAAGATATTATTTCTTTTAGTTGCTCTCACTTGATCGAGTTTTAAAATGTTCTTACATAGAGCAGGTTACCTGTTAAAAAATAATATACTCTGAAGTCAAAAGTTGGTAATAGATAATCTGAGGATGATTGAATTTAAACCAAGTACTACATATCAAAGGGGAGATAATCCAATTTACTTACTTCAATATTATAAACTGTATGTAGTAATTGTTAGTTGTACATGTAGGTGTATCTTATCATAATTGGCTGGACAGCTATTGGTGACGCATGACACAATTGTGACAAAATTTTGTAGAACACTGCATGAGAATTTCAATAAAGGATTCAATGCTAAAGGGGAGATAATCAAATTTTGAATTGCAGGGTTATCATGTTTTAATTTTAATCACATGTCTGAGCAGTCTGGATGTGAGATGCAACAAATAATGGAGAAAGAATTAATGAAGTTCTGTTTAATATTGTTTATATTTCTATTTCCAGTCCTATGTGAAGATGGTTCTGCAGTCTTATTTAGAATTATTGGTGAACACTAGATCTGAGTTAGCTCTAGCTCGAGTTCTCAATGTCCCAAACAGAGAACTTACACATGAAGCATTTACAGAGCTTAAACGAGAGGCAAAGACCAAAAATATGACAATGTATCAGGTATGTCAACTTCAAGGTAATTATATATTTCTGACCTCCAACACAATTTGAGTCAACAAATATTATGTCATCAATGATTTATTTTGATCCTTTAGAGCTAATTTTCCCCAGGCATAGTACCCTAAATCATTTTCTCAGAACCCCATGATGGTATGTTTATTTAAATGTTATTCACACTTTACAACAATCTTACTCAACCCCACATCTTTTAGAATGTGTGTATTCATGGTATTCCAACAGTTTGTAACATGGTGTGCTTTAAATATGTTAATAAGTTATTGTAATTTTACCAGTTGTGACTTATATACATACATATGTGATTGACTTTTGTAGACGGCTGTATCATACATATTGAAGATAAGATTAGGAGGTAAAGGATATGCCCCTGATCCTAGTCATCCAGTGTTACAGTTTGTTAAAGGGTTGGGAGAATTTGTTGACTTGATGCACAGGTTACAGAATGTTATTGAAGAGGAGTCAAACACAGGGTTAGTAATAATGTTTAATGCAGGATAGGACATGACAAAGTTTTGAGAAATGTACTTTAAAGTTTGAAAAATATTTTATACAATAGATTTTATATCCATAAAATTAAAAGCAGATTATCTCATTTAGTCTAGATAAAAAAAAAATGTTTTCTATGAAAGCTATAGTAGCTCATCATCATTCTGAGATGCCATCTGCCAAAGTCAACTTTTTGATATTTTATTTCAATCCCATAATAAGAATATAGAAAACAGGGAAGCCCCATTCATACAATTTGATCTTTATGTTCTGGTTGTAGATGTTGATTGTACATTTCTTTAAGAGTTAATTTATTTTTCTTTTAAACTCATCTAACATTACAGGTCAGCTTGTCGTAAAGTTGTTAATATCATAAAGAAAGAACTGCTGAGATCAACAGATACCAAGTTAAGACAAAGTAGTATAGAGACCGTCAGTGATAGACTGCAGGAGCAGATTAAAATGGTTATTGACCAGACAGAGAGGAACAAGATGTCTAGTCCAGATAAAGTAAGAATTTACATAAGCCAAAGACCAGAACAGATGTTGCATATGATAAAACAAATATCAGTTAATGCTGTTTATATGATGTCATTGACTTTGCCTAGAATAACCGGGAATAACAGATTATCAATGGTTTTTCAAACTTGAGGATGTTTCAACACTACATTTCATGTCAGGCTAGCCACTCTTCCAAGAGATTGTAGCTGATAAACTCTCCCCCTCTCTTTTGAAAGAACCATGATTATACTAAAGCATGTTGTCATTCATTCTGGAAATCTGATTTATAAGTCAATCAAAATTACCATTGCTAACATGTGTTGTGTACAATGTGAACAGGAAGCAATAAAGGGCAAAAACTAAATGTTATATTGAAGCTTCAAACTCCCTAGTAATATCAAATAGTAAAATACTTAAGGATACCAGTACAGCACTTGAAGTAGATATGTTGTAACCAGCTTAACCAACCAGAAATTATATTGAACATAATGAAATACTGCTTACACTGCCAATTGTAGTAAATGGTGTTGTTTGACTAATTGAGGAAAATGATTTATCAGGGCCGTAACTAGCCTATTTTAAAAGTGAGGCAAAATTTATTCGCTGAGCGGAGTATTGTTGAAGACAATTAAGGCCCCCAGAAGCTCTGAGAAAAATAACGCAAAATCATGCATTCTGAGCGTTTCCCAGACTCTAAACTCTTTCTTGCATTAATTTTTAGATATTTTTTTCGACAATCAGGTCCCAAAGCAAAAACAAAGATTCATTGTAATTTAAGACTTTTAGGTATTAGAGACAACATTAAAAGACCGATATGTAGGATAAAGCAAAAATCGTAATTCTCATAATTATTAATACCGTATCTGTCTGTTTGTTCTTGTCTTGTATTGTAATTAGACTTTGGAGATTTTTTTATGACTAGATTTAAATATAGTGACATTGCAGTATTATACTTTAAGTACTAGTACTGCTTAAGTCCACACTAGGGACCATCTTCACCTTGTTTTACGATCTTTTACGGTATTAATGATTCTTTAAAAGTATTGTTGAAGACCATCCAGCAACTATCAAGATGAAGAGCAGAACACAAACTTTGACCATTGATCATTTGTATTTTTTCTATGCATTGACTTTGTGTGCGATTATGTCCTCATACTCCTTTACTGATTATCTGTTAAAGGTTCTCAACACGACTTAATGCAAGTTTAACCTTTCAATGTAAAAGGTCATATATGGCAATACCTTGTTTTTTTTCTTCAAATTATTTGATACCGGGAAATATGTGACCTTACTTTAATTCAAACCATGTCAGCTATCTAGTTTTATTTACAATAAAACAAACTGTTTTGTATTCTTTGATATAAACTCTGAAAACTAAAATGAAACTAGAAACATGAATAACGAAAAACATCCAGAGGATACACCAGAGAGTGAAGAGAACTTCTTGCTTCTTGCAAGACACTTTCCGTGAATTTGATATGAAAACAACCTTTTGTTTCATTTTTTAGCTCACCTGGCGTGAAGGGCCAAGTGAGCTTTTCCCATCACTTGGCGTCCGGCGTCCGACGTCGTCCGTCCTCGTTAACTTTTACAAAAATCTTCTTCTCTGAAACTACAGGGCCAAATTTAACCAAACTTGGTCACAATCATCATTGGGGTATCTAGTTTTAAAAATGGGTTCGGTTACCCGGCCAACCAACCAAGATGGCCGCCATGGCTAAAAATAGAACATAGGGGTCAAATGCAGTTTTTTGCTTATAACTCTGAAACCGAAGCATTTAGAGCAAATTTGACGGAATGAAATTGTTTATCAGGTGAAGATCTATCTGCCCTGAAATTTTCAGATGAATCGGACAACCGGTTGTTGGGTTGCTGCCCCTGAATTGGTAATTTTAAGGACATTTTGCTGTTTTTGGTTATTATCTTGTATATTATTATAGATAAAGATAAACTGTAAACAGCCATTATGTTCAGCAAAGTAAGATTTACAAATAAGTCAACATGACCAAAATGTTCAGTTGACCCCTTTAAGAGTTATTGCCCTTTATAGTCAATTTTTAACCATTTTTCGTAAATCTTAGTAATCTTTTACAAAAATCTTCTCCTCTGAAACTACTGGGCCAAATTAATACAAACTTATCCACAATCATCTTTGGGGTATATAGTTTAAAAAATGTGTCCGATGACCCGGCCATCCAACCAAGATGGCCGCCATGGCTAAAAATAGAACATAGGGGTAAAATGCAGTTTTTGGCTAATAACTCCAAAACCAAAGCGTTTAGAGCAAATCTGACATGGGGTTAAATTGTTCAGGTCAAGATCTGTCTGCCCCGAAATTTTCAGATGAATCGGACAACCCGTTGTTGGGTTGCTGCCCCTGAATTGGTAATTTTAAGGAAATTTTGCTGTTTTTGGTTATTGTCTTGAATATTATTATAGATAGAGATAAACTGTAAACAGCAATAATGATCAGCAAAGTAAGATTTACAAATAAGTCAACATGACCGAAATGGTCAATTGACCCCCTAAGGAGTTATTGTCCTTTATACATGTTATAGTCAATTTTCAACAAATTTTATAAAATTTGTAAATTTTTACTAACATTTTCCACTGAAACTACTGGGCCAAGTTCATTATAGATAGAGATAATTGTAAGCAGCAAGGATGTTCAGTAAAGTAAGATGTACAAACACATTACCATCACCAACATACAATTTTGTCATGAATCCATCTGCTTCCTTTGTTTAATAGTCACATAGACCAAGGTGAGCAACACAGGCTCTTTAGAGCCTCTAGCTTTTTTGTTTTTTTTTAATTTTTTACATGAGGCATTTGCCTCATTTGGCTCAATGTAGTTATGGCCCTGTTTATGTACCAGATGAAATTGGTTTTATCTTCAGTCTGTCAATAAGTTTAGGAGAGTAGACATTGTTACATTACAGAATATTTCTTTATTATTTTCAGTCTGTCAGTAAGTTTAGGAGAGTAGACATTGTTACATTACAGAATATTTCTTGATTATTTTCAGTCTGTCAGTAATGGTGGAAGTCTGTTGGGAAGGAAAACATTGACAACTCTACGTTACATCACAGATAAAATACTGACACAACAGGACCAGTCTCAATCTATTGATTATTTGTGTGACGGTTTCTCCAGTCAGAAAACACCCATAAGATTCCCTTCCTTGTTATCACAGTTCAGGTATGTATACTATTTTAGGGCTGTTCCAAAATTTAGGGGATATGGATTTGAGATACTGAAATAAATTTATTGAAAGTGGGCGGTTACATTTTTCTTAGAATTTATAAAGAAGTAAAATTAACAGGAACTGATATCTGTTCTTTGGCCTCCAGAATGGAATAAAAGCTGGTACTTTTAACAAGATTTAGCTCATTTATATGGATATATTATATAATGAGAAAACAAATGATAATTTTGAATTTATTAACAGATCTCCTGATGAAAATTGTGATGCCGAGGAAGAGAACTCTGACCTAAGTTTATCACTTTCAGAAAGATTAGTAAAAAGACAATCTGGGGTATGTATACAGTATTGTCACTTACATGACATTGAAATTTTAAAATATGATATCTTAGTACATGTTCATTGATGTTCACAGAAAATAATCTTCATGTTCAAGAAATAGCATCTAATGAAAAAGTTTGGTGTTTTTTTTTATCCTTCATTTACTGAACTTTCTACAGTCAACATTTAATTGTCAATTTTACTATTAAGAGCAGCTTTTGCAGGCAAGAAACTGTGATTAGGAAAAACCCTTTACAAATTTTTATTATGACATGATCGATAAGGCAACTTTTGAGCATTTTTAAATTTTGAAACTTTATCAAATTGAATCCCTGATTTGGCAAAGGACATGTACATGATAAAATGAAAACATCTAGATGTTGCTGTTATTTGAACCCTAATAGACTATAAATTATAAAAATCTTTTTAAATTAGAAAATAAAATTTAAAGTTACTATTACAATGCATTCTAATATGACCTGCTTCTTTAGCTTTGTAAACAACACTGTGATAAAATTCTCGATAAAATATACTTAGCGCAGACTCAGAGATAATGGCTATTACAATATACTTGCCACGTAAATCTACATGTATTGGAACCTTTTTGCAGACCCTCTGCCGATTTTATTGTTTTAAAAATGGCAATTAAAAAAGACAAAATAAGTTTTTTTCTTATTCGTATGCATAATAAAAAGAAGTAATGCACAAGAGCTCGGAGAAATCAACAAATAAAAATTAAATAAAATTCCGCAAAAGTCTATTAATCTTTTTGGCGCATTTAAGTCATTTCAAAACATGACGTCATACAAATGAAACCGCTAAAGTTGAAAGTTTTCTGTTACGTGAACCATCGGAATTCGTATGATATTGTATTAAAACTGATTTTTTGAGGTAGGTTTTGTTTTATTTTCTATTCTATTGCATTATTTGCATATTTACCCATTTCAGCAAGTCAACATGGCGGCTTCTTAGTTACAAAATGTCAACTTTAGATTAAGCTTACAAGAAAAACATGTTATTTAAAAATGACAAATGTTGGGTTTGAGAACTTAAAGAATTAAAAAGTTTTTTCTAAAGAATTAAAAAGTTTTTTCTAAAGAATTAAAAAGTTTTTTCTAGCAGTTAATTTCGAAATAACCTACGCGAGTTACATATTTATAAAGATATTTGAGCTTTATCTAACAGGCAGTAAAAAAGAACAGCCACATACACAGCATACCCACCCTCGCTTCAGTTTTTTAATGACCGTATTTGTCCTATTAGAATCAAAATAATTCATGGAAGCCATAGATTGTTGGAAATTTACACATGGCCTGGGCCGTGATATTCGTTAATTTTATCCCTCGCTAACGCTCAGGATAAAATTCGAATATCACGGCCCAGGCCATGTGTAAATTTCCAACAATCTATGGCTTCTATGAATTATTTCTAAATTCTTAATTCTTAATTGATACATGTTTTGACTTGTTCCATTTGACTTCAGGTTTCCTTGGAGATAACAAGATCATACAAAGCCTCCTATGACTGGGCTTTACCAGCCCATCATGTAGGTCTACCTAACAAAGATGATGTCTGTCAAACAAATAGTCCAGTTGTAGTCCTGCCAAGGTATTTAATTCTATTATTGATATATACACACAATATGTATATGCTAGGTTAGGGCTTTTAGAAAAATTTCATGGTTCACAAAACATGGGATTGTTATAATACAAGCAAGCACTAACAGTGCATAATAAACAAAAATAAGTACACAGATGCCCCAATCACAATATCATTTTCTGTGTTCAGTGGACCATGAAATTGGTGTCAGAACTCTAATTTGATCATATTATAAGGGACATGTATACTAAGTTTTAAGTTGATAGGAATTCAACTTCATCAAAAACTACCTTGACTCAAAACTCTCTGAAGCATGACAGACAAAGGAACAAACAGACGAACGGACACAGACCAGAAAACATAATGCCCATAAATGAGGCATAAAAATTCAAATTGTTTATACAAAATTGAAAATATTGGAATATTCTAATAACATGTCTTGGTTGATACATTGATTCCTCTTAAAAGTTATCTACCTAATAATAAAGACGAAATTCAATCAAATGGTTGCTAAATATTGGCAAATTGAAATAGTTGATAAATCAGTAGAAGTTAAAAGAAACTAGTAATTAAGGTCAACTGTTTATCTACAAATAATCTAGAAAATAAACTTTGTCTCACGTTTTTAACTGAAATATCTGATATTTTTCAGTAAAACTTTGGCTCATCCTGCTTCTGCATCTAAGGCAGGTTTAGCAAAGAAGATTTTAGAATCCATACGTGATCAGGAAAATATACAAAAAATACAAATAACAAAGACTTTTGGAGAAACATGCAAACCCCACTCTGTAGATGTGGTATCTAGTCAACCAACAATTGAACTTTCTAGTCAGACATCTGATGAAACAAAGGGGAATGTTGAGAAAGGGGGAAAGAAACGAAAAAACACGGAATCAAATGCTCCAGCAAAGAAAAAGTCCAAAACAGAAACAAAGTCTTGTAGAAGAAAGTTACTACCTCAGGTGAAAGGTCAGCAACAGTTGTCTACGTTTTTCCGTGTGTAATCATTCCAGTGAAGTTCATAATTTATTATAGAATTATAAATATCGCAGTTTGAACGATTTTTAAGTTATGCAATTTATATTACATATTTATTCATTATAAATTTGATATTAAATCATATATAGGATATTAAAGCATAACTAGTGTGTCTGTTAGTATCATTGTTAGTGTGTGTGTGTGTGTATGTTTTAATAAAGATGAATAATCATGCCAGCTATGTCACCACTGAATTTAAAGGTTTTTAAAATATGTTGTTGTTCTTTTATTTCAATAATTTTTTTTATAATATTCAGACTGCCTTTTTATTTTTTACCATTTGTTTGTTTCTTTTTATCTAGATACAACTTCAACAAAGACTTCTTTTATGTCATTGTTATGAGTGTTCACTGTCTCTATAAAATAAAAAGTTCCAAGTCATTCTTCATGAAACAATATTTAAAGAACATAATGATGAAAAACACAAACCAAAGATCTTAGCCCTGTTTTAAAAATCTTCATATAATTTAATTATCATTTAAGATGAGGTTTATATTTAAATTTCTTCAATAAAACCTGCTTTTGATTAAACTTATCATGTTAGGCTACTGTACTTACAGATGAAGTTAAAAGAGATTGCTTAACTTCTTAAACTGTTTGTGATAGCATGAAATTTATTAAACTGTAATTTATAATCATTATCAAATATGTGACCACAGAACTATGAATATATGTCTTCATTGTTTTTCTTCCTTTTGTGTGTTTTTTATGTTTTTAGGTTGTATTTATTTTACCTCTCAATATTTGTGTATAAGGTTTATATTTATTAAAAAAAATGCATATTGTAGTTGTGTATAAATGTATGTTTTTGAAATAAAAGTGCAATATTTACGTTAATATTTTATTTGTTAATGATACTTGAGTTTTAATATAGAAGCCATTTTGAAAATGAATCAAATTTTAAACTGCACAATATTTCTCACCATAAAGGTACTTAGAAACATAAAGTATTTAACAACATGCCAAAAAACTAATTTGTGCAGAAGTTGTATTTTATTTCACTACATATTTAGTATCCTTGCATTTAGCAAATTTTCAGCCTAAATTAGGCATATCTGTTAATTAAGTATGACTTAAAGATTGTTTAATTAAACAACATTAAGTAACAGCTTATAAGTTGTCTTGATGTTGTCATTAGACATTGAAATATGTGAGAAAACAGCTGTATATTTATGTAATTGAAAGAAAAAAATTACATTGATGATTTTGTCCTGAACAAATAACAAATAATCTTACAAGCAATAAACCCAAATGCAAATTTTGGCAAAACAGATGCATGTATTTATTTTCCAGCTTGAAATTAAAATCAGTTGAACAAGGAATCTTTTCTCAATGTCATAAAGTTACTCATCGCAAATAAATATATTTTACGTACGCAAGGCATTATCTCTTCTGTAAAAGAGAGGACACATAGCAAATAAATATATTTTACATTAGCAAGGACATTATCTTGTCTGTAAAAGAGAGGACACATCGCAAATAAATATATTTTACATTAGCAAGGACATTATCTCGTCTGTAAAAGAGAGGACACATCGCAAATAAATATATTTTACATTAGCAAGGACATTATCTCTTCTGTAAAAGAGAGGACACATCGCAAATAAATATATTTTACTTTAGCAAGGACATTATCTCTTCTGTAAAAGAGAGGACACATCGCAAATAAATATATTTTACGTTAGCAAGGACATTATCTCGTCTGTAAAAGAGAGGACACATCGCAAATAAATATATTTTACGTACGCAAGGACATTATCTCGTCTGTAAAAGAGAGGACACATAGCAAATAAATATATTTTACGTACGCAAGGACATTATCTCGTCTGTAAAAGAGAGGACACATCACAAATAAATATATTTTACGTTAGCAAGGACATTATCTCTTCTGTAAAAGAGAGGACACATAGCAAATAAATATATTTTACATTAGCAAGGACATTATCTCGTCTGTAAAAGAGAGGACACATAGCAAATAAATATATTTTACATTAGCAAGGTCATTATTTCGTCTGTAAAAGAGAGGACACATAGCAAATAAATATATTTTACGTTAGCAAGGACATTATCTCGTCTGTAAAAGAGAGGACACATCGCAAATAAATATATTTTACGTTAGCAAGGACATTATCTCGTCTGTAAAAGAGAGGACACATCGCAAATAAATATATTTTACATTAGCAAGGACATTATCTCTTCTGTAAAAGAGAGGACACATAGCAAATAAATATATTTTACGTTAGCAAGGACATTATCTCGTCTGTAAAAGAGAGGAGAAAGATACAAATGAGATATTCAAAGTCATGAGTTGAAAATAAACTCACAATGCCATGTCAAACAAAGAAAAAGACAATCAACGTAAAACTAAAGACTTGAGCAACAAGAACCCCACCAAAAACGGGTGGTAATTTCATGTGTTCCGAAAAGGTAAATAGATCCTGCAACAATTGGAACATACCAAATGTCATCTGTGAAACAGATATTCCATAATGGTGATTTTGTAATCAAAAGGATAAGTTAAACTTCAACACTTGGTTCTATAGCTTCCTTCTTAGCATCAACCCTCTATAAAGAAAAGTATGATAGGAAATGCAAGCTCTGGAATATTGTATCAACTGGAAGCTATATACTTTATATGCAGTTGTTGCTGGAATGTTGCTACATAGAAATAAAATGTTCACAATTGGAAAGCTGAAATTATATTTATTTTCTCCAACAACCCTCATTGTCAATCTCTAGATGCAAGTCAAGATATGAAGCAGACTTTATTATATCTGCTTAATCTTTTATCGATGAGATAGATACGTTCAATATAGTCACCAAACTTGAATTATTTAGCGAGAAGTCATCATCTATATAGCAGAACGTGAAGTTATAGGATAATGCTAGCATCTTTAAATTTTAATTCTTCATAATCTCCTGTAAAGGAAAATAGCCTCTTATAAATAAAGGGAAAAATAGGACAGAACAGTTGCACAGTAGGTTCCCATACGAATGTTGATTGTTAAAAAATACGTCCTCAAAACATATCATAAAATCAGTTATTTTTTGGCATGAATAAGAATGACTTATTATCCCTCTCTAAGACAAGAATTTTTTTCTTTATTAAACAATGTAACACCATTTCTTTCTTAATTTGTCTTTTAGTTTGAAAACCGGACAGAATTTTCATATATTATATCCGTTCTTCGGTAGCACATGTGTATTTTATCTGCATTATTAACTGAAGCAGAAGTGCCCGGAGAAAACAACCGACCTTCAATAGGAAAACTAACACACTTAGTCAATTAAAATTGGAGTTGAGTGCACCCGCACGAGCGGGGTTAAAACTCACAACCTCAGTATTGACTGACTAGTAATTACAGTAGAAGTACTTAAACAACTTGGCAACCGAGCCTTCGCTCCAAACGTGTCTGATTCCCCCAAACGTGTCCGTAATATTCAATATTCCCCAAACGTGTCCGATAATTGTTGTTCGCCAAAAACGTGTCCATTATTACACGCCAGAACGATTCACGTCTTCTAGCGTCTTTCATGTCACAAATCAGTACCGTTTACAGCAATTCTGTGATGGGGACACAGATGATCATTCATTAGCATTAGTTTGTGCAATGCCAGTTGGTAATAATTAGCATACAAAAATATTGCAAATTTAATCTGTAACATATGAATTGACAATTGACTGAAATTGATTATTGTACAGTTGCAAGTATATCAGGCCATTTAGATACATATAATTCTTGTATTGTTAAAGGAGTAGGTCTGGTAAGGACCGATTTTGGCCTCAAATTTCAGGTTCATTTTTTTAAACACTTAAGTGTCTATTTCTTTTGAATTAACTAGTTTATGTGAAAGATTTTAACTGATTTTGTCATTAAAATGACCCGATTCAAGCTCAAATATGAAAAATCTACCAAATATGCCGAAAAATGTCACTTTTCAGATGGTTTTCGTCAAAAATGAGAGTGGCCGCATAAATAAAAAGGTTCATATTTTAAGAGAAACTTAATAAAATTGATTTAAAAAGTTTTAAACAAAGTTACAACGCAATATTATGTAACAGGAAATTATAGAAAACATTATCAAAAAGATTGTGACATGTTAATCCCCCTGAAATAAATTAAGCTTTAATAATTATGAAAAGGGGCACATTTTAGACAATAAATCATTATCAATAGGGATAGCGTCCCGCCGAAGGCAAAGCGATTATTTTATAAAAAAAATAATCGTCTATTGTATAATAGTTTTAGGGAGGAGTAACTCAAATTAAGTGTTAATTGAGGAATAAATTATCTTTTGATTGGACAAACAAATTTAGGTTGATCTTGGGGTGACCACGTGAAAAAAAGGTTTTAAGGGATAAATTTTGATAATAAACTTCACTTGGTCACTTGATAGCAAGAATAAAGATATAGCATGAATTTGTGTCCATTATATTTAAGGTCCAGCGGCAAAAAGTTATCAAGTATAGCACGATACGAAACACCCCCAAGTACCGACACAACATCATCCTCAATCTTTATTTATGTTATGTATTATCATAAAATATAACTTACATTTTAAAAATATTAAGGATGAACACGAATGCGGCCACTTTCGTTTCACACGAAAACCGTCTAAAATTTAACTAAAATGCTAGAATTGTGAAGATTTCAGTAATTTAGCATGACTTAATGGTGCTAGTACCTGATATATGTGCATTGTATAGCCCATATTTATGTAGTAGAAGAATTTTGTAAAACTGCTTTATTTTGGGGCCAAAAAGGGGTCTTACTGGACCTACTCCTTAATCGTTTACTATGTAAATTAATTTGTACTAATAATTACATTAGATGTATGTTTCATTATGATACTTTATTCTAATTGGCTTACTGCATATCACGTGTTATTCCGTAAGCAATTGCATTGCTCAATAACACTTTTCATTCATGATAACACGTGGTCCCAGAATAAAGTGCACAGGTAAATTAAATAAAACAATAATAAAATTCTTGTTTTCATGATAATTGCTTAAAAATGTAATTATAAGTATTGAATGCTTCTTTTTGTAACTTCATAGGGTTGTAAAAGCGTTGACCGTGCACACATTTTTAGTATGGAGCGCTTCCGCGCTTCATACAAAATGTACTTCGGTCAACGCTTTTACACCCCAATAAAGTTACAAAAGGAAGCATTCAATTCTTAAATAAACTCCGTTAATTTTTGTATGCCTTTTATATTTTGGTTTCGAACATCACTAAAGACACACGAACAAGAGACATAACGTCCAGTGCCAAATATTTATGCATTATTTGAAAGATATCATGTAAGCAATAAACACATTTGTCATTTCGGGACCTTTTATATGCGTCAAGGTCATTTGAAACCATACCACATCTTCTTATTTATACTGTAGATAGGTTCTTTTATCATACCAGGAATTTAAGATTGGACCTAAATTCTAACGGTTATTCGGGATTAACACTAGTTGGATTTTAATCTAAAAGAATTTTAAAGAGTTAGTAAAAACCGAGTTTTGTATGACTCCAGTTATAAACGCGCAGAGAATGGAACATTCTCCCTACACGAGGTGGCCGCGATTTAATATTTTCACATGTATTCATGATATTGACACGAATAATAATTCCAGTAAAAAAAACATGTTTTGGCGTTCATAATAATGACAAGCTTTGGCGCTGTTTTACACTAGACATGTTTTGCAGTTCAGTGGCGTCGATGTGGAGGGGGGGGGTTCGGACACGTTTGGGAGGGAGGACACGTTTTTGAGTGTTACATATATATATTTTGTAATTTATATATATTTTGTTACATATATAGATGTTGTAATTTATTCCAATGAAGAAGGCCGTAATGGCCGAAACGTATGGGAATTTGTGTTATAGTTTTTATTATACAATCATTCAGAGACTTTACATATATATATATATATATATATATATATACAACTCGTCTAAACATCAACCCAACAATGTTAGATCTGTAAATTTGCTTTCGCAAATTTTTAGTTCTTCCCTCGCCGGGATTCGAACCCATGCTACTGTGATATCGTGACACCAAATCGCCTGCACTGCAGCCGTCATATATATATATATATATATATATATATATATATATATATATATATATATATATATATATATATATATATATATATATATATATTAGAGTCTATAAGAATCTACCAACCAGTAAACTTAATAGGTATTGGATCATCAAAATTGACAATACTACACAAACAGGAAAAATTATATGAGTCTGAAAGATTGTGTAACAATACCGATAAATAGATGGAAAACAAAACACTAAAAAGTGTTGAATATCATTGCACAAAGATGGAAAAACTGAACAGATGATATAAATTATACAATAATTGCAAATATTTCGGCTCAACAAATGGCCTTCTTCGGTGACAAAAGTTTTAACAATAATGAGATGTAATGTATAAGGTGTATTATTAGTGATCTATGTTTACACCTTATACATTACATCTCATTATTGTTAAAACTTTTGTCACCGAAGAAGGCCATTTGTTGAGCCGAAATATTTGCAATTATTGTATAATTTATATCATCTGTTCAGTTTTTCCATCTTTGTGCAATGATATTCAACACTTTTTAGTGTTTTGTTTTCCATCTATTTATCGGTATTGTTACACAATCTTTCAGACTCATATATATATATATATATACATATATGTGTTCAAACTCTTTTAGGTCATTTTTTAGTAGCAATAAACAAAAAAAAACTATGTTAATTGGACATGCTTTGATACTATATATGCCCTTGAATTTTTACTAGATAACATTTTTGTTCGCTTTGGGGATTCCGTATATCGTCAGATTATCGGAATTCCAATGGGGACTAACTGTGCACCACTTATTGCGGACCTGTTTTTGTATTGTTATGAGTTACAATTTATAACAACTAGAGGCTCTAAAGAGCCTGTGTCGCTCACCTTGGTCTTGTGCATACTAAACAATGGACACGGATAAATTCATGACATAATTGTGTTTTGGTGATAGTGATGTGTTTGTGCAATGATATTCAACACTTTTTAGTGTTTTGTTTTCCATCTATTTATCGGTATTGTTACACAATCTTTCAGACTCATATATATATATATATATATATATGTGTTCAAACTCTTTTAGGTCATTTTTTAGTAGCAATAAACAAAAAAAAACTATGTTAATTGGACATGCTTTGATACTATATATGCCCTTGAATTTTTACTAGATAACATTTTTGTTCGCTTTGGGGATTCCGTATATCGTCAGATTATCGGAATTCCAATGGGGACTAACTGTGCACCACTTATTGCGGACCTGTTTTTGTATTGTTATGAGTTACAATTTATAACAACTAGAGGCTCTAAAGAGCCTGTGTCGCTCACCTTGGTCTTGTGCATACTAAACAATGGACACGGATAAATTCATGACATAATTGTGTTTTGGTGATAGTGATGTGTTTGTAGATCTTACTTTACTGAACATTCTTGTTGCAACAATTATCTCTATCTATAATGAACTTGGCCCAGTAATTACAGTGGAAAATATTTTCTAAAAATATACAAAAATTTATTTTAATGTTAAAAATTAACTATAAAGGGCAATAACTCCTTAAGGGGTCAATTGACTATTTTGGTCATGTAATCTTATTTGTAGATCTTATTTTGCTGAATGTTATTGCTGTATACAGTTTATCTCTATCTATAATAATATTCAAGATAATAACAAAAAACGGCAAAATTTACTTAAAATTACCAATTCAGGACAGTAACCTAACAACGGGTTGTCTGATCCATGTGAAAACATCAGGGCAGATAGATCTTGACCTGATAAACAATTAAACCCTGTCAGATTTTCTCTTAATGCTTCGGTTATAAGCCAAAAACTGCATTTTACCCCTATGTTCTATTATTAGCCGTGGCAGCCATTTTGGTTGATTGGCCAGGTCACGCCACACATTTTTTAAACAAGTAACCCCAATGATGATTGTGGCCAAGTTTAGTTTAATTTGGCCCAGTAGTTTCAGAGAAGAAGATTTTTGTAAAAGATTACTAAGATTTACGAAAAAATGGTTAAAAATTGACTATAAAGGGCAATAACTCCTTCAGGGGTCAACTGACCATTTTGGTCATGCTGACTTATTTGTAAATCTTACTTTGCTGAACATTATTGCTGTTTACAGTTTATCTCTATCTATAATAATATTCAAGATAATAACCAAAAACAGCAAAATTTCCTTAAAATTACCAATTCAGGGGCAGCAACCCAACAACGGGTTGTCCGATTCATCTGAAAATTTCAGGACAGATAGATCTTGACCTGATAAACACTTTTACAGCACTCAGATTTGCTCTAAATGCTTTAGTTTTTGAGTTATAAGCCAAAAACTGCATTTAACCCTATGTTCTATTTTTAGCCATGGCGGCCATCTTGGTTGGTTGGCCGGGTCACGCCACACATTTTTTAAACTAGATATCCCAAAGATGATTGTGACCAACTTTGGATTAATTTGGCACAGTAGTTTCAGAGGAGAAGATTTTTGTAAAAGATTTACGAACTAGAGGGTCCAAGGACCCTGTGTCGCTCACCTGATATTTTTATTTACAATTGTTGCATGATAAATGCAACTGTTGTACTGTCGTTTAGTTTCAGAGATATAATACTAAAAAGTGCATTTGAAACCTATGTTTTATTTCAGCCATGTGGGCAGGCAGGGTCATCATACACAGTGGTCCCTGGATATCCTAGTGGTGATTTAAATCAAGTTTGATTAAATTCGACAGTTGTTTCAGGGGAGAATTTTTGTAAAATTTATCTAACAAGAAATGCAAAGTAATGAGAAAGTTGTGAAGTAGTTTTGTTGTTGCGTAACCCCCCCCCCCCCCCCCACTTTGCCACCAGTGCAAGGGTTGTATAGCCAGCTGAGGTCATGAAAAACTCTCTTTCTTTTGTTGTTGCAGATAGATCTTGACCTGATAAACAATTTTACCACATGTCAGATTTGCTCTAAATGCTTTGGTTTTTGAGTGATAAGCCAAAAACTGCATTTTACCCCTATCTTCTATTTTTAGCCATGGCGGGCATCTTGCTTGGTTGGCTGGATCACCGGACACATTTTTAAACTAGATACCCCAATGATGATTGTGGCCAAGTTTGGTTTAATTTAATCCAGTAGTTTCAGAGGAGAAGATTTTTGTAAAAGATAACTAAGATTTACGAAAAATGGTTAAAAATTGACTTTAAAGGGCAATAACTCCTAAAGGGGTCAACAGACCATTTTGGTCATGTTGACTTATTTGTAGATCTTACTTAGCTGAACATTTTTGCTGTTTACAGTTTATCTCTATCTATAATAATATTCAAGATAATAACCAAAAACAGCAAAATTTCCTTAAAATTACCAATTCACGGGCAGCAACCTATCAAAGAGTTGTCCCATTCATCTCAAAATTTCAGGGCAGATAGATCTTGAACTGATAAACAATTTTACTACAGTCAGATTTGCTCTAAATGCTTCGGTTTTTGAGTGATAAGCCAAAAACTGCATTTTACCCCTATGTTCTATTTTTAGCCATGGCGGCCATCTTGGTTGGTTGGCCGGATCACCGGACACAATTTTTAAACTAGATACCTGAATGATGATTGTGGCCAAGTTTGGTTTAATTTGGTCCAGTAGTTTCAGAGAAGAAGATTTTTGTAAAAGATTACTAAGATTTACGAAAAAATGGTTAAAAATTGACTATAAGGGCAATAACTTCTAAAGGGGTCAACAGACCATTTTGGTCATGTTGACTTATTTGTAGATCTTAATTTGCTGAACATTTTTGCTGTTTACAGTTTATCTCTATCTATAATAATATTCAAGATAATAACCAAAAACATTAAAATTTTCTCAAAATTACCAATTCAGGGGCAGCAACCCAACAACGGGTTGTCCGATTCATCTGACAATTTCAGGGCAGATTGATCTTGACCTGATAAACAATTTTACCCCATGTCAGATTTGCTCTAAATGCTTTGGTTTTTGAGTTATAAGCCAAAAACTGCATTTTAACCCTATGTTCTATTTTTAGCCATGGCGGCCATCTTGGTTGGTTGGGCGGGTCACCGGACACAATTTTTAAACTAGATACCCTAATAATGATTTTGGCCATGTTTGGTTAAATTTGGCCCAGCAGTTTCAGAGGAGAAGATTTTTGTAAAAGTTAACGACGACGGACGCAGGACGACGGACGACGACGGACGACGACGGACGCCGGACGCCAAGTGATGAGAAAAGCTCACTTGGCCCTTCGGGCCAGGTGAGCTAAAAATAAGCAAAGACCCATCGAAACAACATCTGATAAACAAATTTAATAACACTTTAAGATATTTGGATGATATTTTGGCTCTCAATAATGACGACTTCAGTATGTATATTAATGAAATTTATCCTGTTGAACTTACTTTAAATAAAGCTAATACTAACAATGACCACTGCCCTTTTCTCGATCTTGATATATATATCACTAATGGAAAGCTGAATACTAAAATTTATGATAAAAAGGGATGATTTTTCATTTCCTATCGTTAATTATCCGTTTTTAGATGTGACGTTCCCTTGTCACCATCTTACGGTGTTTATATATATCAACTTGTACGATTCGCTCGTGTATGTAACAATGTTATATATTTTAACGAGAGAAATTTATGTATTACTGAAAAATTATTACACCAGGGTTTTCGATATCACAAACTAGTCAAAACATTTACTAAATTTTATCATCGGTATAAAGACATCATTCGTAAATATAGCTCAACATGCAGACTTCTAATACGTTCAGGTATTTCACATCCAATTTTTTATGGAAATATTCTTTATAAAGCACAAAGGTGTCAGTATTCACCTCAGAAACTTACAAAACCTTTGAATAGACTTATTAAGAAAGGATATAATTACGATACTGTTGTCAAGTCATTAAAGATTGCATATTTTGGCGTTAATATTGAGTCACTGATAAGGTCTTTGCATCGGAACTAAACACATTTATTCTAAAAACAGTTATTGGCATGACACGGGTTATGTTCTTCTCATATATGTTATGATGGTATGATACTAAACCCCTAACGGGAAGGATTGTGCCTGATGTTCATATGATGAAATCATAATCTTTCAGTCAGTTTAATTGAAGTCTGGAGCTGGCATGTCAGTTAACTGCTAGTAGTCTGTTGTTATTTATGTATTATTGTCATTTTGTTTATTTTCTTTGGTTACATCTTCTGACAGCAGACTCGGACTTCTCTTGAACTGAATTTTAATGTGCGTATTGTTATGCGTTTACTTTTCTACATTGGTTAGAGGTATAGGGGGAGGGTTGAGATCTCACAAACATGTTTAACCCCGCCGCATTTTTGCGCCTGTCCCAAGTCAGGAGCCTCTGGCCTTTGTTAGTCTTGTATTATTCTAATTTTAGTTTCTTGTGTACAATTTGGAAATTAGTATGGCGTTCATTATCACTGGACTAGTATATATTTGTTTAGGGGCCAGCTGAGGGACGCCTCCGGGTGCGGGAATTTCTCGCTAAATTGAAGACCTGTTGGTGACCCTCTGCTGTTGTTTTTTATTTGGTCGGGTTGTTGTCTCTTTGACACATTCCCCATTTCCATTCTCAATTTTATATAGAGTCTATAAGAATCTACCAACCAGTAAACCTAATAGGTATTGGATCATCAAAATTGACAATACTACACAAACAGGAAAAATTATATGAGTCTGAAAGATTGTGTAACAATACCGATAAATAGATGGAAAACAAAACACTAAAAAGTGTTGAATCTCATTGCACAAAGATGGAAAAACTGAACAGATGATATAAATTATACAATAATTGCAAATATTTCGGCTCAACAAATGGCCTTCTTCGGTGACAAAAGTTTTAACAATAATAAGATATAATGTATAAGGTGTAAACATAGATCACTAATAATACAGGTAAGTTTTGGTCGATTGATTTTAATCCAAAATCCTGAATATAATAATATAAACACTAGACTGTAAATTTAATTATTTCTTTCTATTGATTCCATCTGGATGGAGGACACCCAGTGTTTTATCCAAAACCTCTCCCAATTTTCTCTTTGCCTATTTTGCCATGTACAATCCTGTTCTATCACAAGGATCTTCATGTGATCAAAATCTTTCAGATTGTGATCTGGTAACCTGAAATGTTGGCTGACAGGAATATACGTTTTTTTTGTGAGGTCACTCCTGTGGCCATTGAGGCGTTTGTGAAATGGCTGCATAGATTCACCAACATATTTGAGACCACATCTAGGACACTCAAGAACGTAAATCACGTTTGAGCTTTTGCAGAAGATCTTGTATGTCTTTTCTGTGGTCTTACTGTGAAATGTTGATGAATGCTGCAATTGGTTGCAACATTTGCAGCGCTTATATATATATAAATGTCTAAGAATATAACTTAAACACACTAATTAATACATTAAAAAGTTCTTTAAAAAATTCTCTCAAGGTGAAATCGGATGTTCGATTAATTGTATGAATTTCTATAAATTAATTTGTATGATTTCAAGATAATTATGGTTTTGATTTGTTTTTAAATCTTTTTTCGTCTCTCTCATTGAGTCCATCAGGTTCAAGAGTTCGTAACTGGTGCAACCAAAATCTCTCTCTTTTTTGTCTTCCTTGTGTATCCCAATTTTGATTTTAATCGAACATCTATAAATGTGTTAAAATTTTATTCCAACTTCATGTATGTAGCTACACACATATTTTATGCAACATCAATCAATATGTTACACTTTTCCTCAACTCTTGTATAGATTAAGCTACAAAAATATTTTTTTGTCATGCATCCGATTTCACCTTGAGAGATGCACACGCCTGATGAAGCTAATTTGTTTAGCGAAATATTGCGTATTTCTATTTAACATCTAATAGAACTTTTTAATGTATTAATTAGTGTGTTTAAGTTATATTCTTAGACATTTATATAATTTTAATTCAGTAACTGTATCAGTTTATTTTCACAAACTGATCCACGCTTAAATAAATTGAATGTTGATTGTTGCTATTTTTAGACATTATATATATATACATATATATATAACTCGTCTAAACATCAACCCAACAATGTTAGATCTGTAAATTTGCTTTCGCAAATTTTTGGTTCTTCCCTCGCCGGGATTCGAACCCATGCTACTGTGATATCGTGACACCAAATCGCCTGCACTGCAGCCGTCCCGCTAGACCACACGACCACCTGGGCTCTCAAAAAAAGAACTTTCGCTGGCCATTGATGGCGATCCGATGGATACATCTGTTGTAGAGTTGTCACTGACTCAGACGTACTTATATAAATATATATATATATATATATATATATATATATATATATATATATATATATATATATATATATATATATATATTATATATATATATATATATATATATATATATATAAGTCTGAAAATTACTCCAAACAGTGTTAAAGTTAGATTTTCTACTGACAATTTTTTGTTCGTCCCTCAGCGGGATTCGAACTCACCCTTTGATACACTACAGCACCAATCGCTTAGCATCATGTCCAGCGCTCTAGACCACTCGACCACATCCGCTATATAAAAATATAACTTCAATAGTCGTAGTGTTACCTTGTCACGGAAGGCTAATCTAGAGATAGACATGAGACACGTGTTTTTTTAAGCGTGTGTAGATGTTATATTATAATGCATAAATATTTGGCACTGGACGTTATGTCTCTTAATTGTTCATGTGTCTTTAGTGATGTTCGAAACCAAAATATAAAAGGCATACAAAAATTAACGGAGTTTATTTAGGAAATGAATGCTTCCTTTTGTAACTTAATTGGGGTGTAAAAGCGTTGACCGAAGTACATTTTGTATGAAGCGCGAAAGCATTACTTATAATTACATTTTTAAGCAATTATCATGAAAACAAGAATTTTATTATTGTTTTATTTAATTTACCTGTGCACTTTATTCTGGGACCACGTGTTATCATGAATGAAAAGTGTTATTGAGTAATGCAATTGCTTACGGAATAACACGTGATATGCAGTAAGCCAATTAGAATAATAAAACATACATCTAATGTAATTATTAGTACAAATTAATTTACATAGTAAACGATATATGAAGAACCAAAAATTTGCGAAAGCAAATTTACAGATCTAACATTGTTGGGTTGATGTTTAGACGAGTTGTATATACATTATGTTCACAGCCATGTATCACCGTCATTGATGGCGATCTAATGGATACATCTGTTGTAGAGTTGTCAATGACTCAGACGTACTTATAAATATAATTATTTTCTGTGACTGTATATTACATTAATTTGTAGGATCCTTTACTATAGATAATTTAGCTGATCTGTAACAATAACATCTTCATGCCTTATATATCATGTACTGTAGTACGCCGCTAGATTAAAACTGACGAGGAAAGGTAACACACGGCCAGCGAAAGCTCTTTTTTTGAGAGCCCAGGTGGTCGTGTGGTCTAGCGGGACGGCTGCAGTGCAGGCGATTTGGTGTCACGATATCACAGTAGCATGGATTCGAATCCCGGCGAGGGAAGAACCAAAAATTTGCGAAAGCAAATTTACAGATCTAATATTGTTGGGTTGATGTTTAGACGAGTTATATATATATATATTAAAAATTAAATACACAAAAAGAGTTTTAAAAGCAGCATTGTCTAGCGCTTTCATCCATCTTGGGACTTTTCAAGACTATGAACGTCGTTATGGGGAACACATTAGTATTATGACGTAACGTCATTGTTCGTAACTTAAGCTTGAATTTTCTTTCTAGTTCTTTACGGTTGGTTCCGTACATTTAAAGAACGGGAAAAATTTGAATTTTCCTACCGCACAAATGTCTAAATGTTCGCTCAACGGAATTATATATATATAATATACGAGTCTAAATTGAAAACTACGTTCAAACCTATGATTGCGTTGGATAAAAACTGCAATTTTTATACGTGTGCATGTAAACCAAATTTCGTTGTAGAAGGGTCTAAAAACAGCATAAACAACATTTTCCAAAAGACCAAAAAAGTGAAAAAGTATATTTAAACAAAACGCATTTGACTAACAGGTCGAACAACTGATATTCTTTAACCCTGCTGACTGCCATTGGCGATTGCCAAATAAAATTGATCACAAGATGTAACAAAATGGATCTTAATATAAATGTAATACTAAACAGAAAAAAATTAACTTGTTACGATGTTATGCCACAAACATACGGTGTCAATATTTTTTTAGTACACCAGATCCGGATTTCGACAATAAATGTCTCTTCAGTGATGTTAGGGATCGAAACGGTATTTGGAAGGCCATATAAAAAGTACCATTTTAAGATAGACTCTTGAATTTTAAGAGTCATTCTAATATGACGTGCTTCTTTAGCTTTGTAAACAACATGTGCTGTGATAAAATTCTCGATAAAATATACTTAGCCCTTTCCTTGATCTTGATATCTATATCACTAACGGAAAGCTGAATACTAAAATTTATGATAAAAGAGATGATTTTTCATTTCCTATCGTTAATTATCCATTTTTAGATGTGACGTAAACTTGTCACCATCTTACGGTGTTTATATATCTCAACTTGTACGATTCGCTCGTGTATGTAACAATGTTTTAGATTTTAACGAGAGAAATTTATGTATTACTGAAAAATTATTACACCAGGGTTTTCGATATCACAAACTAATCAAAACATTTACTAAATTTTATCATCGGTATAAGGACATCATTCGTAAATATAGCTCAACATGCAGACTTCTTATACGTTCAGGTATTTCACATCCATTTTTTTATGGAAATGTTCTTTATAAAGCACAAAGGTGTCAGTATTCACCTCAAAAACTAACAAAACCTTTGAATAGACTTATTAAGAAGGGATATAGTTACGATACTGTTGTCAGGTCATTAAAGATTGCACATTTTGGCGTTAATATTGATTCACTTATAGGGTCTTTGCATCGGAACTAAAAACATTTATTCAAAAACCAGTTGTTGGCATGACACGGGTTATGTTCTTCTCATATATGTTATGATGGTATGATACTAAACCCCTAACGGGAAGGATTGTGCCTGATGTTCATATAATGAAATCATAATCTTTCAGTCAGTTTAATTGAAGTCTGGAGCTGGCATGTCAGTTAACTGCTAGTAGTCTGTTGTTATTTATGTATTATTGTCATTTTGTTTATTTTCTTTGGTTACATCTTCTGACATAAGACTCGGACTTCTCTTGAACTGAATTTTAATGTGCGTATTGTTATGCGTTTACTTTTCTACATTGGCTAGAGGTATAGGGGGAGGGTTGAGATCTCACAAACATGTTTAACCCCGCCGCATTTTTGCGCCTGTCCCAAGTCAGGAGCCTCTGGACTTTGTTAAGCTGGGGTCACACATTCACGATTTTTACTGCCGTCCTTGACAGGACCATTCCCGATTAAAATTTATCAAAAGTCTGATCAAGATCCTATGAATCGCGGATGTAAATTCAAACTTTAAAAATTTAATCACGACAACAATCAGATATTGTTCAGGAAGCGTCGATATTCAACCGTTTCCAAGCGAATTTATCCCGATAATCCCGTTCTAAATCCGCTTCTAATCCGATTTTTATCTTTCGCCAGGTAAAATTCGACCGAGTCTGTCACGACTGCGTCCCGATTCTACCGAATGAAATCCGACAGAGATCAGATAGTGACAAGACAGTGAACCGACGCTGACAGAAGTTATCCGTTCGAACAAATTTCTCCAGATCATTCCCGTTCCACAGGACACCGTCCCGAATACACAGAACATTGTTAGGAATTCGATCCGATACAGCAGAATCTGTCACGACATAGGCACGATTGTAATACGACTAGACAAAATCGGCTGAGTTTCCCCGAATGTTACGGGACGCACCTAACTGTCGGGGTGCTTTGCCGAACTATTCGGACCCTTCCCGACCAGTAGGAATCTGTTACGAACTAAAACGACTGCGTTCAGACAATAATAGGACATTCCAGATAATTGAGGATACTAATCCGACTTTTTCACTTTTCGTGTCGTATCGCTGTCTGATCTCAAACGGGAGTAATAATCGGCAATGTGTGAACCCCGCATTAGTCTTTTAATTTTAGTTTCTTGTGTACAATTTGGAAATTAGTATGGCGTTTATTATCACTGAACTAGTATATATTTATTTAGGGGCCAGTTGAAGGACGCCTCCGGGTGCGGGAATTTCTCGCTACATTGAAGACCTGTTGGTGACCTTCTGCTGTTGTTTTTTTCTATGGTCGGGTTGTTGTCTCTTTGGCACATTCCCCATTTCCATTCTCAATTTTATTAGCGCAGACTTAGAGATATACATAATAATGGCTGTTACAATATACTTGCCACGTAAATCTACATGTATTGGAACCTTTTTGCAGACCCTCTGCCGATTTTATTGTTTTAAAAATGGCAATTAAAAAAGACAAAATAAGTTTTTTTCTTATTCGTATGCATAATAAAAAGAAGTAATGCACAAGAGCTCGGAGAAATCAACAAAATAAAAATTAAATAAAATTCTGCGACAGTCTATTAATCTTTTTGGCGCATTTAAGTCATTTCAAAACATGACGTCATACAAATGAAACCGCTAAAGTTGAAAGTTTTCTGTTGCGTGAACCATCGGAATTCGAATGATATTGTATTAAAACTGATTTTTTAGGTAGATTTTGTTTTATTTTCTATTCTATTGCATTATTCGCATATTTACTCGTTTCAGCAAGTCAATATGGCGGCTCCTTAGTTACAAAATGTCAACTTTGGATTTAACGGAACCTTACGAGAAAAACATGTAAATTAAAAATGGGAAATGTTGGGTTTGAGAATTTAAAGAATTAAAAAGTTTTTCTCTAGCAGTTATTCACGAACTAACTTACGCAAGCTACATATTTATAAAGATATTTGAGCTTTATCTAGCAGGGAGTAAAAAAGAACAGCCACACACACAGCATACCCACCCTAGCTTCAGTTTTTTAATGACCGTATTTGTCCTATTAGAATCTAAATAATTCATGGAAGACATATATTGTTGGAAATTTACACATGGCCTGGGCCGTGATAGTCGTTAATTTTATCCCTCGCTAACGCTCAGGATAAAATTCGAATATCACGGCCCAGGCCATGTGTAAATTTCCAACAATATATGGATTCCATGAATTATTTCTTAAATATAGGATATATATATACAAGTCTAAATTGAAAACAACGTTCAAACCTATGATTGCGTTGGATAAAAACCTCAATTTTTATACGTGTGCATGTTAAACGGATTTCGTTGTAAAAAGGGTCTAAATACAGCACAAACGACATTTTCCGAAAGACCAAAAAAGTGAAAAAGTATATTTAAACAAAACGCATTTGACTAACAGGTCGAACAACTGATGTTCTTTGACCCTGTTGACTGCCATTGGCGATTGCCAAATAAATAAAGGCAACAGTAGTGTACCGCTGTTCAAAACTCATAAATCCATCGACAAAAAACAAAATCGGGGTAACAAACTAAAACCGAGGGAAACGCATGAAATATAAGAGGAGAACAACGACACTAAAATGTAACACACACAGAAACGGAACAAGCATCAGACAAAATCCCATAAATAAAATTGATCACAAGATGTAACGTTAATACTAAACAGAAAACAATTAACTAGTGGCCAAGATGTTATGCCACACACACAAGGTGTCAATATATTTTTTGTACACCAGATCCGAATTTCGACAATAAATGTCTCTTCAGTGATGTTACAGATCGAACGGTATTTGGAAGGCCTTATATAATTTACCCTCATTTTAAGATAGACTCTTGAATTTTAAGAGTCAATAGGATGAACGGATCATATAAACCGGATGGAAAATATGAAACAAGCCCAAACGAAAAATATAAACAAGTCTAAATTGAAAACTACATTCAAACCTATGATTGCGTTGGATAAAAACCGCAATTTTTATACGTGTGCATGTAAAACAAATTTCGTTGTAGAAGGGTCTAAAAATAGCACAATTTTAAAAAAACCAAAAAAGTGAAAAAGTACATTTAAAAAAACACGCATTTAAGGTCGAACAACTGATGTTCTTTAACCCTGCTGACTGCCATTGGCGATTGCCAAATAAAATTAATCACAAGATGTAACAAAATGTATCTTAATAAAAATTTAATACTAAACAGAAAACAATAAACTTGTGGCCAATATTTTATGTCACAAACATGAGGTGTCAGTTTTTTTTGTAATGTGGAGGTCATCGGTACAAGAACAAGCTACACGAAGAGTCCCGAGTGTTCCGAATGGCAAGCTATGGACTAATGAGTTGTTACAAATCGGCCTAGCTGTGCGGACGTGATCCTGATTTAAAGGACAACTAACAACTCCAACTGTAGAAGCTATACGGCGCCATACAAAAAGTTATAGCTATATAATAAGTATAGTAAAATCACAACAATTGGTGTCAGAAGTCGGCAACGAATTCACTTGAAGTTCTTTGTTTTGACGTTTGTTGGCGCCGAATTTAAAGTTTTGAAAAGTGAAAAATACTTTTTTGTTTGATAAATAACATATCAAAAATAAGGTGAATAGTTTGATTCACTTTATTTATTTGCTTTAGAAGACTAATTATTGGTTTGTTGATATTACTGAACAGAAGATATATTTATTTCAGCCCCCCGTTTTCAGTCCCGTAAAATATCACATCAGACGTTATGAAGTTTGCGTTTTGATATGACTCATCATATGACTAGATAAACTTTTACTTCACAATGTGACCCCCTTTTTTCCACAATTATCAAACTTCAAGATTCGTTGATTCATTGTTATTTTGATTAAAAGTCTTATATTTGTCTTCTATCACACTGTAGATCAAATTATATATTTGTCAGCTAGACACTATTTTATTTTTACTTATACTTGTGTTATTATATGACATGATAAGGGTTCACTTTTTAAATGCAGGAAAGGTGTTGATTAATTAAATTGTCATCTATCCGGCAATCTTTGTATATAATATTTATATATATATATCTGTATGTTTATTTATGCATGTGACTTGTCTATAAAGTTTGATTGTTTACCTGCACATTGCTTATAAATATTGAGTTTATAAAACATTGATTTGACTGAATCAAGTTTTTTGGGTTTGTCTAGATTTTTGTATATATATTTTTTGATTTTGATACATGTATTGCTTGTACACTTTACTTGATTGTTTGTAAAATTTATACAGGAGTTTTCGCATCAGACGTTCTGATGCTAGCGTTGCAAATAGGAAAACAAACTCTCTTGTGAAATTTTTACAGTTCTGTATATATGAGTGTGTTTATTGCATATATTTTGCAGTTCTACATGTAGTACATTTTATTTTCTTGATACAAAAAAAAAATGAAAAAGACAAACAGAAAAACAATAGTACACATGACACAACATAAAAAACTAAAGAATAAACAACACGAACCCCACCAAAAACTAGGGGTGATCTCAGGTGCTCCGGAAGGGTAAGCAGATACTGCTCCACATGTGGCACCCGTCGTGTTGCTTATGTGATTACAAATCCGGTAAATAGTCTAATTCGGTACGTCACATTCATGAAAGGTAAGGGGATTGTAGTTACGACGTAAGTAACATATCCGATATCATTTGTGAAACGGTTATTCCATAACGGTCAACAAACTCGTGATGGCGTCCGTAAAATTTACGAAGGGATAATTTCAACTTCACCATTTGGAACTCTTGGTTTAATAGCTTCCTTGTGAGCAGTAACCCTCTATCAAGAAAATCATGATAGGAAATGCAAGCACGGGAATATCGTATCAATTGGGAGATATATACCCCGTATGCAGGTGCTGCTGGAATGTTGCTACTTAGAAATGGAAAGTTCACAATTGGAAAGCTGAAATCATCTCTTTTGTCGTAAAGTTTTGTTTTCAACCGACCCTCGTTGTCAATTTCTAGATGTTAGTCAAGATATGAAGCCGACTTAACTGTATCTGTAGTATCCTTTTTCTCCAATTCGATGGGATAGATGCGTTCCACAGAGTCACCAAATTTTGAATTGTTTAGTGAAAGAACGTCATCTATATAGCGGAAAGTAGAGTTGAAGGATATTGCTAACTTCTTATCTTTCTTCCTAAGAAGTTCCTGCATGAAGTCAGCCTCATAATAATAAAGAAACAAGTCGGCAAGTAGAGGGGCACAGTTTGTTCCCATTAGGATGCCGACAGTCTGTTGAAAAACACGTCCTCCGAACGTTACAAATATGTTGTCAATCAAGAAATCAAGCATCTTGATAATATCGGTTTCAGAGAATTTTTTGTTTGAATCAGAGTGATTCTTTACAAAGTATGATTTATCCCTCCCTAAGACAAGATACTTGTATCTACGTTGGCCATTCTTTTTTATGAAGCAAAGTAATACCCACTCTTTCAATTTGTCTTTTAGTTTGGAATGTGGAATACTTGTATAAAGAGTAGAAAAGTCAAATGTTTTAATACTGTTACGAGATGAAAGAGAGTTAGATTGTATGTACTCTAAAAGATCTTTGAAATTTTTAAGTATCCACATCTCATTCACGCCACCTCTAGAATAGGCAGTTTCACAATAACTTTGAAGCCCGTCTTTGATTGCTGATAAAATAGATGTTAATAATTTAGAAAGAGGTTTCGTGGAGCACTTGGAAGACCCAGCAATATACCGTTGTTTGTAAGGACACTTATGTAGTTTAGGTATCCAATACAGTGATGGAAGATCCAGTTCTTCATCTTTGGTCAATATAGGATGAATGGATCATATAAACCAGAGGGAAAATATGATACAAGCCCAAACGAAAAAATATAAACAAGTCTAAATTGAAGACTACGTTCAAACCTATGACCGCAATTTTTATACGTGTGCATGTAAAACAAATTTCGTTGTAGAAGGGTCCAAATACAGCACAAACAACATTTTTCAAAAGTGAAAAGTATATTTCAACAAAACGCATTTGACTAACAGGTCGAACAACTGATGTTCTTTTTATATATAAGTCTGAAAATAATACCAAACACTGTTCGTGTTGTTTATTCTTTGGTTTTCTATTTTATGTCATGTGTACTATTATTTGTCCGTTTTTCCTTTTCATTTTTAGCCTTGGCGTTGTCAGTTTATTTTCGATTTATGAGTTTGACTGTCCCTCTGGTATCTTTCGTCCCTCTTTTACACCTTTGATACACTACAGCACCAATTGCCTAGCCTCATGTCCAGCGCTTGACCACTCGACCACATCCCTCTTGACCACTCGACCACATCCGCTATATTAAAATATAACTTCAATAGGCCTAGTGTTACCTTGTCTCGGAAGGCTAATCTAGAGATAAACACGAGACGCGTGTGTAGATGTTATATTATTATTTTTATACACAATGTATTTTTCATTTGTCAGCAATCTATCTAAACAATTTTTATATATCATATGGGACCATGATTCATTTCATTATACAGTCACTAGAAATAAGTATATCATACAAACAAGTCTAAACAAGTGGGCATACATATCGCCAACTCCGCGTCATTTTTCAAATCATCGATATTTCGTAAATGTCTTGTAACAACACTTCTGTTTTCCGAATCGATTTCAGCTTATTTAAACTCATTGAACACGACATCACAATGTCGAGAATATGTGAATTCAGGAAGACGACTTTGCATGTAATAATATGTTGTCGATCAATAAAATGCCCAACTTATAAAAGTGACACGCGCGTCAGAAAGAACATAAGAAATAAGTGACTTTGCCGCGTTGTGTTCGCACCGTACGTTAAAAGAACAGTTATATGTATAGAACCCCTAACTTAAACATAAACAAAAGCAGCCACGAATGCTTGAAATTGCAGAAAATATAACACAGAAAGCATCGAATTAGTAGTTATATATCATAAGCACGAACAGAAATATGCATACTAGCGTAACTAGTTCATTTTCGTAAGATATCCATTCCGTGAAAAAGTTAAACTTCAAAATTGAACTGAAACTGAAAATCGATATTCAAAAATAGATTTGCTATAGGTCATAAATTACCAATCGAAAACGAAAGCAAATCATTTGGGGGAATGTGCATGAAAACGAGGCCATGTCTTAATGACATTGTACAAAGCTGTGCCTGGGCATTCAGTTTTTTTAACATCAAGATGTCCAAACAATGCATAAGTGTGTGAAACTTTTCCTTTGCTGATCCCACATTGAATCAACTCTTTAACAGCATCTAAAGCAGCAGAATTTGGGGCATTCATCATAAAATTTCCCATAAATGAAGCGGCCAGCCCAAGGTGGTTATATCCTTCAGTATGAGCACCTACTCGATCCCAGCCTCTGCCCTCGTAAATTTTTCCATCTTCACCAACTAAGAAACTGTAACCAATGTCCACAAAAGCTGTGAATAAGATAAGATAATTTGATGGACCAATCATGTTGCTCAAAATTTGATCTATACAATCAAATGAATTACAAAATAAAGCACAGAAAATGAGTAGAATGATTCAAGTACATTTAAACTAAACAAAACATGAAAACACATTCACACTCAGTAACCTAAATATAAACCATGTTATTGTGAATATGAAACAATAACCGTTTTATTTTTATTTTCATATTGCTATCATACATTTTGTAACATACTTTTTAGTGATTTCTAGTAAATATAAAAAAGAAGATGTGGTATGATTGCCAATGAGACAACTTTTCACAAGAGACCAAAATGGCACAGAAACTAATAACTACAGGCCCTGAATGACACTGTTAAACAATTCTTACAAATGAAAATGAACGAAAAACAATTCATATAAAACAAAATGAACGAAAAACAAATATATAACACATAAACAAACGACAACAACTGAAAAACAGGCTTCTGACTTGGTACAGGCACACACATGTGTATAATGTGGCGGAGTTAAACAGGTCAATTAGACCCCCAACGCCCTAATGGTAACGATATTCCTGGTTTAATAATTTACCAGGAATACATAGATTATATTACTTAAAATCAAAAACGTAACAACAGACATGGGCATAGCGAACGAGCTGTGAGATATGGTGCCAATGGAAACTCACCATCTAAAAATGGATAATTAACAATAGGGAACGTAAAATCGTAACTTTTGTCTTAAGACAATAACAATCAAAACCAAGGAGTAAACAAAGACTCACAAAACCAAAGGACATTTGCATCAAGAGTTATAAATAATATATAAGAAACAACACGAACTCCACTAAAAACCGGGAGTGGAATCAGGTGCTCCGGAAGGGTAACTTTAAGTGTGGATTTTCCCTTTTAAAACTGAAATATCTAAATAAGGAAAGGACAGTTATTACCGTTTAAATTTGATTTATTTAAAGTAGGTTCCTTCGGGTAAATTTCAGCAGTATAGATTGAGAAATTTTTTTATTATAATTTATCAATTAAATGCAATTTCGACGGGTCTTTACTGAGTTCAGTCATACATAGTTATTCGTAACAGTACAAAAACAATTCTGCTATCAAAGAGGCGCAATAAGTGTCCATAGGGATACTTACAACCTGTCGCTGAACTTTCTTGCCGTAACGTACATAAATATTATCAAGGAGAATATTAACAGCTTCAATCATCTCATCTCAGCTCCAGTAAGTATCTCTAGCATTTCCTTTCTCATTAGAGAAAAAGTCTTTGAATGAGATGCAGCAAATATAATTGCATTCAGATTTACCAAACGCCATTTAATTAGATAAGAAAACTTTTGTTGATAAGATAGTGCGAATGTAGTGTAAAGAGTAGAAAAATCAAAACTGTCAACAGAATCAAAAGGACCCTCAAAGTACGTAATTCATCTAAAACATCCAAAGATTTTTTTACACTCCAAAAATAGTTTATTCCACTATGTTCATATATTTTATTATAATAGTTTATAAGATCCTTAATAGTAGTTAATGAACTTGTTAAAAGCACTGAAAGATTACTTGTCGAACACTTACTAGAGGCCGAGATGAAAAGATATTTAAACGTTGTTTTTTTGTGTAGTTTAGGTAGCCAATACATATATAGTAGGGAGCTTCGAGTGTCCAGAAGAAGCCTTAAGCTTTGATGTGGTAATGATACGTTTGTTTAATATATGACTCTCTGTGAAGCGCATGGACTTGAATGTACATAAATTTACAATTTCATTCTTAAGAACGTTCGTGTAGTATTTACGGCATACCACCACCACCACCACATTGTTGGCTGCTTTGTCAGCCGGTGCAAACACAAACCGCTTTGAAAGTTCTTGAAGTTTTTTTCTTATTCTCGAAATATGTGTATTATGTACTCTATTATTTACAAACTGTGATATTTTATTATCTACCACATTAATACACTTATTCAAATAAGAATCAAAAGATTTTTATTAGATTTTTCCCTTTACACCACTTTCTACAAGACGAGGAAAGAGCATCTTTAATGACTTTACAACACTTTTTATAATCTATTTTAGATGGAGGACGATATTTTGGTCCTTTTTTCATCTCGTGATTTTAAAAATTTGACTTTTGGCGTTGGTGGTAATTGTTGATACAGAAAAGCGATTCGGACGCACGAAATTAAAAAAAATGTTTTCGTTTTTTAATTTCGGTACTGACATTATAAATTACAAAACCTTTCTAATATTGCCCTTTCTGACCTTTCTAAAATTTTCACTTTTTGAATTTTATATCTTTATAGAAATTCAAGTTATAACTCCTTCAGGCAGTTTGACCTAGAAGTTTTTTTTTAATTTTTAGTAAATTCTGGTCTATATAAAGTTCATCAACTGCTTAGGTTCTTAGAGATCATGTACATCGTCGGCTTTCAAATATTTGGCTTTATCGTTTCTGGTGAAAAGCTATTCGGAAACTAATATGTGTTGTCTTCGTGTTTTTACTTCGATACTAACATCATGAACATGATTGATGACAAATCTTTCTAATATTGCTCTTTTTTATATATATAAATTTAGAATAATAAAGACTTTAAAGTTTTTTAAATTCCTTCAGGAATTTGACTATTTCTTTAAAGTTTGATATAGTCATATTTTATCGTGTGTTTTCTATGTTGTAAGGTTAGACTATTGTTTCAGAAAAGGGGAGAAGGTTTGGTAACATTAAATCGTTTAATCCCGCTGCAAATGTTTGCACCTATCCTAAGTCAGGAATCTGATGTACAGTAGTTGTTGTTTGTTTATGTACTTTATACGTGTTTCTCGTTTCTTTTATATAGATTAGACCGTTGGTTTTCCCGTTTGAATGGTTTTACACTAGTAATTTTGGGGCCGTTCATAGCTTGTTGTTCGGTGTGATCCAAGGCTCCGTGTTGAAGGCCGTACATTGACCTATAATGGTTACTTTAAAAACTGTTATTAGGGTCGCTAGTCTTGTTTTTGATTTTGTGCCAAACTTTCAAAATCCTCTGGTTTTATGTATGCAGTGTCATTAGTAAATTTGTCCGCTAAACCCTACTTTTTTATTTGTTTTCATATAGTTTTACAAGCCATCTTTTTAGATCTTATAAATCTTTATCTTTTCAAAGTTTTTTTTTAAAGAAAAGAGGCGTCAATAGAAAATGTGGGGAAACTCTAGAGAAAATTATGTCCTGACAACTTTTTAACGGTTCATATCTCAATAAAAAGGACAATGGCCTATGACGTTTTTTTCTTTCCTTTGCAAATCCCGTTATTCATACACTATAAACAAAAAATTCTTTTTAAAAACTTGTTATTTTGAAAGAAGAGTAACGAACATCTTTTACATCGTAATCACAACATAATAACCAGGTTCTCATGTTAACTCGTTGATGGAGAAACATATCTACTAGTATAGATGTACTCCCTATATTTTGAAATGAAAGTATAGCCAAAGGTATAACTTGAATCCTCTTTTTCTTATTAGTAATATTTTGGAAATAATAGGCAATTTTGAGTTGTATTAAATTCATTGAATGGCATTCGTCACGTAGGTCAATTCCATACCTCCATCTGGATAGATGGAGAAAAGCGGAGTCACCTTAGGTTTGCCAATTGATTGAATGACTTACGTTTTTTTTCCCTATCCATGTGGAGATTTTGTACTTTTTTCACTTCTGAGATACATCTAGAAAATGATGTACAAGCTTTCCAAACAGTATGATGTATGAAGAAATCAGGAACTGGAGAATGGATAGTGGATGTACCTCTTGATCTCCGAGCTCCCCAGCTGTCACGTGATATTATCTTAACATTAGAGCAGTCACCAGTATCATGCTCTATAAGTAAGTTTAACAACAACAAGTTAAATTGAACATATACACATTTTTAAAGTAACATAGATATAGTGTATATGTTTATTTGATCTGTTGATGTAATCATGCGTGCTCCCGGATGTACATACATGGCTTCAGAAATTATAAATGAATTAATTTAATATAGGTAGAGTTATGATATGCACATTTTCAAAATCTCAAATATTAGAATTACACTGTATTTCGTCACTTTTTTTATTTTGAGAAAGGGAGAATTGTCGCCATTCATCAAGGATTCCCCATTATAATCGATAGAATGTATAAGTACATTAAATTTGACTTTCTCGCTTTTGGGCTTTGATATTTCCATAGAAACAAAATGTAGCCAGCTGTCATTTAATGTATCTAGCTGTCACTCAATGTGTATTGTCTTTAGCTTTATGTAAAAAACGTTTGCAGCAGCCCTAAAATATGTACCGAAAATTTAAAGTCAACTTTGACACAGTACTACCAATATTAACATATACTTATTTCGAACAAGGAATATATTAAAATGGATTATGGTTCACGACTTCTTTTAGATTGGAAAAGAAATGATATATTAACGGTAACATACCCACTGCTATCCTTGTACAACAACGATTGGTATAACTACCAGTGCATTTCCTTGAGTAATATGAACCACTGCATTCCCTGCTGTCATCCTGACAACGGCCTCCGAGATCTGTACATGGCTGGTCACTTGCTTTTAAAGGGCCACTAGCTACGAGATATATAAAAAATCTAAAGTTTGATTTTTTTCTGTTCAATCAATAATGAAAGTGAAATAGTGAAATAACAATTCGCTTTTGCAGCCAAAAAGGTTCAATTTTGTCAAATTACGCTAAGAAACATTGATAATTAGTTATTCACTTGCAAGTGAATGAGTCGACCTCTTTAAATCCGTATTCATGTGAAGTTCAATCAGCTTAACCACTAGCTAGGGATTGACAACGCATACATTGTACGTGTACTGGTTATTTAAAGAAAAAGAATGTCAACAATGAAAGTTTAACTACATGTATGGTAAATCATTTGATTACTAATTCGATGCACATGAAATCATTCTTATACGGTTAAAAACAATGAGAAACATATATTTTTAATCTATAAAATAAAATCAAACAGACCTATAAAAAATCCAATTGCACGTGTTGTATTCATGTCTTAATATATGTTTACATCGCTTATATGGTCATCTGAGGTCAAATCGATAGTTAATTAGATGGCATCTGGACTAAAATACACACGAAACGAACCTATTTATTATATACCCCATGCTCTGTAAACTGTTTATTTTAGACTTTTGATAGTTTGGATAAATGTTTTACATTGTTATGAATCAAATATGAGAATTTGAGTCAAATCGGTGACCATGAATTTAACAGCTAGTGCCCCTTTAATGTTAATGTGATTGCTTTTCAATTAAAAAAAATGAAAAGCAATCACATTTGGTGTATGCATTCTCTTTCTATTTAACTTTTTAAGTTCTATACTAGTTACAGTGTCGGGGTTTACTCAGATTGGTGGGTTATTAAGACTTTTGAGATCAAGACACCAATGAAGGCGCCTATTGCTTTTTGTGAAATGCGTGCATATATTTTATACGCGCGTCTGGCGTATTTCTAAAGCCTGGTACCTTTGATTAGATTAAGTCATTATTATAGGTTCACCGCGTTCTTTTTCCAAATACATTAATTTATTCACTCGTTCTTGTCCATGATTTGCTTGAACTATTTGTCACATAACGTTATGCAAAAAATGTATACAAATTGAAAATACAAAGCAAACGCAATTCTTACACACACACATGAATATGCAGAATATGTTTCACTACTTGGGACATTGTTTAAGTGTGCATTTCATATCTATTTGCATGCATATCTACATTTTTTCATGTGTCCTAAAATTTCATGACAATTGTTAAAATTGCCATGCTATGACTTCAACACCATTCAATTACTGAATTTGTTCTTTGTCATATATTTTTCTATATATACACGGCCGACACTCGGCTAACCGAGAGATTGGTCGGTTAATCTATATTGAGTATGCGGCTATATCGGCGGTTGGTCTGTTGGCTAAAGTCTGTTAATCAGGTGTTATCGAGAAAATCATTGAAAGTTCAGCATGTTTCATTGTATAACTTTCTAAATATATTTTCATTATAAAAAGTATTCAAGTCTAACAAAACAATTCAATGTATTGAATTCAGTGGTGTAATTATTATTTTTCTAGCTTCGATGTACGATCTATAAAAGGAAAAGGAAAAGGCGGGTTACTCATCAATAAATTTATACACATTTAACACACATTTAATGTGTACAAAATGACACATTGGTTAAATTCCTTGCATTCAATATTTGAACATCGAAAAAAGAAAGGCATTATGTTTGTTAATCATATTGATATCATTGATAATATTGAAAATCTGTATTTTGGTGACATAAATCAATCTTTATTTAAAACCTGGTCTGTTAATGGGTCGGATGTATAAAACCCGGTCTGTTAATTGGTCTGTTAAGAGTTATGAATGGCAATAAAAGTATAATTTTATTGCTATATGGAGTGTTATTGGATCAAATGAGTAGGCTCAAGACGAGCAGCTAAAATATACGAAAACAACACATGAGCAATGAAACATAACAACACATAAAATTGAAAATTGATAAAAATGGTTTCAAAAAGTGTAATATTAAAGTAATATTAATTTCATCCAAGAATGATCGCATATATCATGTTGATTCTGTTTAATTGACATGAATGACACAAATTTGTCATCTACATTGATAACCAGTAAATAAATCAGAGATAAACGTCGTAATGTAGCTAAACATCAGTAAGTAAAATATATTGGGATGACAAAATATGATAAATAAAGAAAGAATAATGAGCAAGATAAATAAAATGTAGAAAAAAATTACATAACAATTTAAAGAATACAGAAATAAACAATACCCCCAGTCCGGACCCTCATGGTACAAAAATGTGTACACGATAATCTGGATGGAAACGCATAATATAGAATAATATATAAGGACAATAGAGTCTTATACATTGCTAAAAACGAGAGAAAAATAATAGTTGTTTAAGAATACACACATGAAACACCGATGGCTGTTGAAACAGTAACGGATTGCGATGTACTTATATTGGTGACAAATTCTAGAAGTTTACATGCGGACAACTATGGTGGCAGGTTAATGCCATTTTGCGTTTTAGCGCTTTAGAGTTTTCGCCTTACATATTCTATATGGCGAAAACGCGAAATTGCGAAGTCGAAAATGCGAAAACGCGAAACCAATTTCTCGTTTTCGACTTCGCGTTTTCGCGTTTTCGACATCGCGATTTCGCCTTTTCGCGATTTCGCGTTTTCACCCTATAGAATATGAAAGGCGAAATCGCGAAAACGCGAAATGGACTTCACCGGCCACCATAGACAACTGTAGTTCTCCTCTGCACTTATGTAGAAAGGAACTAAACGGAATAAAATGAATTGAAACTGAAAATAACCAAATGTAGCTGCATTCGCTTCTTTCCGTTTACTTCTTTAGAGTGATTTGTAAACAACATATGATTAAGTAATAGAAGAAAAGAACCAATTGGATGATGCTGACGAATTAGGGTTTAACGTCCAGTGACAAATATCATGTTCATATGTGAACGAGAACACGTTATATGTACCCTGTGTTTTATAGAAAGACACTTTCAGTCGGAATTGAGAACGTGCTACTTCGAACAGACACAAAAATTAAGGCTGATTGAAATCGTCAATAAAAAATTCTTGCATATTCCAGAGGCCAATCCATATCACGCTATATTGAAGTGACACACCCTTCAATAAAATGCAAAGAAAGTCAAAATAAAAATGCTCTTTCCAGGATACTGTGGCACCGTATTGTCATTTTTGTTTACTCAGGAACATCTCATTCTTAAATTTTTCAAGGGGAAAATATAAAGGTAGCAAAATTATTGTCGTGGCTAAATAACTCTTAACTGACACAATTTCAATTGTCCAACCCATTAACAGACTTTATTCCCATTATTTTCACTAAAACGTGGTATTATTCACGTTATTTTACAATTATGAAATATTTACTAATGTCAATTTATTTTTTAGAACCACAGTACTATTTTTTGTCCTTTAAATGGTATCTAAAGTTTGTTTCGCCTTTTATTAAAAAAATTACTATGCGTATAAGCATAAATATTACATACTTGCGCGACGCCTTTTAGTTTTACTGAAAACTGCGCAGACTAAGAAATGTTTTCACAAGTGCAAAATGTTCTATGATAGATGTCATTTTGTCAGACACTTTTCTTTTTTTGATTTGGTTCTTATAACATGCCAAAAATCTGTATATTTAATAGAGTTTAACATTAAATTAAGCGTTTTACTCTTAACAGACGTATAACCAACCAGATTAACAGACCAATCGCCCATATAGCCGCATACTCAATATAGATTAACCGACCAATCTCTCGGTCAGCCGAGTGTCGGCCGTGATATAGTAAACATGATTGCTGTACACGCAACGTTAGATATTGCTACTACCATTCAAAATTGCGCTCAGTAATTATTTGACAGGAAAATTTTCTTATATATGCTAAAATAAATATGTCAAATTATATATGAAAATAAAGATTCTTGAATTTTCATATTATGATAGAGAAAGAATAAAAATATAATATTGATAGGCATCGGCAGACACAGATTATCAGAAAAAAACGTTTACTTACCGTTGTCCCATGTAACAAACTCAAAACATAAATCTTGAACAATTCGCGAAATGTTCATGCAACTCTTCGAAATTTTGCATGAACGTTCTACGACGTGATAAAATTCAGTAACGGTTCACATGGCTGTCTCCATTTAAAATTTGCATAGATATTTTGAAACGAATATGATGAAATTCAATGTCCCAGGGAAAATTTAGTTTTGAAACTTGAAATATTTCAGTAAAAAAACAATTGACAGATAATTTAGTAAATTGTAAGCACAATCGTTTTGTACTTATTGTAAGCTTTAAAAACACAAATTATCAAACAAATTTAGCTACATATCCAATTCAAAACAATAAGTTTGCAATGTCTTGCGGAAATGTCCGAGTTAAACTTTCATGCCTTCACAAAAATTTTAGGGCCAAAAACAGAGAGTAATTTTCTTGAAGACTCTTTTTCGTCTTTGAAAACTATATCAATAAATAGTACTTTAAAAGCTGTAATTGGTACACCAAATTGTTTTAAGATTACAGGTTGTCTTTAAAAAAAATACGATTCAATGAAAATGTCTTGCAAGTTTGTCCGTTGACATTATTGGACGTCGCAACAGGCGTAATGTCCATATGCTAGGTTGCATTCTCGGGTTCCTTCCTCCGCTTACTGTAAATATCCTACTTTCAACAAGACGAAATGATGCACATATTACAAAGAATGCACATCTATAAGACAATCAAAAAGAAAGAAAAAAATTAGTATCATAAATATATGTCATTGTATTGTCTCTTGTACCACCGCTTGAATGAAATCATATTCATGTTAAATATGTAATGCAGAAATATTCCACAAAAAACACAAAATTAATGACAGGTAAATCTGATATCCTATTTGAATTATAAAATTACATTGGATTGAAATCTGAAATCATTTGTACTTGTGTGTTATACTTTGCATTAACCCAACAAGGAAAACATTAATAGTGCGTGTTTCCAATTTAACGTAATTTTTCTGTCACAATAAATGGTAGCAATATCTGACCTTGCGTCTTTACGTATCGACCAAACATACTTTCTTTTGGATTCCCCGCAGAAACCAACTTTTGTGTTAATAGCTTATAATTACATTAGATGTATGTTTCATTACAATACGTTATTCTGATTGGCTAATTAAGCAGTTGTATCACTCAATAAAACTTCTCATTCATGATGACACGAGGTCCCACAATAAAGTGCACAGGTAAATGAAATAAAAACTTGATAAAAGGCGTGTTTTCATGATCCTATAAGTAAAAATGTAATTATAAGTATTGAATGCTCTTTTTTGTAAATTTATAGGGTTGTAAAAGCGTTGACCGTGCGCACATTTTAAGTATGAAGCGCTTCCGCGCTTCATACAAAATGTACTTCGGTCAACGCTTTTACACCCCAATAAATTTACAAAAAAGAGCATTCAATTCTTAAATAGTTTCTCGAATTGACTGCCTCAGATAATTATCACTGGACTTTAAACTATTAACCAATATGACGCTTCATGTCTCTTGGTTTATTTTTAACATGCACGGTCCATATCGATTAAGAAAAGGTAGTATGATTGCAAAATAAAGTGTATTGAAACAACTTCGGCTGCTCTTTATTTCTCAAAAATAAAATAAATATATACACGAACTGCAAATATCTATAATGAATTGAGGGTATATCTATAATACTAAAATTACGAGGTTTTAATTTGTCAGCCGTCATCGGGTAAAAACGACAAATCAAAGAATTCAACTCTATATATAACTAATATAGGACAATGGTGTAGATTAAAAATTACACCACTCCAGACCCTTTTGTTTTCAGCATAATTAATATCGCCAATAATTAACAAGTTCCGGGTCGAATCCGATACCGATACAAATAGTATATTCAGCTATTACCTTATCTGTACGTTCCGCATTTGACAGGCGCACCACCAAACGGTGTATTTAGGATTTTGCTATATACACGGGTCATAATCAAAGGACTGACACTACTAAATTCAATCATTGTCAAATTGTTCCCTATTGTAGTTTTATTCTAGCAATCAGCAAGACGTTCTAAGATAACTAATATAGGACAATGCTGTTGATTTAGAATTACTCCATTCCTGGATAGCCAGGACCTTTTGTTTTCCAAATAATTAATATTTCCAATAATTGATAAGTTCCAGGTCGACGGGTTCAAACAGAAAGATTTGAAAGCAGAGAAAACTGTGTATCTTATAATCGACATGACTTATCAGATGACTATACCAATTACTAAAATAAGGCTTAGGCATAGTTATATACTTTAATTCAGTCACGGACCCGCGATATCACGGGTGTGTACTTGTATATATACTATATTAGAACGGCCATGATTATTTATTTTAATCAGGTTGTGTTATAAAAAAAAAATAAAGAACAAGAACTTACGATTTTTGATTGGACATACTTCCTGAAATGAGAAAAAAATACATACATTCCACCAAATAATTGCAGATTGTCCATGCAGAACATTTCTGCTTTAATTTCTCGTTCCTTTTTGATGACATAATATGTCCGAAAGACAAACTAAAATTTTAATAAAATATGACGTAATTAATGAATGGCTATTATTTATTTTGAATTTATTAAACCATAAAATTAATTTTTGACTCTTCACATTGAATAATCCTCGATATCTTGAATAAATTATTCAAACTAACGTGGCTACTTATTATGTATAAATCACGCAAGAGCGTCATAAACCATACATTCTTTTTGGTTTGATTTGTTTGTAAATCTTTGTTCGATTGTTAGAAATATTTTCCCGTCTTCATGATGAAAAATTAATAAAATGAACCACTGGAAAATAGAGTAGTCAAATTCTCAAAGTAGTTTCACTTTAAAGTATTCTTAAAATAATTATAGAATTTACCAGAAGACTTTTACATTGCAGTGTCAGGCAGAGATCGCCATTTAAAGGGGCACTAGCTGTCAAGTTCATGTTCACCGATTTGACTAAAATTCTCATTATGATTTATAACAATGTAAAGTGTTTGTCCAATTTATACAAAATCTTAAATACACAATTTGCAGGGCATGGGCTCAAATAACTATAGCTTAGTTTCGTGTGTATTTCAGTCTAGACGCCATCTATTTACCTATCGAGTTGACCTCCGACAACCTCCAATGACCATTTATGCGATATAAATATAAATATAGATATCAAAAGATATCGAAATCGTGCAATTGGAATTTTCTACGTATGTTTTATTTCATTTCATTTCATAGATCAAAAATTCATTCATCAAGATTCAAGACATAATAGCCCATGCAGAATACTTCAATTTTGAAGGAGCATTGCTCTTCATATATTGGAATTGCCATGTATGAAGCACTAATGAAATTTGGACTGCCGAATCCTTTTATAAAATGGGTTAAAACTCTGTATACAGATATAAAAAAATGTATGTTAAACAATGGGTGGGTCTCATTTTGAGTTGAGACCCAATAATACCGATGCAAATATAAGGTAAAAGTCCGAGTCAGTCTTTTCTCGCCATATTTTAAAAATCAAATATCTCAAAAAGGAGCTCCATGGCCTATCGATATCTTTAGCTTATTTTGATCCTTAACTTATGCTCTTTTGGCTAATAGTATCAGTTTTAAATTCTTGATTTATTTAATTTCACTTAAGTGAGGCCCCTCATGGGGGGGGGGTCCTAGTAATCACATAATCACCATTTTTTTGCCAATATAATCACATAATCATTAAATATTTGCTTATCTTTAGTAATCAAATAATCATAAACTAAAAATACAGTCCTAGGTAATCAAATAATCATGAAATATTTGGCTTAATAATCAAATAATCATTAAAAAAACGGCCAAGTAATCACATAATCAAAAACCCCATGAGGGCCCTCTTAAGTACATCCTTAAGAAAATGTACAATGATATTTTGAAATATATGGCAGTCATTAGAAATATCTTTATTCGTGCAAATTACCTTAGTCCAGCGGCTACAAGCATATTTCAGACGAATTGTGTACATCCTGCAACAAGCATGAAATTTGGCATAGACCTTCCTCAACTATTACTCTTTTATATCAGATAGGGAGGCATTTGAAAAAAATGTCTCATTTCTGGTAAAAATCCGAAATGGCGGACATTATACTTAAATCGGCCAAATATTGAAGGCTAGTATGTGAAAAGGTATTATTATCATGCTGCTATAATAATATTTGGTACAAACCTTTGTTATGTACTACTTTTGGATATATTATATAGATTAGATGTCTTTAAAAAACCCTACTTCCGGTAAAATCAAAAATGGCGGACATTGTACTAAAATAAAAAAAAATTTAGGGAGGGTGATTGCAATGTGTTTTAACATATTGCAACTATCATAAAAATATCATTTTTTTATTTTGATATTCAACTTCTTTTCAAAATGTGAAGAAAGTTTTTTTTTGTTTGTGGTGGTCATTAAACTTTTGGCTTAAGTTATCCTCCAAACCACTAATCATATTCTGTAGTTGATATTTAGATACAAAGTTAACACTTCCGGTAAAAATAAGCAATATGGCGAAAATTTCAAAGATGAGTCATCAATCCATATCTATGATGTAGAGTTTTGAATAGATTGATATAAACAAAATAAAATCTCTTAAGTACAAAACATTGTACAAATTACCACTATTTAGACAAAAAAACCTTTCAATTTCCAGACACCACCAGATGCACACGAAGCAGGGCACGGGAGACTTGATTTTCTACATTAACACCAACCGCGGCAAGCTTTCTTTTATCCACTATATGCAAGCTTCTGACAAAATGATGAGGCGTCAGAAAAAGATTATTTTAAAGGGATCATCTTTGTCCCTTCGTCATTCATTAGTACCTGGACTGGGTAGCATAGGAGCCAATTTCAAGCTCTTCCATTAAACCGGTGTCTTTGTATATTGTTTACGTTTTGCATGCTGGAAAAGACTAGACTAAGTTGAGGGAATAGCCTCAATTAGCCTTCCCCTTAAACAGTTATTTCTTGTTTAGTTAACCATGCTAACCCGCTAACCCCATCTGATAAGTTTATGCGATCTTACAGTAAACACCGGTGATTTAGGCGGATCAATTATCATTCTTTATGTTAAATTCACATCTTCAAATGCCACCAATGTCTCCCACGCTTGTATAAAGCGCAAAAAAAAGAAGAGAGGAAAACGAAAAAAATATATAACATACCTTCGGCAAAATGAAATTATAACTTGCAGTCGAAACATCAGCAAGTATACTTCTTTTTTTTCTTTTTGACTGTTCATTTTCTGTCGGCTGTATTGTTGTGCTCCCAGATCTAATTGGAATGAATAGTGTAAAAAGTCATCCAGGATGAAAATTGAATTAAAGTCACACAAGTTGAAAAAAAGGGAGAAAAGAAAATTACTTTTGTTTTGTTTTTAAGGGAAATGTTCCTGAAATTCTCTTACAAATTCTCCAAGTGATATAGACATCTAATATTACGATCTCTTTCAATGTCATCATATGATGATGTGTACTTTTCAATCGTACATATAAGTCAGAATTTTAAACAAACAAGTAATATGAAACAAATGATTTCTAAATCATTTCGAAAACATATTTGCATAAGCTATTAATATAGAGTTTCAAACAAGACATTTAAGCATCAAATTGTAATTGAACACTTACTCTGTTGATGTCATAGATTTATGCAGAAATTTCATTATAGACCCAAGCTCATAGTCACTTCCCGTATAATCGATCCATGTAGAAGATGCTCCGTGACTCTTATATCTGAAAAAAATATATCACTTAATAAAAAGTAGGATAACAACTTACAAACTCTCAGGAAAATTCTATACAGAAAGTCTCTCTATGCAGATGACAACATCAGAAGCTCAAGCACATCAAACGAATAAATAACAACTGTAAAATTCCTGAAATAGAACCGGGATTTTCTTATGTAGAAAAAGGTGGATGCAAACTTGTTTTATAGCTACCCAAACCTCTCATTTGTGTGATAGTTGCAATAAATTTCATTATGTGTGAACAAAAAAAAACCAATCATAATAGGTAAAAATGACAAAAAAGGGGTACAGCAGTCAACATTGTACTATAATCTCAATAATTATACAAAAAATCATGTCAACAAAAAAACACATATTGACAATCCGAAGTACAAAACATTTACCACAGAACAATAACATAATGACGGTATGTATAAATACCTAGCCACGTCGAATTGATGATAAAAAGTAAAATCACAAAAATACTGAACTCCGAGGAAAATTCAATCGTAAAGTTCCTAATCAAATGGCAAAATCAAATGACAAAACACATCAAACGAATGGACAACAACTGTCATATTTCTGACTTCAAATGAAGAAAACCTCTCACTTATATGACAGTCGCATCAAATGCCGTTATATTTACGACGATGCGTGAACAAAGCATGGACTAAACAGTAAAATTAATCATTTACAATGACAAATAAAAGAAAACCATAACGCGTTTAACGCGTTAAACGCGTTTTTAAGATATTAAAAACGTCAGGACCTAGAATCAATATTTCGAGACCATCGTGTATAATTTGTTAACTATATTCGGAAGGTCTTGGTATATTCTGATATACTTGGGATTTTTTTAAAGGACGAGATGTTCTTTGATAAAGCCCTGCTTCGTCGACTTTCTGCGCAGACACTGATAACGTTTTACACATCTGTATAGCAGCTTCAAGCTTTGGAATAACGACGGAGTTGGGAAGGGTTTATCCAATACACAGGTCAAATTGATATATTGCTGCTAATGTGAGGGAAATTGATAATTTTAAAATAAGAATCGTCTAGATAGTAAAAGTTATCAAAGGTACTAGGATTATAATTTAATACACCAGACGCGCATTTTTTCTACATAAGACTCATCAGTGACGCTCAGATAGAAAAAATAAATGCCAAACAAGTACAAGGTTGGAGAGCATTGAGGACCCAAAATTTCAAAAAGTTATGCCAAATTGTAATCGTAATTGATTCTTCTACTGCGATGACCGCTTGTTTTAAATTCGAGCTTTCAGTCTAGATATTTCTAGTTTTGAAGGATATATCAATGGAACTCAACCAGAAAAGATTGGATTGTTAATGGAAAGAACATCATCAATATATCTTAATGTGAAACTAAATGATCTGGCATCTTTGATCTTCTTGTTGTCATAAGTGTATGAAGGCATTTCATTTCCATGTTGACATTTCTCTGTTCAAAGTTTATATTTTCACCTGTGGGATGAAAAATACTCAATAAATATTCCAAGTCAATGAATTTGTACGCGTTTTGATTACAAAAGAATAATCATGGACGTGCGAATTAAAATAACAGGTCAAATACATACCAAAATAGTAAAACAACAAAAATAGCGATCTTCGAGAAGAGAAATTCCCTAATCAAATGGCAAAATCAAAAGCTCAAACACATCACACGAATGGATAACAACTGTCATATTCCTGACTTGCATATTCTTATGCAAAACATGGTGACTTGACTCTGGTTTTATAGCTAGCTAAACGTCTTACTTGTATGACACTCAAATTCCATCATATTTACAATAATGTGTGATCAAAACAAACAGATATAATAGGTAAAAATGTCAACATTGTCAAATTGAAACATAACTAAATTTGTATTCTTTGCAAACGGGGTTTATTTTTGGGATGTATAAATACACATCCAAATTAATTTTTTATATAGATATTACTCTATCTAAGTAGTACATTATACTTATGTATTAAAAGATTAACTCCTAACTATCATACTGCCTGTCGTTACTTTTACTTTTACTTTTGGCATTTCATCTTTGACTGTCCATGACGTTTAAAAAAATTAATCCCTGTGATATGTATAAGCCGATTTTAATTGTTCATAGACTTGGGTAGAAAATCCTTAGTATTACTAACAATTCAATAAATGTAAAGAGTTAATATATAGATATGACAATGTTAATGATTTTCATGTCAACACATATAGGCCGGTGACCGAAGACGGTTTTATGAAATTTTAATCGTCAAAAATGGTATACGGCTGTATCATATATCATTCAATTCGAAAATATGTGTTCTTTGAGATTATTTTGGTCGTCAAAAGAAAATATGGTGCAGTTTTTCAGAAATCAAGATCAAAGCTCATAGGTCGTTTTCTAGGTAAAACAGAAATCAATATTCAATTCTAATTTAAACAGACTTTTTACACTAGAATGATTGAAAACTTGAATTCATTTTCTTCCTTATTCCATTTTTTATTAAAAAAAAAAAAAAAAAAAAAGGAAACCTATCATTAAATGAGATTTTTGAGTACACGTATGCGACTTTACAAAAAGGGGGGTAGTTTTCAGTTTAAAACGATGTATTTTTTTCAAGTTATAAGAACAGCGACCGTCAAAACTTTCCAAAATTTATAGAAAATCATGAACAAATATGTATTTGTTAATATAACCATCTAGTATGCCTCAATGAAAGGGAAAACTTTAGTTTTTGCCATATACGTTGAATTCGGTACATGCAAAAATGGCAACAAAAATTATTTCAAATCAAACCTATAATTGAGTTTCTACAATCTCATGACGATTTCTATGAAATAAAATGTATCTTTAGGAATATAAATCATTGTAAAATAGACTAAAAACTTTTAAAAGAATGTTTAATGCCAGAACCTCCCTTTATTCATTAAAAAATTTAAAAGGGTGAAAGTTTTGGCTATTCAATCCCAAACTTGGTGACGCAAGATAATATGTTTTTAAGGACAGTTTAACATACCACTAAATATACGTATTACTACATTTTTAGTTCAGACCTCAAATGTCTTTTGTAATGTGGGAACGTTACTAATAAGTTTTGACCCTTTACATGGAAAGTTTAGCAAATCTCGAGTCAATATTGGTCACAAGTGTTTAAAGAACACGGCATATCTTAAGCCACAAATCCTATAATGATATTGCGAATATGAATGCTAAGCTTCGGACATTAAACCTGCTGTGCCTTGGAGTAGAGTGGTGGCTAAATGCTTGCGTACTACATAATTTTTATCCAGCATCATTGGACATTGAATTCAAAACATTTTGTGATTGCAAAATACACTTTGGCCGTATCAATCTATAAATGGGGTGATATAAAACAACTGTAACATCAATGCACCTATAGGACATATGTCAAATGAACCCTGCCCGGAAAGGAATGGTTTTTCCTGTTGATTGCCACTATAAATATCTCTAAACAAAGGTAAAAGAGCCATCTCTGATCGACAGTATCACATGACTGTATAGTCGTCGTGATAATTCTGCCCTACAGTTAGGACTATATTATTGATTTGATATCTGAACTATAAAGTTTATCATTTATATCACACTGCTGGTGTTATAAAAAAAACTTTCTGTAAATGTCCTTGTAATTCATGAATAAAGTTTGAATTTAAGTAACGCCTTTACTTGGGTATGCTGCTTTGGAGTGTTATTCCTTGCCTTGGTTGCAGTTTTATTTTTTTTACTATAGATGCAAGCATATGAAAGAGAGTCAAAAGATACCATTCATACTCATAAGTCGAAAAATGAACAGACAACGCCATGGCTAAAGAAATAAGAAAGAAAAAAACACTAAGAAAGAAACAATAGTACACAAAACACAACCTTTGATACCCGTGATTTCGTTTCTTGACTTGCGCCTGCTGCTATTATATGTGTTTGATTCTAAGAAACATTAAAGGAAACAGCAGTTTACCGATGTTCATGTTTTAACCAAAATCTTTGGGAATTCTAAATATTTCAAAAAGAGTTCAGTTCGGTTGTGTCAACAATATCTAACATGTGCAATACGAATCAAAATTATCAATATGTAACAAACAAGAATCAAACACAAATTAATGGCAAATTTTCAGATCTGATCTGGTACTTGGAATTTAAACATTTTAGACCGCAAAAAGATGTTGCTAGTGAGTGCGGTAACGACAGAGCTTAAAAGATACATTATTTGTAATATGGTGATTTAAAAACTTATTTTGTGTCAATCGCCAGTTCTTCCTCATAATTCATCTCATGTCACCAAATCTAAGTTTCCACGTTCGTTACTCAGGTGTCAGAACTGGAACATAATCTGCTAAACCTTCCTTCCGGGGACACACGTAATAATCCCTGCCGGTTTTCAGTTCGTATTGATCTTTAGTTTTTTATGTAGTGTGTTGTAGAATTACGTTTGTCATTACGTCGTGGTTCGACTTTTACCATGACGTTTTTGGTATTGTTACCGACTAAAAAGTTTGAATATCCATTTGAAAACTGCAGCCTGTTTTGAGTAGTCAGGTGTACACCCCTGTTCATGAAGTCTGTACTGACTAATCATGCTCGAGCGTAAAGTGTCAATTGAAATATGTGCACATTATACAATGGCACAGAGGATATAGTACTATTGAGATATGGGGAAATTGACAATTGGAAAATTAAATCGTCCTTCACAAAAGATTATTGTGTGTAATTAATCTGTGTCAATATCAAAGTAAATGTCAAGATATGAAGCAAACATTTTAATTTCTTTAATATCCTTTATCACAAGCTCACTGGGGTATATGAAATGTAATTAAAGATCGACTGACATGTTGGTTACAGACAGGAAATCTTCAGTATATATCTGAATTTGAAATCAAGAACTAAGCAAAAGGGTTTTCTTTAGGTCTGTGTAAAGGTTCTAATTTCAAATTGCAGTGCAAACTGTAAACACTGTTATATTATTTAGACTTATGCATAAATCGTATCCACTTTTAAAATAAACAATTTCCAAGTAAATAGAATGAGTCACAAACATTCGCGCATCATTACACCTATCAACTGCGTCAAACTAAAACAATTTATTGTACGCAGTAAACAAATTTCCACTTCCGAATTTAAGAAAATGACAGTTTTTAAGGGATTAAACTTATTATTTGCTTCTTTGAAATGTTTAATTCTGGTATCTATGAGGAGTTTATCTACAGCCAAGTTTCAACGGACTTTCTAGTTGTGTCATCTTTTTGGGATTTTGTCGGATCCCTATTTCTTAAAGTCATAAGAAACGAGTGATTGGTGAAAAATAATGTTCATCCAATTTTTGAACCAATGCATGTATATATCATAAACTTAGTCCTCTGTGCACGATTTTATCATTTTTACGCAAATATATCGTATAATCGTCAATTTTGTTTCTATCTGTCTGTTATGATTTAACAAATATGGCTACTCATTAAATGCCGTGTTTTGAAGCCGAAGTTTACCGATTGTCACCTTATAGTAAATAATCAACAAAAAGCATGGGTATTTAGCACGTGTATAACATATACAATCAAGTAATTTTTGATTTTAATGACAGATTCATGCGTATTGCTATCACCGGATTTATACGAGGAGGGTCACTATGCATACGGAAAATATGTCGGCGAATTGCTTCCTGGCAGCAAGCAATTAAAAATAAGTAAACTTCTTCTAAATGTGGACAAATCAAAGAATTTTGCTCAGAAAAAAGTATATGTACATAAGTTGTATAATGAAAACTATCCATTTAGTTTTAAAAAACATATGCATACTATTTTTTAATTTGAGGTTTCATATGACTTAATATAAACAACTGAAAAACTTATTTTGTCTCTTATATAAATAAAACTATATCAACACAACATCAAAAAAGAATGACGGACACCCAAATGATTCAACAAAACAATTACAGAGGCGGATTTAGGGGGGCAGGGGGCCCGGCCCCCCTTTTGGGGAATCATTGAAGCGTGACTGGAGCGGGACCCCTCTTAGGTCAGTCAGTGGGCCCCCACTTATGAAAATTTCTGGATCCGCCACTGAATTAACCATCAACAAAAACAAGAAATATCAAGTGCAAAATAATTGATGAAAACTATATATTCAGCCCAATCATGGACTGGACACAACTATCCGAAAATGTTTTAAGATAATATTTGAATAGAAGAGATTTTTGAAAGTTTAAAAAATGTCGTTTTTTGTAATCTTACTTCACAAAAAATTGTGTACACGAATAGAAAAATTGCATTTTTATCACTTTATAGTTTTAATGATATAATCCATTCATCAGCGCTTTGTTATATGATGTTGCAATCAGGCGAAACACAAATTGTTCTCGTTTACAGAAATGTTTACCTTCATAATTTGTCATCAAAAGGCTTTTGGAATTATCTTTTTCGCCTAATGCATAGAACATTATGTGTGATGTTTGAATAAAACAAAAAAGAAAGATATTTGAGGGCAGCGTTTGAATAAAAAGCAAAACTGCGTATTACTAATGATTTGTATTTTATGTCAACTTTGAGGACTAAAAGCTAAAATTAAAAAAAAATGCACCATACGACTTTTTGACGACCAATCTTAAATTTAAGTTAAATCATTTTTCTAGGACTGTGTCAATTTTTAGCCGTATACCCTGATGTGAAATTAAACTCTATTAATAATCGACTTTTTCCTATTCCGTCACCGCACTAATAAGCTTAAATTCAGATTAGCGATGTATACGGAGCTGGTGAACTGAGAAATATCAACAATGTTAATTAACAAAATGTATCTCTCTTTCAATTATTGTAACTTTTTTTTATATGTATATGAACGAATGAATACAGATAAATATTAGAATGGTAATGGACGTCATACTAAACTCCGAATTATACACTAGAAACTGAAATTATGAATAATTCAGGACTAATAAAGGCCAGAGGCTCCCGACTTGGGACAGGCGCAAAAATCAAAGCCAAAGAGACAGAAAACCACAATCATAGAATAATACAGCTTTGTATTTCTTTTGAATCCAAATACTATTATTGAAATATTTCAGTAGTACGTACAGAAACTTTTCACTTTTTAAAATTTTCCTCTTATATTTAATGCGTTTCCTTCAGTTTTAGTTTGTTACCCCGATTTTGTTTTTTTGTCCATGGATTTATGAGTTTGAACAGCGGTATACTACTGTTGGCTTTATTTAACTACCTTATAAATGGTGTCCAGGAAACTGCCATGGTGTCTGGAAGGTAAGGGTTAGTGATGTCAACAATGGCTATATCAACTGCTGAGAATTCCAACTTCTCACCAAGTTTTTTTATTTCATTTATTGCTTTTCGACAATGTCCGCAACCTGAAAAAAAAATGGTAATTGATTTCTTTCAAACATCAATGAAGTTCAGTCCAGTGTTATAATCCTATTTTTTTGTTGACAGAAAACGGCTACGACAGTGTTCGATATCTTGCTGCTCATTACATATGCATGTGAATAGGCTACAGAAAAATTTAACAAACGTTACATGATCATGGAACTTTTAATATGTTCCTCCTCATTGTGCTATTTACAAAGACATGTGTTGGTACATTACACAAAACTTCATGTGAAGTTACACGTAAGGAGTCAAAACGTTCAGACAATGAATTTAGAGTGTACACAAAAGACCATAAAGTGAAACTGAATGTCGAGTTAATTTACCATTTCTGCAAAATAACCCTAAAACTGCATTGTCAGTCTTTAATAAGTATTTGTTTATCCTTGTTTCATCATCTTCGAATCGTAAATGAATATCTGAAAAATAGATAAACGTCAAATATTGATAAACCTTCCCGTCAAATATCATAAACTAGTGCAATAAGATAAAAAAAAAAAAAAAAGACGGAGAAGAAAAGAATCTTTAAAAAAACATAGATTTTCACAACTTAAAGGGACACTAGCTACAAGATGTACAAAACAAATTAGAAATATGATTTTTTTTTCAATCAGTAATGAAAGTGTCATAGTGAATTAATAATTTGCCTTTAGCAGCCAGTATGGTTCAATATTGGTAAAATAAGCTCAAACACTTGACTGATTGATAGGATTCACAAAAACGCATTCTTATACAGGTAAAAGGGTTTTCTACCCAGTTTAAAAAGATTATTCGATTTCAGATATTAATAAATGTAATTATTATTATCTGAAATTTTATTAACTTGTAAAAAAAAAAAAAATCTTTGTGTCGGAAAATAATGTTGGCACTTAATGAAGAAATTTGAATAGGACAAATATGAAATTATTATAAGAGCATATGATTTACTTTTGTCATGGTTTATTCATCAGCTTTTCCCGGAATACAACTTACATGTCCTCTTAAACGATTTACTTTCTTTCTTGTGTTTTGTTGGAATCTGCATTGCCTCCTGCTGTTGAATGTCAGTTACCATTTCATCAAAACTATAAATTTAAATTTGACACTAAGGTTTTAAGCTCGTTTTCAATTGGTTTCTTTGTTTTACTGATAGATAAGTTATGATGCGACTATAATCTATGTGTTTGAATATCTTATTCAAAATGAAAAGGTCAATTAAGGATGTTCGCTTGTAATGTTTCGGAATTTTTGTCAGATTTTCGAAATACTCTGGTTTTATTCATTTAAATCCCTTCAAAAAATTTGCACAATGACACCCATTTTTCTTTTTATAAATCTGACATGTGTAAGCGATTTGTAAAAGTCTTAAAAAATCTTAGTTTTATTTAACAGTTTTTGAGAACTTTAACTTGTCAATGATAAAGCTATGAAAAGCCAAAAGAGAACATTTTTTCCGGCAAAATTTCGATGGCTTATATCTCAAAAACAAACACAATGACCGTCTACATTTTTTTTGCTTTTTTTATTCCTTAATTGATACCTTATCAAAATATACTAGTGATATGGAAAGCCATTTATTTTGAAACTGAGAAGCAAACTTCCTTAAGATGTACATTTATTTCTTGCTTCAACTCATTTGTTTTGTTACTTTAAACTTATTTATTTATAGTTAATTAAGAAACAAGTTTTGCAACTTATATTAATCCCTTTCCACTTTGCGGGTGCGAGTGCTGCCTTGTAGCGGCATTAGCCTGCTCTTTTTCGAAATCTACAAGGATGTCTTTAACATGCAAGAGATATGGCTCTCTCTGAACACGGTTCAGCCATTTATCGTCCCCTTCCGACGGACTATCATCCTTTCCTCAAGACCACACTCGCAAATGGTGTCAAGGGAGAGCTGCAAATGCACACCCTGAAATTTTCATCCCAGACGGGAATCGAACAAGGAACCTTTGTGTTAGTAGTCCGATGCACTAACCACTACACCAAGGCTGATGCGACTATAATCTATGTGTTTAAATACCTTATTTAAAATAAAAGCTAATAAGAGATGTTCGCTTGTCATGTTTTGTTTGTGTTATATGTATATAAAATATTGTTCCATTCAATGTGTGGAGAAAAATGTACAAACAATATTTATGTAAAATACCTTTTGCTAACTTTTTCGGATTTCTGAAATGGGTCATCCTGTGTACTTTTCTCAGCCTTCGAATAAATATTTAGGTCTTCGTTTGGCAAAGAACAATCATGTAAATCACAGAATTTTGTATATTGCTTCTCTTTGGGATCATACTCTGCATCTTCATGTTTATTATCCTCTGTGTTCTCGCTTTGTATTCCATTACTTGGATGTTGTACTGCAGAAACTGATGGCGAGGCCACTGTATTGTCATTAGAAGTAGGAGGACTGGAGCTTCTAGTTGTATGTGATTTAGGCTGTTTTTGCTGTGGACAGGTCCAAGTACTGACTTCTGATGATTCTATGATATCTTTGTATAGTCCAGGTAGACGGACACAAATCTACAGATGTCAAGATATCAGTAAAATAAGGAAATTTAAGGATTGCGTACTATTATGTGTGTTAAACACACAACATTCTCCAGATTACAGTCTACTAACAAAAATATAATCTAAAGAGTAACTATTTGTAGTCCAAATAATTATGAGTCAAAGAAAAAAAATATAATAGCCTTTCAAGACGTCATAATTATTTGGACTAAACTATTTGTAGCCAATAGGGAAAGCCATGAATAAAAAAATCATGGCTTTGAATAATTAAACCAATTTCCATAAGCCTGTAGATCAGTGGTTGTTGTTGTTTAATGTCTGTCATTTGTTTTTCGTCATTTGATTTGTTTCATAAATCATGCTGTTATTTTTTCACTTGATTTGTTTTCTTATATTCCAAGTCGTGGTCTTTTATAGCCGGCTACACGGTAATGGTATTTTTCATTGTTGAAGGCCGCCGTACGGTTGCCTTTAACGGCTAACATCCACTTCATATGAGCTTTGGTGGATAGATGTTTCATTGGAAATTATAACACAGCTAATTATTAGCAAATTGAACATCAACCAATTACATCTGAAAAAAGATATATAAGAAAAATATTATAGAGGCAACATCGTATGTCTTTACATGTTTCAATACCATGAAAAGGGTATTTTGCATGATATGAGGGGGGGATAGGACCTTTATCGGGACTCCGGGATCGGGTGTTTTTAAGCTCGGGATTTCGGGATTTACCACTTCGGGATCCGGGAATTCTTTTTTTCAAATTTCTGGATCCGGGATTTAACTTTATTTAATTTCGGGACCTCGGGATTTCGTTTTTTTAAGCCCGGGATTTCGGGATCAGGACCCCTCCTACCCCCCCCCCCCCCCCCCCGGATATGTAATGTTTGAAATATCTGCCAGTAATGATATATATATAATATCTATCGTTTAAATTGTCTAAAACTCTTAATTTCCAATATTTGAAGTTAAATGCCAAAGAAGAATACATATGTTAATTCATATTAGAGATGTAAGATAACACTAAGCGAATTACAAGTAATCTGTACAAAACAAACCATGATAGCAACTGTCTCTGTGCTGGCAGATATATCTTGTCCAAAGCATGTAATACCAGAAGCAGGTGAATCTTTATTATCTGATAACACAAACATAGAATTACTTGTCTTCCCAGTGTTATCAAATGAGGTTTGTTCGAGTACACCAAACTCGTATAGATGTTTAGACTGCGCATTGTAGCAAAATGATCTGGAACGTTTGATCATCCCACGTGGTCTTGTAAAGACAGTTATTTCAGTTCCAGTCTCCACAGAGTATTTAAACAAGCAGTGCTCCTGTGTCTCATTCAGTGTGGCATACATGCAATTCTGTAAACATTAACCAAACTGTAAATTGATAACGTTAATACTTTTTTTCTATAATGAAATACTTGACTGTTATGAAGATATTTTTCCTTGTCCTTTGGTATACGTCGGATAGTTTTCTCATTGGCAAACACAACAGATCATCGCATCATTCTACATTATTTTTGTTATGTTTTATTTTGATTATCTCCATCTTCATCGTCATGTTTTTACTATTTACAAATAGTTGAAATGAAAAAACAATAGACCCATTAACAATCTACCTGTACAATAATTTCCTCATTTCAGTTTTTCAAATCTTTGTGAACGCATGATATTCAGTATCTGTGTTTGAAAAGCATTGAATGTTTATTCAATATAATTCATGTATATGCTTCTTAAACAAGTCTTACCATAAATAGGTTTGCAGACGCGTGCAAGCTAAAGGATGAATTAAGTGGCCGTACGTCTTGTAAGTATGCTTTCATGAATGCATTTTCATTTATTCTTTGATTGAACACAAATGGGTTCCCAGCCAATATTTTCTCAAATATACTTTGAACATCTTTGTTGCTATCTGTAAAAAAAAATACCATCTATCATTTAATGAATCAGTAAAATTTGTAATTGAGTTTTGGGTAAATACTGCTTTTATCACACATAAAAAGCAACACGAAGAGCAAGATGAATGTGAAATTTCAAAATTCGTATCTTGATTCAAATTTATTAAATCAAGTCGTTTGACTTAATGTTTTAAAACAAAAATGTCTAACACTAGATAAGATTGTTATTTAGCTCCTATAAACGGTTGAATTCAGTCAATTTTCATAAGAATTTCAATGGAAACATTAATAAATATATATAGATTAATAAATTGTATCTACAAGATAGATGGCTATACATTAGCATGAATCAAATTAGGAGATCAGTATATTATTTCTACAGAGCAGTTACTACTAAAATAGAAAATGTCTTCCCCATAATAAGGAACACTTCCTCATAATAATAGTACACTTCCACATATTAAAAAGGATACATGACAACGAGACATTTTAAACATCTTACCCGCTGATAGTCTAACTAATACAAATATATACAGAAATTCTATCCCCTTTTTAATGAAATTTTTCCACATGATATCTTGACATCTATAATACTGATAATAAGACATCATACCTGCTGATATACAAACATAAAACAAATCTATTCCACTGTCTCCAATAGTAGACGATATCCACTGTCTTGATTCTGGTGAAACTAAATTACTATCTTTTGTTGGTGGGAAAAGAAGATTATTGCTTAGTAACCAGGTACCAGATTCCCATGAGTTATCTGTGGCAAACAAACCCTGTAAGCAATACATCTGTATGTATTTGAGGAACAAATTTCATGTGTATGGTATAACAGTTGAAATGGTCACTTTATAAGTTTATTTTCTTATTATAAACATAATGTCAAAACCGAACAAAGATTCAGAGGTATAAATATTTCTAACATTTAGAGCATGTAATTTCAATAAAATGATATCGATATTTTCATAATTCCATCAGGTAACAAGCTGCAGAATGCACCGTAACTTAATTCTATACATAGAATGAAATAAATATTATTTGACTTTATATAAAGTGTTGGTATGAAAACTGTACAGTTACCTAAAGTACGTGCAAAAACAAGTAACAAATAGAAAACAAATGTATTCAATCTAAGAAAATATACGTACATGCATCCACTGTGATCTCATTGGAATCTGCTTGATATCTGCGATATTTTTTGCATTTAGAAAATCGCTAAAATAAACCATATACTCTGCAGACTCAGTGTTGATGATGGACAGTATCACACGCGATAAAACACTGTCAGATTTTTCTGGAAAATGAACCTGACAGAAAATTTATTATGTTGTGTTTATTTTTTTAATCATAATACAAGAGGATTAAGACGTAAAATAAAGACAACTTCTTCCTTTACGAATACATTTGACAGATTGAAGCAATAGGAAATCGGACTGAATTAATTGATTGGTCACTGAACTGAAGTTTCAAATCAAGTTAAATCTTAATCTAAAATGATAGCATATCAATTTAACTTTCCCTCTATATTATTATTATTGAATTATCATGCCCTATCTAGAAATAATAATAATGGTTGGTTCTCTGCGGATGTCCATACCTAACTTCTATAAAAAAAAAAATAATCAAATCGTATCATAGATGTTGACAATATATACGAATAGACTCACCGTAATGTTTTCATTGTTAGTACTATCGACATAGTAATGTATGAAAGGTTTGTCTTTCTGTTGGTATAGGATCCACCATGGCACTGAACCACCACTTATACTTGGACAGTATTGTATAGTCGATACAAGAACATTCAGAAACACGAAAAATAATGTAAGGTATGCGCTTGTTCCTACCATTGTCACCTATTACAAACAAATAGGTAATACAAAATTTAGTCCTGGTATCTATGGTGAGTTTTTTTAATAACAACGATGAATATGATATTTGTCACCAAAAAGAAATTTTGATTTCATGTTCATATTTTGTTTCAAAATTGCCAAATGTGCCGCCGTAAACAATTTTACCATATTTTTTTTAAATTTGTTATTACTATGTAGCTTCGTTCGTTGGTTTGCTTTGAAACATCATGTACATGGAAAATATATTATTCAATATTAACTCGCAGCAGCAGGGCATCAATAAGCATTGATTGATTTGATTGAAATGCTAATCTGGTTGTGACATTTTGACTGCATTAATCCTTGTGAAGGGATCTCAATCATGAACAAATTGATTTGAGGGGGTGACATTCTTGGGGAAGTTGATATTTTGTTAAGTCAATAAAAGTCGTCATGAAGTATTGTAAATATTTGGGGTAGGGTCTTAGTCGTTTGCCGAGTAACTGAAATGATATATTTTAGGGGAGAAGATGACTCCCTATGGGAGTAAGTATGATGCTGATAAACATTTTGTAGGGAACAAGAATAATATAGATGTTTAATTCGATTTTAAAAAAAATATATTTTTTTAAAACGATAAACCTTTCAATAGCTTTGCAAACATTTGATGGAAATCTGTAAATGTAAATATTGTGTGTATCGTATGTACAGTTTGCTTATTTCATCCATCTGGTAGAGTGGCATTGGCTGGTGTTTTCCAGTTTAAAAAGAGGTAAGTTATGTATTGATGTATTGTACTTACATTATATCCCAAGCCTTTCAGAGATGTGTAATCCCAATATTGTTTGACAATACAATATCCTGAGATCTATTTTAAGTCTCAAGGTAGTATAAAGGAGGGGTATTTGAATTGTAAAACACATATTAAATATTTCCTTGTCATTGTTCAATGACCTCATCATTTAAATAATTTCAATAAAATCACTGGGTATATTTATCCCTATACATTGAAACAACCTACAAACCAAATTTGTTTTAAATTTCTAATGTTTTCAATATTATAGGTTTCAAGGTAAATAGTGGTATCCAAAATTAAAAAGTATTCGGCAACAATGTTTAGGTTAAATTCATTTAAAAAGATTGAAAATGAGGTTTAAATGTTTTATTCTAATCAAGTATTAATCTGGATGAAAATATTTTATTATTTTTTTGTGTATAGTTTGGCAATAGTTATCAGTGTCCCCTTCTTTCTTTGTTGCAGTTCAGTGTTCCGTTGTGTGTCTTCTACAGTCGATGTGTTTCCCTCAATTTTATTTTGTAAACCGGATTTGTTTTCGCTTAATCGATTTATGACTAATGAACAGCGGTATACTCCTGTTGCCTTTATTTTAGAAAAAAAAAAAGTTTACATACAAAATATCGTGATGAGGTATACTAAAATAATTGGTGCAAAAAGATCTACTCAATTATCTTCTATCACATTATTAAAAGTTTGGATTAAACAAAATCGTTGAGTTTTCTTAGGCCTATATCACTATTAACTAACTGAACGCTTAGCTACAACGCCTCAATAAACGATACTATTTCTAACCCCCAAAAAATTAATAGTAGATATATTTCACATACGTCTGGCAGATTGGGGCAGCAGAATCCTTCTTCTCACTTCGTTGCATGGATATCCTGACATGCATATAGGGAGATAAAGTGAAGCAGTTCCTGTCAAGAAATGTTGGTCAAATCAATATCAGTCCTGAAAATGAGGTCAATATGACATATTTCTGACAGACATTTTTGGGGCCCTTTATAGCTTGTTGTTCGGTGTGAGCCAAGGCTCCGTGTTGAAGGCCGTACATTGACCTATAATGGTTTACTTTTTTAACTTGTTATTTGGATGGAGAGTTGTCTCATTGGCACTCACACCACATCTTCCTATATCTATATTCTTTTATATTAAAATTTATATCTGAAATAACAAGTTTTCAAAATCAATGAACCATAAGGAGGAGTTGGGGCATATAATATCAATAGAAATGAGACACGCAAATGCTAATACCAAACATCATTGAATGACAATTCGAAATTATTCAAAAACTGACCTTATCAAAAACATGTAATATTATGTAAAAGTTTAAAAGTCAGTAGACTATGATTGGACAATATCAAAAAAGTTTCAATGATAATGAAAGGTGCAAATACTACTGCATACCAATTAGCATTCACATTCCACTAGCGGTTCTCAATAAACTGACCTAATTACAAACTAATGAATGTTAAAAGTTTGAAAGTCAATCGGCCATGACTTGCAGGGCAAAACCATCTCCTTAAAAAGGAGAAGTGTCAATTTTTATAAAATTACAAATAATATACCATTAGAAGAGGGACAAAAGATAACTGAGGGAAATTCAAGTAGTGACCTACTTCTAGTGGTTCCCCATAAATTTACCTAATCACAAACTAATACATTGTTGATACCAACAACAGAAACAGTATTCCTACAAATATCTTTTTTCGAAATCAACTAAGAAGCATCTATCAAGTTTTAAGGTCTGAAGGTTTGACAAAATTATTGATGTTAAATAAGATTTAACTAAAGACCAAACCAAAAATGTTGACGCTGCTCATGACGAAAAAAAGAAGGATTGGTACATCTTGCTTTGAAAATGTCTTGAAACAATACCTTCACATAGATATACTTTTTACTTTGACCACCTTGTTTCCCCAATACATTAAAAGTAAAATTATAACCTGCAAGATCTTTAACATCACATGTTGTCATAGCTATTAATAAACAACAATGGATATGTTGTAAATACTTTTAATAGATTTCAACAATATATAAAACAAATATATTTTACATTTCTGTATAACAACTTACTTAATTTCACATATATAGAAAACAAAGAGGATTTCTTTTGATCAATAAGGGTTAAAGACAAAAATACTAATATGAGAAAAAAAAGTTAAGAGATAACATGACTCAAGTATAACAAATATCAGGATTTCTTAATTTCATATGTATCATGACATAATTTTGAAAATAGATATTAAACAAATATAAAAAAAAGAAAAAAAAGAAGATGTGGTATGATTGACAATGAGACAACTCTCCACAAGTTTATTAAAATTCATAAGAAATTTATGTAGAGACATGAAAACCAAAATACACGTGTATATTATGTAGAAAAAAATAAATATATAACTTTTTATTTCATCGCAAATAATAATTTATCTTAAATCACCAAACATAGTTAACAACGCCATAGGTTCTCGACTTATTTCTCCTGTATCAACATAAAAGCAAATGGTCATCTTTTTATAGAACTTAGTGAATTTTGGTTACTTTATTCTCTTTAACTTAATTACAGTGTATAAAACCTGCAAATCAATGCCAGCAGTAAACAAAAAACTTAAAATTTAAGTATTTAGAGTAAAATTGAGAACTGAAGTATTGATATTTTTACCTTTAATATTTTATTAGCCAATACAAGAACTAAATTTGTTCCTTAATATAAATTGTGTAGCTAACTGTGTAACCCTCTTAAAATAAAGTATTGTTGTTGTTGTTGTTGTTGTTATGTTGTAAATTCAGCATAGAAAAAATCTTTCTTGTGTAGATAATATATATGAAGAAACTGATAAAAAAAATATGCATATTATTCAGGTTTCAGACAAAATATATTGCATTATAAAAAGACAAAACAAACTATCATTTTTTAAACATAATGAAATGGGACTGTACTTAACATTAAGAGTATTACACACTATAAACAGATTGTAAAATCCCCAAATGTTGGCTTAGTTATTACAAATTTACAGAAAACTTTTAGATCGATATTATTTACATATCAATAATCGAATGAATATCTTTGTAAATATAAAAATATTACCATTCTATAGTATCCAAACTAATATTTAAATCAAAACAAAGAAAAATCTTGAACTGAAAAATGTATTGCAATTATCTTCCTCTGCTTTCTGTGTTTTATTGCAAACATTTTTCAATTCCATTATTTAATTTTTAACAACAAAATTTAGGAAATTGATTTTCTTAAGCACACATTGTGTGATGATTTACAAATATTCAGAAATGTTGCTTTTAACAATATTTTAATATTCATCATTTTAAAAAATAAATTCTTTTTGGACTAAATGGAAACAGAAATCATTTTACAATAAATTGAATCTTAAAAATATTCTGTGTTACAAAATGTCAAAATGTCTAAATAAAAAGTTCAGTTTTAAATCTATCACAGTATATTTGTCCAAATCTCATTACATTCCAAAATGTCACCATCAATTGTAAAATAAATAGAAAAAAATAAACAATTGCAAACAAACTATTGTAGATAATTTACAAAAAAATATTATTCAGAACTTTTTAAATAGCTCAAGCTCTGTTATACAAACAATGAAAATGATATAAAAACTGACAACCAATTAACAAATTGATATGCACATAAATTATCAAAATTTACAATAAGTTATATGGAAAAATTAAATTTTTCATAAAAATAAAATGGCCATGACAATAATGAAATTTTTTATTGATATTTAATGAGGGCTAAAAATGCTGTTCAACTTCGTACTTTATTTGGCCTTTTGAACTTTTTTGGATTCGAGCGTCACTGATGAGTCTTTTGTAGACGAAACGCGCGTCTGGCATATATACAAAATTTTGTCCTGGTATCTATGATGAGTTTATTTAATGGCATTTTGTAAATTGCACAGAGAAAAAATGAGGATGCACCAATGAGACAAATTATTATCATTTACCAAAGAGTAAGGATCTCTCTCCCTGTTTTTACTCTCCATCACTGAGAATGCATATCTCTATAATTATCCTGTCCTTTAAAAAAATTTCAAATCAAAAATAAATATGTGAATTGTAATTTCTACAGATGTGTTTGAGCAAAATTTCAGACTCTAGAAATAATGCATAAACAATAGTATGCTAAAGTATTTCAGAATATCTCTCTGTTGTTGGCCTACATCTTGATTTTTAGTACATATTAGGGAAATATATCATATAATATGAATACAACCAATGATAGTCATCAGAAAAAAACTAAATAAATTGTAAAATATTTCACATTACAAAAAGCACTATAAAAACCACAACCTTTCCCTTGAAAAAATGTTCATAGCAAAAAATATGTAAAACAAAACTGATTAAACTGTTAATTGTAATTTGTGTAAATATATTTGTAAAACATACTTAAACTTTTCAGTGAACAACCTTTATAGTTTAAGTGATATGCAATTAAATGATAAGTAAATATAACAAAAATAAGTACAAATTATAAATTTATAAATATAGAACTGCTGAAGCAACTCCTCCTCAATTTCCTGTTGGTAGAGATTCCCTTGATACCTAAAGATATGCAGGATTGTCTGTGATAGTTAAATAAGCAAGTAAAATATGTTACTTCTATTTTTCTTTGTTTCAATGTATAACTATGACAAAAGCAAATTGGTAAACACAAACATTTATGATAATAGGTCAAGAGGTCAAGAATGTGTGTTTTAATCATTATATTAAAAGTAGGCTAACAGAGAAGACTTTAAATTGTCAGAAATTTAAAGAATAAGATCTTTGCTTTTTCAAAAAAAGAAGAAGCTATCAAAGTGACAGCAGTCCATGATAAATAATTTAATAGTAAAAAGTAAAATCACAAAAACAGAAAGTACTTCCTCAAATGGCAAAATCAAATTATAAAACACATCACATGAGTGGACAACAACTGTCACATTCCGGACTTGGTACAGCAATTAAAGGAACTCCTGGACAACCAAAAGCCAAAATCCATCAACATCAAACTTCACATCATTTTTTCAGTAACCATGGTAACAACATATCAAAATGGGAAAAGCATTCGCTAAATGGTTCATAAATTTAAGTGCACAGAAAAGACAAAAAGAGTCATTTTTAAATAGATCAAGGACCAGAAATCTTAAACAGAAAATTGAAAATGGTCACTATCAAACCTGACCGCCATCTTGTCATCAATAAAAACATTTCTAAAATATAAAAAAAATATAATATGAACCGTTCATAGATTATTGCACATACAGGAAGGAGAGTTAGTCCCATTTAAATTTGATCAAATTGATCCAATACCATATCTTCATAACAGCAATATGGCACAATCATCAATATCAAACTTAACCTACAAATACGAACTAGATCACTGTCTAATTTAAACCTTAATCAATATCTGGATTTGCACCCAAATAAAAAAGCATGGTTGCAAAATCATATAAATCAAATGTATAAATATAAACAAGGAAGATATTCTAAATACAATTTCTTTGCAAATACAGAGAATTAAGTTACAAAAATGATGCTGGTCAATCCAATAATATAAATAATCTTTTTGAGAAAGTTGTATCAATAAGATATAGTTTCTACAGCATGGTAACATTCCACAATAATTATATTCGTCAGGTTTCTCTGTAATCTATTATGTACTTTGATGTAAATCTGTTTTGTATACAGTAAAGCAACGTAAACATCTAAAACAGCGAGCCTTCATCCCAGATATTATAGATCTGAAAAGATAAATAAATAACATTAAAAATTTATTTGTGTCCAAGTTTATCCCTGTTTTATATTGTATCTACTTTTAAGTACATTTCAAGAACATTTATCTTTTTCAACACAAATGAGTATTATAACAGCATATACTTACAGCAACTGAACAATAAAGTCAAGATACTTTAATCAGAATATGTTTTTAACAAACAAATGAACCTCTTATCAGTACCATATCATTATAATGAAACACTATCTGTATTGTTTCTTCATGTAAACCAGATAACTTTATCAAAAGGATATTACAAGTTGTAGATGTTTTAATAAAGTTATCAGAGAACTGTAGTGTTAGAGTTGGTTATTTAACAGTGGCAGGTGCAGTTGATCTGTCAAAACATAGACAATATTATTCTGTTATGTGTCAGATTCAAATTTGGATAAATTTTCATTAATGGCATATTCAAGATAAGTGTTGTTTTATTTTTCAATTACACAGCCAAATTTTGCTCATGTGAATTTCACATGAAAAGTTCACGTGAAAGTTCAGTTCACGTGAATTTCACATGAAAAATTTCACGTGAATTTCACGTGAATCAGTTTTTCACATGAAATTCACGTGAAATATTTCACGTGAATTACGCGTATAAGCTCGATTAACGTGAAATTCACGTGAATTTTTTAACGTGATATTCACGTTAATTTCACATAAATTTCACGTGAACAAAATTTGCCTGTGATATATCATTCAAATATTTGTGGATTCCAGTAATTCAAAATGGATTGCCAATCCATAAAATTGTTACATAAAGATCGCATCAGAATAAAATATAGTTTCAGTATTTAATGAAATGATATACTTCTAAAATATATAAGACTATGAACCAAACACTGTGAAATCGGTTCTGTAATTAGTATTATAACTAACGAGCATTGTTAGAAATGGAGATTAGGTGAATATTTCATTAAAACAAATTAGCAATTTTGCAGTGCAGAAGCAAAGAAATGGAGAACATGTCCATAAATAAACTCATCATAGGTAACAGGATTTGTTGACCAGACACGTGTTTCATCTACAAAAGACTCATCAGTGAAGCTTGAATCAAAAAAGTTAAAAAGGTCAACTAAGGTAAGAAGTTAAATAGCATTGATGACCCATTATTCCTAAAAGTTGTGCCAAATACATCTAAGATAATATATTCCTAGGGTAGACATGATTTAGTATTGCTAAATTCTAAGTTTTTAGACAGTTGATTTATAATTATGACCCAATCAATGGAAATTGATGAAGCAGTTTATGAAGCAATACAGAGAAATGCTGACTACTAAGCTAGTGATACCCTGGGAGGGGAATAGTTATCAAAGGTACCAGGATTATAATTTAGTACGCCAGAAAACTCCACCAGCAGTTGCATCAACCAACTGGTTGTAAATAAACTCATCATAAAAACTGTGTATTATAAAGGGACATTATTGGGATCGCCAAAATTCAAACTTAATCTAAGTTTTATGGTAATAAGCATTGCGTATAAGTTTCATAACATTTGGTTTAGGCAAACTGGTAAGAAAATGAAAAGGATTAAAATCAGCAATTTTTCCAACTGTAAGTGTAAAAATTTAACAGTAAAAGGTGGCGCCACCTAGATTCAAACTTGTTCTGTGTTTTGTCCTTATCTAATTCTAAAATGAAAGTCATTAAGATTTAATTCAATAACCAACAGTGCAAAACATTTGAGTCTATTTTTTATATTAGTATTAGTTAATTATGTGATTAATATCATATCACTTAGTTAATTTATAAGCAAGCATTTTATCTGAAGCAAGCTTACCAACAACATTGACAATCAGAACAACATGGAAAGCTGTACAAATACAGAAAATAAAGTTTAAATAAAATATGCTTTTAAACCCCGAGACGTAACGAGACATAACGAAACATAACGGTTGCAGTTTGATCATACATGAAGTGACAGATCTAGTAATCACTTACATGCTACAACTCGACATTATAAATTTCTTGACAAAAATGTGTTTCAGAAATGTCAAATAGATAAACAAATGGACAAACCAACCAATGCTGTATGAAAATTGTGATTTTAGTGTACCACCCACTCTTTAAGTAGTTGTATATCAAAATGCTGTTTATTCATAATGATTTTATAATGAAAATTTTATGCAAGATATAAGCATACAAATTAAAAAATATCCTCTCTTCCATTTATTTCATCCTATTTTAATCTCTGATGCTACATATGATTGAATAGAATAATAGCACCTGTTCTATTACAATTCACCATTTCTAATCCCTCACCCCTACTATTTACCATCATTAGATTTACTCCAACAGATTTATATCAAGATCAGTGCTACTGTACATTATAGAAAAATAGAATCACACATTACAAAACAAAATTAGAAAGCAGAAAATCTAATATCTTCATTAACTATTTGCGAACTAAATAAAATTTTCTTATTTTCAGTTTAGTAAAATATTTTAACAACTGTATACTTGGAAAGCAATTTTTAAAGGCAATATGATCTGAATTTGATCTAAGATTCAAGCTAACATATTGTAAGAGGGCCATGATTTCTTCACAATGAAGGATATTCTTTTCTTCATCATATATAATACACCTTTTCTACAGTTCATATAGGTCAGACATATTTTTTCTTAAATGTTTATCAATTTATTATTCAAATTTAGAAGTTGTGTATATAGAACTTAAGAGAAATGCATACCTTCACAATTTGGAACGATCCACTAGAACACTTGTGACACATCAGTGAATTATATGTAGTGTTTTAACATTAATCTGAATGCATACCTTTTATTCATTTCTTCTGAGATCTGTTCCAATGATTTGCCTTTCGTCTCTGGTATAGTGGTGAATATAAATATAACTGATACTATACACACAGAACTGAAGAAAAAGAATGTTCCAGATACTCCAAATCCATCTAAAAATTACAAAAATAATATATTATCACACTTGTAAAAATTTTCTAATAAAAGTTCTTCTGTTTCAAAGACATAAAACGTACCATGCCTAATTATAACTGGCCACAAGGATATAAAAAAAAGTTCTGAAAGTGGCAATTAATGAATGAAAATCTTCTTATTATTCACTGAATTTTAAATAGAACTCAAGAATTGAAATGTAACCAGATGCTCCACAGGGTGCAGCTTTATACGACTGCAGAGTTCGAACCTTGAACAGTTGGGCAAGTATGGACACAATATTCAAGCTTGATACAGCTCTGAATTTGGATTGTGATTAAATAGTTGACACAACATAGGTTTCTGACACAGAATGAATGTGGTCTAAGAACTTAAACTTAAAAACTTAAAAATTATATAAATTGGACATTTACCTATTATGGTCCAATATCCAAAATCTAAATACATGGTTAGATTCAGCATATCAAAGAACTCCAAGAAGTCAATTTTTGATGAAATCAAATAAAGTTCAATTTTGGACCCTTTAGACCTCAATGTGGACCAATTTGATAACCGGGGCCAAATATTAAAAATCTAAATACATGGTTAGATTCCACATATCAAAGAACCTGAATTATTTAATTTTTTATGAAATCAAACAAAGTTTAATTTTAGACCCTTTGGGCTCCTAATTCCTAAACTGTTGGGACCAAATTTCCCAAAATCAATCCCAACCTTCCTTTAATGGTCATAAACCTTGTGTTTAAATTTCATAAATTTCTATTTACTTATACTAAAGTTATGGTGCGAAAAACCAAGAAAAATGCTTATTTGGTCTCCTTTTTGGCCCCTAATTCCTAAACTGTTGGGACCAAAACTCCAAAAATCAATCCCAACCTTCCTTTTGTGTTCATAAACCTTGTGTTTAAATTTTATAGATTTCTATTTACTTAAACTGAAGTAATAGTGCGAAAACCAATGTGTCTTCGGACGACGATGACGACCATGCCAAAGATGACGACAATGACGCCAACGTCATACCAATATACGACCGCAAATGTTTTTTGCGGTCAAAAAAACTACAATTTCAGTTGATGATTAAAATAACAATCTGTTCAGCATGACTATTGAGTAATTTGGGACAAGGTTTTTTGTGTTACTGGGTGGATGACTGGTTGCTCTCTCAACACACATTCTTTTTCATTTGAATCTAAGCTATAATTTTACAATATCTTTTAAATTCATAAAACTTCAAACATTTATCTTACTTATCATATCTAGGAAAACAGCAGATATAACTAAGTTGGTCCCCCAGTTGAGAGTTGTTGTCAAGGCTATTGCACGTCCTCTAATGGCGGAAGGGAATATCTCACTTAGTACCAGCCAACTAACTGTCAACAAAAATAACCATGTATTATGTAAATGATGTTCTTAATAAAATCATAAAATGTATAAATATCAAATTAATAAAATTTTACTTACTGTAAATAAGTCTTTTCTTAAATTATTTCAGTACAATGTATTGGAGAATTTTTTCAATAACATGAAGCTACTCCAAAGCAATTGAGAATGTGTGTTGCTGTATGTCATATTTGAATTTTGTTCATTATTTTTTACATAAATCAGGCCATAATTAGTTTTCTTGTTTAAATTGTTTTTTCATTTGTCATTTCAGGGCCTTTAATAGCTAACTATGTGGTATGGGTTTGACTAATTGTTGAAGGCCATAGAGTGACCTATAATCGTGAACATCTAGGTCATTAAATCTCTGGTGAAAAGCTGTTAATGGCAAATATACCAAATCTTCTAATCTTTATATTGAAACTATTATATTCTAATTTTAGGAATATAATCTTGTAAATATAATTATGTGTTAACTCAAACCCTCTTTATTTATACACATATTGCCCATATTATAAATACTTAATGCTTACTTGGACCAAAACTAAATCCATAAGCAGCAACAAATGTAAGGAGAGCCGTGAATGCCATAACTCTTCCAGCATCGTCTCCATGTAATTTAAATGGCACAATAGGATGAACTGTTGTGTTGGCAGTAAAGTTCGATATCACAGTAACTTCTCTCACATGAGTCTGGATTTCTAACGATGAATTTAACAATACTGACGATGAATTAAAACTCTGACAAAATAAATCATCTTGACAAGGATTAGTGATTGACTCTCCTGAGTCATAATGAGTCACTAATCCTAGAACTAGTAATGACATCCCCATCAATGTAGCTCCTACGAGTAAGAACTTTCTACGTCCCCATCTATCTACACAAAGTAATGCCACTATTGTCATAAGAACCTTAAAAAAAACAATAATGGAATCTTTATTGCAAATAATTAAATCTTAGTTCATCATATTTTAATTAAGTGTTAAGTGTTTACAGAAAAAAATGTAAATTTAAGCCTTATCAAATTGCATTAACACAGTTATATTTATATTCAAGTGATAGGTCTGCATATTACATATCCACAATTACTGAATGGAACAACTGCAGTACAATCTTCAAATCTTGACAATAACAGAAATGTTTATTTTCCTTACCTTTACACCACCTAATCCAACAGTGGCTAGAGTGGCAGCAGAGTCTGTGTGGAATCCAACAGCTTGTAATATGGTGGAGGCATAGTATAAAACATTGGGTTGTCCAGTAAACTGAAATACAACAGAGGCATAGTATAAAACGTTGGGTTGTCCAGTAAACTGAAATAAAACAGAGGCATAGTATAAAACGTTGGGTTGTCCAGTAAACTGAAATAAAACAGAGGCATAGTATAAAACGTTGGGTTGTCCAGTAAACTGAAATAAAACAGAGGCATAGTATATAACGTTGGGTTGTCCAGTAAACTGAAATAAAACAGAGGCATAGTATAAAACATTGGGTTGTCCAGTAAACTGAAATAAAACAGAGGCATAGTATAAAGTATGATTTTATAGTTTGTACTTTTGTTTCACTGTTATACCCCTGTCCAAGGTAAGGGGAGGGTTTTGTATCCCTGCATCCTCATTGGATGGACAAAGTCATATGCAGGTTATTTCTGACTAATTAATTTTGGCTTCTATGATTTTGATATTTACATAGATAAGTTAATTAATAATGATTTCAAATTCATGCATCTTCTATCTTTGAGGCTCAAGTTTAACAGCAAAAGTTATACAGTGTGCTTTTTATTTGACAGCAAGAGTAATGATTATATCCCTTTGTGTTTGAAAGACTGGTCATATTCAAATATCAGTCTCCTTTTAATGTTTTCAAATAGACTCTTTTTTATGCCATTAACATCACATGTCTCTCTCTTATGGTAAAAATCTGAACTGTTAGAAAAAGATAAGACCTGCTCTAATAAACAGTACCCAAAATCTCATTTCATAAACCCTACCTGTTGAAAAAACACAAGGCCAGCTCCAATAAACAATCTCCCTCTCATGTTATTAGATTTAGAAAATATATCACAGCAATGAGTATTCTACAAATAAATATCAATGTATAAATAAAACTTTAAATTAAAGGATATACATAGACAAAACTCCATTGAAAAGGTGAAAAACAGAAGCACTGTTGATGCTGTGATCAACCTCATCTGACTATATTTTGCAACAAGCATCATAAACATACTAGCAAATTATCAAATTCAATTATTTCTTTACAAATGTTTTATTTGAATAAGTGATTTGAATCTCTCTTTTAAAGTATTCAAAGAAATGATCATGTGACTTAGTTAATAAGTCTCTTACTAATTAAGTTATCATTTAAAGATGCATAATCAACAGTTAAGTTATCTTGAAACATATCAACGATTTACAACTCTAACATGATGTCCTTCAAATCCAGGGTTTCCCCTGGGTCAATTATTTTTTTCGCCACCTCTTTCGCCAAAACAATATATTTTTCGCCACTTTATTATTTTTTTCGCCAAGTAACATAAATATATTTTTCGTTTAAAATTTACCTCTTTTTCTAACCCCCCTTCCCTTAAATAAGATGATTTTGTTCCATTGTGTCTATGATTATTCTCTCAAACTTATTTAAGAGTCTACATTTTAATGAATAAACACTAAACATTTACTTTAAAACAACAGATTTTTTTGTAACTTAAAAGGGAAAAACATTCATTGTATTTTAAACAATTTTTCTAAATGAGGGGGCCACTTAACTTTTAATAATAAAGAAGATATAAGTCCTGGAATATAACAAAATTAATGGTCATGTTTTATAATATAATACCAGTATATAGTTCGTAGGGAAAGTTTCTTTAAAAGAAAAATACTGATGTGCCCTTTTGTGCTGAGAAGTGGTTTTTACAACAAAACAAAAGCTTTTATCACACGAAATTGATCCCTCATTTCATGTATAGTAGCATATTAATCTATTGCAATACAAAATCATAATATCTAATAAAATTTGTAGATTTAGCTAACAAAGTCCTTATATTTGTATAAAGTAACATTCGTTTATAGTGGAACATTGTCTTAACGTTGAATAAGCTACAATTAAAAATTGCTTGCTGGTCACTCTCTGTGATTACCATTATATAACGCTGGTTCATTTCCCAATCAATCTGTCACCAAGGGAATATAAATAAATCGAATTTCGTTCATAGTCTTTTTCAAAAATGATGAACGGTTCTTTATATTGGTATGTAATCATTTTAAACGTTTCAAATTTATGAAATTATATTTGTACATCAATGTTTTTGATACACCAATAACAAAAACTGAAATATATTGAATTGATACATTTTGTAATTATTCAAAGTTATATCAGAAACCTAAACTTAATTATAAAATAATGAACCTGTTAAGGGGAGAGAATACTCGCATAACTTTTTCGAATTGGCACATAATACAACGAAATGTCACTCTTGCATACAAATGGCACATCAATATAATTAATTATCTGCGAAATCGTCCCCCACCTTCAATGATGATTCTAAATTATAAATATAACCAAAAGTTGTTAATCTATAGATAGTTAAGACTAATGAAAGCTAACCCAATGTAAACATATTTCTTTGCAATTTTTTAAAACTTCCTCAGAAAAATACTCGAGCCACTTGACTTTCATAGCTCAAAATTAACGTTTTTACACAATATTTGAATAAAGTAGTTGAAGATTATTCGCTTCTCAAAGTGTAAGACGCAATAAAAATCGTATGCTTGCACCATCCTACCGAAATACGGATTTAATTAAGTCCTGAACATTTCGACATTTCTTCGTATATTTTGAACAAAACCGGTTTTAACCAAATCACAAGTACGTGTTAAGATCCGACTAAATACCTATTTTCCTATATGGTCAGGTAAAGTTGCTATGTATAGTCATTACATTGAAGAATTACTCTCATTCGAGGGGTTGTTCTCAACCTTTTAGATAGATTTCGTCATAACGACAGTTTTCCTTTCTTGACCATCGTAAATGATAAAGTTGAGACGTAAAACTATGCTTGAAACACGTGTGTCACTTAAACGACTTTTAAGTAATCTCCCTAATCAATTACCTATATTAAAGTCAAAGGATAAATCGGAGATTTTTCTTGCTTTTGAATATTTTTCGTCACAACAACAGCTTTCTGGAGGGAGACGTCAAAAGTTTGCTTCAAACACGTGCGTCGCAAAGTAGTAAATAAATTCTGTATGCGACATTTAGCAGAAGCCATTTAACCATATCATTTTCCTTGTTTTCAAAATTCCAATAGGGAACATACCTTTTATAATTGTATAAATAAACCAATTGTTCAGACGTTTCGGCCATTGGCCTTCTTTAGTTATTTATTATTCCTCTAAACTAAATGGCTGACATTTCTTTTTTCAAACATTGAAAAGATGTTGTCAAACAATTCAATCAACACCTTTATTAATTAGTCCTTTGTTATCGATAGCTATGAAATGCAATCAGCTGATTATTGATTTTCTGTCCAAATCATTTGGCCTTGAGGTCAAGGTGAATTCCGAGTATTGTCTGATCGAGTAAAGTTCGAGAAACTCGAAAAAAAGTAAATAAACAAGATGGAGGAAAATGAATCGTTATATATATTTCTTTCGCCAAATTCTTTCGCAAATGACGAATTTTTATCGCCACAATTATTATTTTTTCGCAAATTGCGAAAATGGCGACCGCCAGCGGAAACCCTGGCTTTGAGTACAGATCGTACTCCCAAGTCATATGCTGTTTTATGAATGAGGTGCCCGACATCATAGAACGATGACGTAAGAATATAAGCATTTTACGGGAAAATATACGCTTGTGAAACCAAAAATCATCACAACAAGGAAACGTAAACAAACAATGCTAAAATGTGGTATAAATGTGATATAAGCTAAAAAAATATATACATATAAGACAGATAGTAAATTATCATTTAAATTCATCCAAAACTATCGAAATATGTTATGGTAAATAGTTTAAGGTAGCACAATACAAAGAATGTTCATCCCCAATCAGACAGCTTTAAACTGATGTAATTCCACTCATCTTTCTTTAAATTTTATAAATGAGGTACCAAAAGAAAGAAGAAAGATTAATCTTTCAAATTGTGATAATATCATTATGACATAATTATTACATAATTAATTGTTATGTAATAAGTTGCCATATTGCGATGTCCATACTTGAATGAATTTAGCTTCTTTGTTATTCATAGCATCCCAAAATATTTTATAGATTCTTACACAACACAGTTTGACCTCCAAAACTATGTCTCAGATTTTTCCTATTGCATTTCATTCTCTCATAAATCTTCAATGAAGTTTGCAACATCAATTCATAAGAGACCACCAAATTCAATTGGGTATAACATTTGTTCTATTGATGTTTTTGGAAATCTGAGAAACAGTTTTGGAGGTCAAGCTGTGTTGTACAAGAATCTATAAAATATTTTGGGATGCTATGAAGAACAAAGACGCTAAATTCATTCAAGTGTGGACATCACAATATAGCAACTAATTACATAATAATTAATTATGTAATAATTATGTCATAATGAAATTATCACAATTTGAAAGATTATTCTTTCTTCTTTCTTTTGGTACCTCATTTATAAAATATAAAGAAGGATGAAATGAATTACATCAGTTTAAAGTTGTCTGATTGGAAGTGAAAAAATCTTTGAATTGTGCTACCTTAAGCATGTCACTAATTTAGTTTGCTTCTTCCTTTTACGCCAATTTGATAGTGCATTTATTTATGGGAACGGCAAATATTTGCCTCCACCTAGAATGCTTCAATCCAAAATAACTGCCGTATTTTTCACATAAGAATTGAAATAATTCATGGGGGCTTGAATATATTATGATTTTACCACAGGTTGTCCCTTTATGCCGATATTTAACCCCTTGCTATTGCTCAGGGTAATATATTTGTCATAAAGGGCCCACCCGTGGTAAAATCACGATATATTCAAGCCCACATGAATTATTTCTTAATTATTCATAACTGAGCTAGAATTGTCTCCCTTTGTACACTGTCTAAACAACCCTGGCAAAAAATGTTTGGACTTAATAGTATCTAATATCTGGTTCGGTGACAGACAAAGAAAATGTATCTGTTGCTTTTCATGAAACTGTGGTTTCAAAACAAAACAAAACCAGGTCCTTAAGTAATACAACGGGGTCAATCCATGTACAAATATACAAATATTGAGGTGTTTAAATTGACTAGTCTTGCGATCTCCATGTACTTTATACAATAAATTTTTTTGGGAGGAATTATTTTTGGTGACTCTTGACAGAATGTATATTAGTCTAGAGAGATTTGACTGTAACATGTTTTTTTATGGTACCTTTTCATGATAAACAGCTGTTCTGATGTTGTCAATTTCTTTCTCCACATTACATCCTCCTCTCAGCTTCAGTAATACAGCTTCAGCCTTAAATAAAGAGCCTGGTTTAAAAGTATATTGAAAAAGTATATTGAAAAAAAAGTCTTATCACTTCATACCTTTTTTCTGGTCATTGGTTAAATAAAGGGAGAAAATGCAGTTTTCTAACCTTTTTGAAATCCATTTCCTTTGTATTCACATTTAAACAATTCAAAATTAACTGTCATAAAGTATCTCCTGAAAAAGGATGACAATGATAACAATAACAAAGAAATTACATCCTACCTTAGATTCTTGTTTATGTAACATCAGGAATCTTGGACTGGGTGGTAAAAATATCATCCCAATACCTTGTATAACAGCTGGGATCACAGAAATAACAAACATATATCTCCTGAAATAACAGAAAATGTAATCTCAATACCTTGTATAACAGCTAGGATCACAGAAATAACAAACATGTATCTCCTGAAATAACAGAAAATGTCATCTCAATACCTTGTATAACAGCTGGGATCACAGAAATAATAAACATATATCTCCTGAAATAACAGAAAATATCCTCCCAATACCTTGTATAACAGATGGGATCACAGAAATAACAAACATGTACCTCCTGAAATAACAGAAAATATCATCCAAATACCTTGTATAACAGCTGAGATCACAGAAATAACAAACATATATCTCCTGAAATAACAGAACATATCATCCCAATCCCATGAATAACAGCTGGGATCACAGAAATAACAAACCTATATCTCCTGAAATAACAGAAAATATCATCCCAATACCATGAATAACAGCTGGGATCACACAAATAACAAACATATATCTCCTGAAATAACAGAAAATATTATCTCAATACCTTGTATACATAACAGCTGGGATCACAGAAATAACAAACCTATATCTCCTGAAATAACAGAAAATATCATCCCAATACCATGAATAACAGCTGGGATCACACAAATAACAAACATATATCTCCTGAAATAACAGAAAATATTATCTCAATACCTTGTATAACAGCTGGGATCACAGAAATAACAAACCTATATCTCCTGAAATAACAGAAAATATCATCCCAATACCATGAATAACAGCTGGGATCACAGAAATAACAAACCTATATCTCCTGAAATAACAGAAAATATCATCCCAATACCATGAATAACAGCTGGGATCACACAAATAACAAACATATATCTCCTGAAATAACAGAAAATATCATCCCAATACCCTATATAACACATATTGCTGTGAGGTAACAAAGTATACCTTCTATAATTGCAAATAACTATATTTTTTTTACCTATGGTAAAATATAACTAACAATATATCTGACAAAACAGAATTTGCTTTTATCATGAAGTAAAAAGACCCCAAATATCAAATTTGTTAATAACTGAGTGAAAATCACTTAATATAAAAGAAGGATGTATCTGAGGACACTAATGCTCACTCTCAAGCTTTGTAATTTTGAAGATTAAAAGGGGGATAACTCATGACATTGCTTTAATTCTACCTCTGTCTGAGTGTTGTGCATTGTGTACAAGTTTCATATAATTTTGAGGAGGAAAACTTAAGTTAAGAGTACGGAAAAGAAAATGGGACAGACAGATGAATGGACAGACAACACTAAATATTTTGATTTTTTCAGTTTCAAAGGGAATACTATGAAAAAGTTAATACAAACCATCCATTTTCAATATCTATGCATGCATAGTTAACTAAGTAAGCAATCAGTAATCCACATGTTATACCAAGTTCATTTAACGACACCAATAAACCTCGTCTTTTCTAAAAAAGAAATATAAAAATTTCAGTAAGAAATATGAGAGTACATTAAATATCAAATTATTACTTTCTTAATCCTGGATATTTATGAAATATTTGCCCCTGGTCATTAATATGTGTAACCTTTTCTGTATTTTTTGTTACCTGTTTGTTGAATATTTTTTCCTCTTCAAGCCAAGGTCATTTATGTTAACCTTGACCTGACTTTTCTGGCTGCACTATCATAGTTATCTCCTCATCTTATATATGAAAGAATGTACATTCATCTGAATATGTATTTTCTGATAACAGATTTACACAATAGATAAAGGAAGATGTGGTATGAGTGCCAATGAGACAACTCACTATCAAAGTCATAATTTATAAAAGTAAACCATTATAATCTATAGGTCAAGGTACAGTCTTCAAAAAGGAGCCTTGGCTCACATCCAACAGCAAGCTATAAAGGGCCCCAAAAATTTACTAGTGTAATACCATTCAAACGGGAAAACCAACGATCTAATATATATAAATATATAAAAAAAAAAGAAATGTTTATTTAAACAATTATAATACATGTACATATATTTTTCACTTACAGCTGGTGCAATTTCTGAGATATAAATACATTCTGCAATGGCTGACACAGAAACAGCAAATCCTAATACAACACGACCAATTACCTGTAAGGAAAAAGAATGCTTAATCTGAAAATGACAGTGAAGAATTTATAAGAAATTTCAACAAGGGCAAGACAATAGTATTCTTTAAAAGATATAATAATTAATAACTTCGCTGAGCGCAGCTATATACAATGGTAGAGGAACAGTTGGGGCAAAAACAGACACAATATTCATGCTTGATACAGGTCTGAATTTGGATTGTAATTAAATATTTGACACATAATAGGTTTCTGAAACAGAATAACTGTAGTCAAAGAACTTAGAACTGGATATATAAATAAATTTATATTCCATTTTTTGCTTTTTGGCAATACACCATGCTGTTGCAATTTGACCCCCCTTTTTTGAGTGCAATACACCATGCTGTTGCAAATTGACCCCCCCCCCCCAAAAAAAAAAAACTTTTTTTATGCAATATACTATGATGTTGCAAATTGTTCCCACCTCACAATCTCTTTTTAAACAACCTACCTCCAGCCCCCAGGATTTTTTTTTTCAATCCCCCCTCCCTTTTTTCCCCAAAAAAATTCTTTCCTCAAAATATGGTCATAATTTCAATTCAAATTTCCAATGGAGTTTACAACCATAACTACCCATTTCAATACATCCTAAAAGTCTTGAAATAGAAAATGACATACATAATCATGGCTAAAATTAATATACCTTAATCAGCATTTTTAAAACAGTAAGTTCTAAAAATAAATTGACAGCTAATCACCTCAAGACAATACAACAATTCTTTATACATAATTTAAAAGCAGTGTAAGGGAGGTAATTCAAACACAACATTGTACTGAACTAATTGTCAATTAACCAGGAAATACTTGTTTTTACCCCTTTTTTGCCCCTAATTCCTAAACGGCTTGAGCCATAACCCCTAAAAACCAATCCTAACCATCCCTTTCTGGTATGGAAATTTATGGTATAATTTCAGAGAGATCCATACAACTTTCCACAAGTTATTGTCTGGAAACTAGAAAGATGTTAATTTGGGCCCCTTTTTAGTCCCTAATTCCTGAACTGTTGGGACCATTACCTCCAAAATCAATCACAACCTTTCTTTTGTGGTTCTAAACCTTGTGTTTAAGTTTCATAGATTTCTATTTTACTTATACTAAAGTTATTGTCTGGAAATCATATGTCTTCGGACGATGCTGACAATGACAATGAAGACATGATACCAATATATTTTTTGCGGTCATATAAAAACAGGAAAAATCCCTTTTAGTTCCTCTTGGTTTCTTCTGCTTATCTTAAAAAAGTATGAAATATTTATTATATCAACCCATTAATAATCTATCCCCATAGTTTTTTTTGTAGAGCAATATCAATATCTACATACCACAACATAGAAGACAGGTGCCCCAGCAGCTATAACAGCTCCAATGGTAAATATACCAGCATTTACTATAATGGTAAAACTTTAATCTATCCAATATCTACATACCACAACATAGAATACAGGTGCCCCAGCAGCTATAACAGCTCCAATGGTAAATATACCAGCATTTACTATAATGGTAAAACTTTAATCTATCCAATATCTACATACCACAACATAGAATACAGGTGCCCCAGCAGCTATAACAGCTCCAATGGTAAATATACCAGCATTTACTATAATGGTAAAACTTTAATCTATCCAATATCTACATACCACAACATAGAATACAGGTGCCCCAGCAGCTATAACAGCTCCAATGGTAAATATACCAGCATTTACTATAATGGTAAAACTTTAATCTATCCAATATCTACATACCACAACATAGAATACAGGTGCCCCAGCAGCTATAACAGCTCCAATGGTAAATATACCAGCATTTACTATAATGGTAAAACTTTAATCTATCCAATATCTACATACGACAACATAGAACACAGGTGCCCCAGCAGCTATAACAGCTCCAATGGTAAAGATACCAGCATTTACTATAATGGTAAAACGTCTTCCAAACCAGTCTATTATCATACCTAAAGAGAAAACTATCTATGTTAGCACACACAAAAAAACAATCAAAAAACAAAATGTTGATGTCACTAACAAGATTTTACAAATGTCAGAAAATAAATTGGACAAATACTTGTAGAAAATATGGTTACTGTGTTTACATGTAAATAGCTAGTTTAACCAAAAGTGTTATCTAAAAGTTGATTTCCAGGATATTTTTAAAGGATTATTATGAATTCTCTGCCTCTAGATTAACCTCTGTTATTTCATAGGAGCCATTCCATTGTTGGTGATTTGAAAGAGGGTCAGCATTAACCCTACATTTTAAAACATATCTCAGCACCGGCCAAGACATCTATTTAGAAAGATATGGGTCAATGGCTCAAACACAATGTTGACTGCTGTATTCTTGACATTTTTACCTATTATTTCTGTATGTTTTGTTCACGCGTCGAAGTCAATATAATGGAATTTGATGCGAATGTCATACAAGTGAGAGGTTTAGCTAGCTATGATATAAAACCAGGTTCAATCCAACATTTTCTACATAAGAAAATGCCTGTACCAAGTCAGGAATATGACAGTTGTTATTCATTCATTTGATGTGTTTGAGCTTTTGATTTTGCCATTTGTTTGGGACATTTTGAATTTTCCTCTGAGTTCAGTATTTTTGTGATTTTACCTTTTTTGAGTAGCATAAATTTTTTATAAACTTTGTTATCTATTTCCCTCATGAAGAGATATTCCTCACATCTCATTAAACAAACTGTGTTAAGAATGGTAGTAAGTTATTTATAGAAATAAGACCCCCCCCCCCCCCCCCCCCCCCCCCCCCCAAATACACATATCTAATTTGGTGGATAGCAACTCTCCAATGTACTTATTTTTATTCTTTAAAACTTTTTTTTATGAATATCCTACATCAATTAGCATACAATGAAATGTTCAATATAATTTTATTTCAAAGGGCCGTAATTCCTCTAAGCTAATTTATCTGAACTGATATTGAATTTGTAAAAGACATAACTGATATATAAATCTTTGATATAAATTTCATTAAAATCTTGCTAGAAATGAAGGCTTGATAGTACTAATTGCAATTTTCTATATAATTTATATTTTTAAGGGACATAATGACTAAAAAATATTGTGAGTGCTCATTCAACCGCACAAAGTGAGTTTATCATAGCAGAGATAGTTTTAACAACTTACGAGAACACATTTCCTTTATTAAAAAAAATGTTAGATACTATCTAAATGCATTGTGGACAGTGACTTGTGTACATGTAGATCAGATAGATGATAGATAAAACTGAAAAATGCCAGTGGGCAAAAGTTGTAAAATGGTTTAATTACTACAATATAATTTTTTTTCTCCATTGAATTTCGAGAATTGAGAAAAAAAATAAGTGTCATAATGTAAAAGAATGGATTAATATCAAAATATTCCATCATATAACACTTATCGGTGTAATCATACCACATCTTTTTTTTATATGTCTAAAAATCACCCACAATTAACAATATCTTTAGACCGATTTCAGTCATAAAATCCTGTCAAAAATTTAATAACATTCACAGTACCAGGGTACATAACTGACACATGTAACTACATTTTCTAAAATAACTAATGATATACTGACCTCCAAAACAAGATCCAAGTAAAGCTCCAAATAACATAGAGCTAACAACTAGCTCTTGATCAAAACACGACAAGCAGAACTTAATGACTAATAATATACTGACCTCCAAAACAAGATCCAAGTAAAGCTCCAAATAACATAGAGCTAACAACTAGCTCTTGATCAAAACACGACAAGCAGAAACTTAATGACTAATAATATACTGACCTCCAAAACAAGATCCAAGTAAAGCTCCAAATAACATAGAGCTTACAACTAACTCTTGATCAAAAATGACAAGCAGAACTTAATGACTAATAATATACTGACCTCCAAAACAAGATCCAAGTAAAGCTCCAATAACATAGAGCTTACAACTAGCTCTTGATCAAAACACGACAAGCAGAACTTAATGACTAATAATATACTGACCTCCAAAACAAGATCCAAGTAAAGCTCCAAATAACATAGAGCTAACAACTAGCTCTTGATCAAAACACGACAAGCAGAACTTAATGACTAATAATATACTGACCTCCAAAACAAGATCCAAGTAAAGCTCCAAATAACATAGAGCTACAACTAACTCTTGATCAAAACACGACAAGCAGAACTTAATGACTAATAATATACTGACCTCCAAAACAAGATCCAAGTAAAGCTCCAAATAACATAGAGCTTAACAACTAAGCTCTTGATCAAAAACACGACAAGCAGAACTTAATGACTAATAATATACTGACCTCCAAAACAAGATCCAAGTAAAGCTCCAAATAACATAGAGCTATACAACTAACTCTTGATCAAAACAGACAAGCAGAACTTAATGACTAATAATATACTGACCTCCAAAACAAGATCAAGTAAAGCTCCAATAACATAGAGCTTACAACTACTCTTGATCAAAACAGACAAGCAGAACTTAATGACTAATAATATACTGACCTCCAAAACAAGATCCAAGTAAAGCTCCAAATAACATAGAGCTACAACTACTCTTGATCAAACAGACAAGCAGAATTATGACTAATAATATCTGACCTCCAAAAAAGATAAGTAAAGCTCCAAATAACATAGAGTTATAATACTTGTATCAAAACAGACAAGCAGAACTATACATGTACATATAGACAGTTATGACCTCCTTAAATATAAGATCACCAGATATAATAGCTGTAAATAAACAGTAGAGTATACAATACTCTTGATAAAACATAAAGACAGCTAATTACAGTGATATACTTAAATATAATACTGCAACAAGATCTATAATAGCTCTAAATAAATAAGCACCAGATAATACTGTTAATATAAACAGACAAGTCAGATACTTAAATATAATAACGACCTCAAAATACCTGATAAAGTAAAAGCACCAGATATAAATACGCTAAATTATAACGCACTAGATTATAATACCTGTAAAACATAACAGAGCCAGATATAATGACTTAAAATAACTGATCACAGACACCAGATATAATACTGTAAATATAAACCACAGATCATAATACTCTTATAACAGACAGATATAATACTGATATAAAAAATTATAGAAAACAGCAACGTTAATACTATAATATAAACGACCTGATATAACAAGATCAAGTAAAGCCCAGAATAATAGAGCTACGACTAATTTGATCAAACAGACAGAACTTAATACTTTAATATGAAACAGCACCAGATATAATACGTAAGTAATAATAAGCTACAATTATACGAAAACAGCAACAGAATATGATAATACTGAACATATAAACAGACCAAGATATAAATACCTGTTAAATTTATAAACAGACAGATAACTAACCTGTAAATATAACAGCACCAGATATAATACCTGTAAAATATAACAGCACCAGATATAATACCTGTAAATATAAACAGCACCAGATATAATACCTGTTAAATATAAACAGCACCAGATATAATACTGTAAAATATAAACAGCACCAGATATAATACCTGTAAAATAATAAACAGCACCAGATATAATACTGTTAAATTAAACAGCACCAGATATATTACCTGTAAAATATAAACAGCACCAGATATAATACCTGTAAATATAAACAGCACCAGATATAATACCTGTTAAATATAAGAAACAGCACCAGATATAATACCTGTAAAATATAATAACAGCACCAGATATAATACTGTTAAATATAAACAGCACCAGATATAATACCTGTAAAATATAAACAGCACCAGATATAATACCTGTAAATATAAACAGCACAGTATAAATACCTGTAAATATAAACAGCACCAGATATAATACTGTAAAATTAAAACAGCACCAGATATAATACCTGTAAAATATAAACAGCACCAGATATATTACCTGTAAATATAAACAGCACCAGATATAATACCTGTAAATATAAACAGCACCAGATATAATACCTGTAAAATATAAACAGCACCAGATAACTTATATAAAACACTGAATATACTTAAAATATAACAGCACCAGATATAATACCTGTAAAATAATAAATCAGCACCAGATATAATACCTGTTAAATATAAACAGCACCAGATATAATACCTGTAAATATAAACAGCACCAGATATAATACTGTAAATATAAACAGCACCAGATATAATACCTGTATAAATATAAACAGCACCAGATATAATACCTGTAAAATATAACAGCACCAGATATAATACCTGTAAATATACTACAACGCACCAGATATAATACCTGTTAAATATAAACAGCACCAGATATAATACTAACTGTTAAATATAAACAGCACCAGATATAATACCTGTAAAATATAAACAGCACCAGATATAATACCTGTAAATATAAAACAGCACCAGATATAATACCTGTTAAATATAAAACAGCACCAGATATAATACCTGTTAAATATAAACAGCACCAGATATAATACCTGTAAAATATAAACAGAACCAGATATAATACCTGTTAAATATATAACAGCACCAGATATAATACCTGTAAATATAAACAGCACCAGATATAATACCTGTAAAATATAAACAGCACCAGATATAATACCTGTAAAATATAAACAGCACCAGATATAATACCTGTAAAATATAAACAGCACCAGATATAATACCTGTAAAATATAAACAGCACCAGATATAATACCTGTAAAATATAAACAGCACCAGATATAATACCTGTAAAATATAAACAGCACCAGATATAATACCTGTAAAATATAAACAGCACCAGATATAATACCTGTAAAATATAAACAGCACCAGATATAATACCTGTTAAATATAAACAGCACCAGATATAATACCTGTAAAATATAAACAGCACCAGATATAATACCTGTTAAATATAAACAGCACCAGATATAATACCTGTTAAATATAAACAGCACCAGATATAATACCTGTAAAATATATAAACAGCACCAGATATAATACCTGTTAAATATAAACAGCACCAGATATAATACCTGTAAAATATAAACAGCACCAGATATAATACCTGTTAAATATAAACAGCACCAGATATAATACCTGTTAAATATAAACAGCACCAGATAAAATACCTGTAAAATATAAACAGCACCAGATATAATACCTGTTAAATATAAACAGCACCAGATATAATACCTGTTAAATATAAACAGCACCAGATATAATACCTGTAAAATATAAACAGCACCAGATATAATACCTGTAAAATATAAACAGCACCAGATATAATACCTGTAAAATATAAACAGCACCAGATATAATACCTGTAAAATATAAACAGCACCAGATATAATACCTGTAAAATATAAACAGCACCAGATATAATACCTGTTAAATATAAACAGCACCAGATATAATACCTGTAAAATACTAGATATCATTGAGATGGGAGCCATCTCTGTGGGCCCCGCTGTCAATAACGTGGGGTAAATAAGTTGTATGGATAATCTGATATGAAGCATTATTTGAAGTTATTACATAGTCTCATGTGTGATTTTGATCTAAGATTTTAAGTTAAAACTGATAAATATTCTCATCTTACTTTCATAGTATAATAGTGATATGACTGCATGATGTGAACTCATTGATTACTACTCTAAGGTGACTTCTGGATATATGGATTGATGTTTGAACAATATGTTTAAAGGTGCTGCCCAATTGATATTTGTCACATATTTTTAGAATTATGCCTTCAATATATTATGACCCACCAAGTATAAAGTATGAAATATTAATGGTTCTCGAGAGGTAGAGCGGACACAATTTGTTAAGAACAACGAACAGATGGACAGACCGACAGACTGATCTTAGACCTAGGATGCATACATTATGACACATTCTCTTGTGTTGGTTAATATATATGTTAAGTTGAAAATGTTTGTCAGGTATAAAGTATGAAATAATAACAGCTGTCCTCTCAAAATATAATGTGGATCAAATTTGTTAGCGATGGACAGACCAACAGACAGACAGACCTTTGACCTAGGAAGTGGTACATATATCATGACACACCCTCTGGTGTTGGTTAAAATAGATGTCAAGTATAATATTTGAAATCATAACGGTTTTCAAGATATAGAGCGGACACAATCTTCACCACAGGACACAGGGTTGTCAACTGAAACCAAAGTTTTTTTGACGTTGACCTTTGACCTAGGAAGTTGTACATACATCATGACACGCCCTCTGGTGGTGGTTAAAATGTATGACAAGTATATACTTTGAAATCATAACGACTATCTAGATATGGAGCGGACACGATCTTCACCACAGGACACAGGATTGTCAACTCGAAACCAAAGTTTTTGACCTTGACCTTTGACCTAGGAAGTTGTACATACATCATGACACACCCTCTGGTGGTTGTTAAAATGGATGTCAAGTATAAACTTTGAAATCATAATGGTTATCTAGATATGGAGCGGACACGATCTTCACCACAGGACACGGGGTTGTCAACTGAAACCAAAGTTTTTGACCTTGACCTTTGACCTAGGAAGTTGTACATACAACATGACACACCCTCTGGTGTTGGTTAATAATCATGTTAAGTATTAAGTATGAAATCATAACGGTTCTCTAGATATGGAGCGGACACGAAAGTGTTACGGACGGACAGACGGAGGGACGGACGGACAGACGGACGGACGGACAGACTGATCACTATAGGGCGACCCGCCGTCGGCGGGGCCCTAATAAACAGCACCAGATATAATACCTGTAAAATATAAACAGCACCAGATATAATACCTGTTAAATATAAACAGCACCAGATATAATACCTGTTAAATATAAACAGCACCAGATATAATACCTGTAAAATATAAACAGTAATATGCACCAGATATAATACCTGTTAAATATAAACAGTAATATAGCACCAGATATAATACCTGTTAAATATAAACAGTAATATAGCACCAGATATAATACCTGTAAAATATAAACAGCACCAGATATAATATCTGTAAAATATAAACAGCACCAGATATAATACCTGTAAAATATAAACAGCACCAGATATAATACCTGTAAAATATAAACAGTAATATAGCACCAGATATAATACCTGTAAAATATAAACACAGTGGAAATTCTTCTTTAGTTGTAATATAGCACCAGATATAATACCTGTTAAATATAAACAGCACCAGATATAATACCTGTAAAATATAAACAGTAATATAGCACCAGATATAATACCTGTAAAATATAAACACAGTGGAAATTCTTCTTTAGTTGTAATATAGCACCAGATATAATACCTGTTAAATATAAACACAGTGGAAATTCTTCTTCAATGGAAATATTTATCACATACTATCTGTAAAAGTAGTAATATACTGTGGATTCATTATTTTTCGTTGGATACCAATTTTCATGGATTTCATGGGTACAGGCAAACCACAAATTAAATGTTTAAAGAATTACAAATTTTCCATAGGCTTGTATGCAGACTTTGGCAGAACCACAAAATTAAATGTCTACCAAAGTGTAAGTTTGTTTAATCAATGAAAATTGGTACCCACGAAAAATAAATGAATCCACAGTACTTGAATTAAATGTTTCTAGTTTAACTAACAAAACGTATTATTCTTTTTTCTAGAGTGTCATGCTTATGAATATGTTTCACATACTTTCTTGGTTTTTACAAATGATCTGAATGTTTTATCCTATACTACTAGTATATACACTTTGGACATAATTCACATTCTTTAAATATGCTCCAATTGTCAAAACCACAATCCTGTTCTCTTTTCCAAAAATCAGAATGTTCCATCATGGAATGAAACTTATCTATGTATTTGAATTTACATGAACAACACTGCAACTGTCACATGTAGAGCAGGATCTGCTGACAGAGCATTTGAGATCATCCCCCTTGTTTTTGGAGGGGAGTTTGTGTTGCTTAATCTTAGTTTTCTATGTGATTGTTGTTTGCCTTTTCTATAATTAATTGGACAACCAAATAATAATCTTGTCAAAATATTAATATACCTATATCATATCCAAACAGTATTCCTCCCAGTGAAGCCATAACAGAGGCAGCCAGGACATATAGTGATCCACACGGTGACCTTGACTTCCTGTGGTCCACGATAAGTTTGGTCCGAGGTGATGTCTCCTTGTGGACCGGTGAGTAATGAAAGGGAGATTCATCACTGTCAGAACTTTTACTGTCATGGTGTTGTAAACAGTACTCTGACAACAGTAACTCTGAAATATTCAAGTAAAGGTGCCTTATGCATTGAATTAATTTCATAGCTAAAACTGTTTTCAAAAAATATCAGTGACATGCATCAAAGATAATAAAATAACATTTACAGTACCAATTTTTCTGTACCATTTGCCCATTTCAACAATGAACATCTCTTCAGTGATGCTCGAGACCAAAATATTTGAAAATCAAAAGCTTATTAAATCGATGAAGACATGTATGTTTAACTATTGAACAGATTTTATTAATTCTATTTTCATGATTATTTTAAAGTTAAACACACGTTATTAGTTTATTTGACTTTAAGTAGTAATTTCTATTCATTATTATTAAACAGATATCATAAAGTAACATATGTGCGTTGAATAAGGAAATTCAATAATTCAATATTTCAGTACAGATCATTGTCTTATATATTATACAGTACTGATTATTTTCAATACTTGCACATGCAAACCAGCCCAGGCATTACTAAATATATATGATAAAACTAATTACTCTAATTAACTCTAATTGTTTATCAACTGAATGCAATATCATTTGTGTAAGACAAAATAGAAAGTATTTGTTTGGTTGAAATAGGTTGGTATACTAATAGTGAAGCAACCAACAAATTTAATTTTTCACCATATACATATGTACATGAATATATCATCAACTTTTATAAAGTATCTGTAAATTTTGATACCTTTGCAGAAAAAAAAATTTCCAAGGAATAAATAAAATGGTCCTTAATAAACATTTAAAAAGAATTAAAGAATTATAAATCTTTTCATTTTTGGTGCTATCATTCCTTCTCTATTAGAGAAAAAATTTGTGTTAAACATGTTTTATCAAATTGTTTTTCTTTTACAAACAAATGTTTCACCAGTTACTATTATTAAATAATCACAAAAGACTTAAATCATGCAATTTCTAGGTTATTCAAATAAACCTTGAAAATGTGAGTATGTTAAATAAGAAAAGAGTATGTAACATAAGTTCTATACCTTCCTCAAACTCTTTGTCCTTCATTGTCGTATAGATATTATCACAGTGAATTTATTATCATTTTTACAGATCTCCTAAATGGATCGTAAACGTGGAAAACAAATTACAGGTATAAGGCTGATTACATTTCATCATCAAGGTGGTTTCCATTGTATTATATCACAATTTTTGTCATCTTTAAAAACAAGTTTTAGTACCAATTTACACTTGTCAAATGAATATCTCCTATCTACTACCGGTTTTACTTTCAATATATTTTCCCCTCTGATTTAATTTTGGTCTTTATCTTTATTAAACATGATCTAAATGTAAATAGAGTAAAATCAATAAGAACCAACAAATAAATCATTCAGGTAAAATTTGGACGAAAAGAATGTTTTATAAGAAAGCTGATATTTTCATAAAGGAAACTTAATCTGACTTAATTCTTCAATGGATACTTCAAGATTCACATGCAATCTAAACCTGTCATACATAAAATTATTAACTTTAATTCATATGAATTGAAGTGATATAAAAAAAAGATGTGGTATGATTGCCAATAAGACAACTCTCCACAAGAGACCAAGAGATGCATGCATTATTATCTAGCTTATAACATTTTCCTTTATAGGAGGTGTTTTCAAAAATATTGTTTCATCAACAGAATACATAATTATTCAAACTGTCATATTGTGCATTATCCCCTGTAGATAAAACTTAAACTATAGTTTTAATATGATTATAAAATAACCCAATAGGTCAAGATTTATCTTTTAACATTTTTCTACACAGGAAATATGTTGATACATACATGTATAGAATATGAAGGTATGTGACTGCATTTATATGATGCTCTAGAAAATTGTCTTTTATATCAATTGGCAATGTTGATTAAATAAATGCCTTGAGATATAGTCCAGTCAAACTAAGTTTGAACCTCAAACTAATTGCAACAGATTTTTTTTAGTTCTAATCTATAGCATTAAGTCCTAAATATACACAGAAAAAAAGTCTCTTAAAATCTAACTTGAGGAAAACTCAAATTTTGCATTTTTAATTTCTTATGAAAAAATAATGTGAATATTTGGTATTGTTTAAATCTTTAAATTATATTTGTTCAGCATCTACCTTGTTTAAAGAAACTTTAAACCACAAAAAGAAGAATATATGCTTAAATTTATTAGTTTTATTCAATTTGAGATTATTTACCTTGACATGCTGAAAAATCTTAATAAATGGTCAACTTTTGAACTAATGAATTATGAAATCTAAGTTGTAGTTTGATAAAAGATACGAGAACACATTTGGAGTTGTTTGTTATACTCTAAAGATAGCTAAAATATTTCTGCCTTTTTTGCAAAGTTGTCTCCAATATCAAAGCAAATCTCCATAGGAATTTTAAAATCATTATTTTTTAGTTTTCCTCAAGTTAAATATTTGGGGTATAATGCTAAAGATTAAAACTTAAAAATCTCCTGTTGCAATTACTTCAAGGTTAGGGTCAATTTATGCTAGATTGACTGGACTAATACACATTCAATTATATATGGGGGTAATGTGACAACTAATTAAAAAGAAATTTCTTAAAATAGTCCATATGGCTATTACAAATCTTTTTTTGGCATGAGAGGTGTGATTTAAATCTACGGTATGTCAACTAATAAGCTGCCAAAAAACTGGGTGAACTTTATAAAAATAAATATCAATGATAGACATTAGTGAACCTATGATAAACTTCTGTGTAAAGAAGTGAAGATAATAATAGTGTCTCGGCTGGGGATTTAGCTGATTAATCTTTTTTTTTAATAACAAAAGGCTGAAGTGCGTACATCAATAGTGGAACACTTTCTTTTTAACATCCATGGCCCGCCACAAATTTAACAGTTTTGTCTTGTAAAAATAGTAGCCCTGCAATATACAAAGAAACTTATTTGTTACTGTTCAAGATGATGAGTAGCTTAGTTAATTTTTTACTTAATTTAATAAAGACAAATTTTCTGATCTGGTCTAAGTGAAATCTATTTTGCTACAAAACTTATATGAAATTTATATTTTTTAAGTCTTTTAAAATACACTTACTGACTTCGAGGGTATACAAATTTCAGAAAAAAATTAAACTTTTTTTTCATTACACATTTTATTTATTACTTTATTAGTTGTTACTTTATCATATGGTGCAAAAATCATTAAAATAAATCAATTCGTTTTATATGCATATATCATTGAAAAAGCTCCAACTTATCTCCCTTTCGTGCAAAAATGCCATTTTTCGGCATTAAAATTGAAAAACCTTTTTTAACTCATTGGTGACCTATATTTTTTATTTTCATTTTCAAATAAGCTGTACTTAAACTAAACTATTGTAAAATTTGAGCAATTTCTGTAATTTAGTACTTTTTTTATTTCGATATTACCTCTATTTCTCCTATTTTTTTTAGTACAACAGAAAAAAAGTACCTTCACAAAAATGTATGCTTCTTTTGAAGGCAGATTGTGAGCGTAAGTGAACGGTGACCCCATTTTTTTTATTTTATTTTTCTATTAAGTATAAGATAAAGTTCATTTGTAGAAAAATATAGCGAAATCCTATATTAGGAAAATAAATTGATTTAGAGCCGCTTTAAATCCTTTCTTAAACTTACATAAAAATGTAAAATAAATAAGATGTGGTATGATTGCCAATGAGACAACTATCCACCAAAGCAATTATGGAGTGGACGTAAGTAATTATAGGTAACATGCACGGCCTGAAAAGTTCATGTGCATAATCAAGAGGGGAGACAACTCAAATAAAATAAAGTTTGTCAGGAATTGAACAAGCAGATTGTTGCTATCTTGTCAACCTGTACATGATTAACATCATAAAAAAAAACATTCAAAATTAAAATATCAAAACCATACCCAAAACAAAATGTACCAAGTTTCTATGGGCCATACATTTGTATAAGCCATAAAGGGAAGAGCTACCACCAGATGCATATCTTGTAAAGCAAATGTATATTATCAATAATTCTAATTAAATCTTAAAAGTAAATGAGGAACGTAATTACATACCAGTAAACCATACTAAAAATAGTAAACATTCTAAAATACATTTCATTGTTTGTAAAACATTAGTTCAAGTGACAATGGCATGTTCATATTTTATACAACTGAACTGGGTCCTTTTATTGAATACCAAAAAGGTATTGAAACTATACCTTTATTTTTTAATATACATGTATATAAAATTGTTCTGTTTATTGCACATTTCTCTTACATTATTTTTCTCTAATGGCACATTTCTCTTACATTATTTTTCTCTAAACGTTTTGTAGTTAATTGGAATCCACTGTATTTTATTGCTGTGTTAATAAGATTAATGCTGATTATGCAAAGATGTTCATGCCTAATTTCCTTAGTGTTCAATTATACACTGGAAAATTGTATTTTACAGTTGTAGGTTTTAACAAGAATGTGTCCAAAGTACACGGATGCCCCACTCCAACTATAATTTTCCATGTTTAATGGACCGTGAAATTGGGTAAAAAATCTAATTTGGCATTAAAATTATAAAGATCATATCATAGGGAACATGTGTACTAAGTTTCAAGTTGATTAGACTTCAACTTCATCAAAAACTACCTTGACCAAAAACTTTAACCTCAAACTCCCACTTTCATTTTCTATGTTCCATGGACCGTGAAATTGGGGTCAAAAGTCTAATTTGGCTTTAAAATTAGAAAGATCATATCATAAGCAACAAGTTTACTAGGTTTCAAGTTGATTGGACTTCGGCTTCATCAAAAACTTTGACCTGAAGCGGGACAAACGGACAGACGGACGAACAAACAGATAGACGCACAGACCAGAAAACATAGTGATCCTCTAGCTACTATCTTAGGTGGGGCATAAAAACTGTACAAAAAGAAGTTTTGTTATTTTTCTCTAAATAACATCCTGAACATGTTAATGTGATTAATGGTTAGTCAGCATGTGAGTGCTCATCTTGTACCTGTCAATAGATTATCAAGCTTACCTTGCGACTCTTCTGCCATCCTTGATAGAGGTCAAGGACAACCTCTTTTTGTCCTATATCACATTGCCTAAAATATAAACATATTAAATTTATTAAACCCCGATGAAAAAATGAGATTTGGGGTATTAACCTAACAACTAAGCAAAAGGCATCTGTAGATTATGTTTGTGGCAGAAAATAAATTGCAACTGATTTTTATCTCTTTATTCTGAAATTTCCATCGTTTTTCAATTTAATATAGAATTTTTGTTCAGTAACCATGGCAACCAATTTTGTAACTTTACTATCCAAGTATTTGTGTCTTTAATAAATTTCTTGAAATTTTCATAGGGGTAGGATGTATACTAGTGCTCAATGCACTGTGTTTTGTGCATCTCAGAAGAAGTGGTGTATCAGTACAACATATGAATGAACTAAAAAATCAGTTGAAAAAAGCTTTTCTCATCACATAAGGGTTTCAATGGCACAAATTCAATTTTTACTAAAAAAAAACCAAAAACAGTCAATAATGACATCTAAAAGGTGCACTGAGTTGGGAATCTTAAGTATCAAAATATTATCTCCCTTGTAAAAATTGAAAACTTAATCTTTTCACCATTTGTTCTGTTTTAGCAAAGACTCTTTCAATAGTAAATTCCAAAAAAGTTCTTGCAAAAAGTTCCAACTAGATGTCATTGAGATGGGAGCCATCTCTGTGGGCCTGCTGTAAATAATGTGTGGTAATTTTTTTTTATCTTTTCAATAGGACATACTGTGTTGGTTAATATACATGTCGAGTATAAGGTATGAAATTATAATGGTTCTCTAAATAAAGAAAGGACACACAATTTGTTATAGACAGCCTAATGGAAGGACAGATTTATCACTATAGGGTGACCCTCAGGGCCCTTATAAAAATGACTTTAAATAACAAAAAATCCATACAATGTTATCATTTCCCTCCTAAAATAGCAAAGACAAGTAAAATTGGTTTAAATGTTGCGCTGCGAATAAATTTTTAACATTATTTACAGGTATCAAAATTGTTTAGGGGGCACGGGGAGGGCACACACCTGAAAACATCAATATAGTGAAACTTAAGTCAGTTAAAAATAATACTTGCACCTTTTTATTCATAGGCCAGTTCCAGGATACGGTTTTCAGACGAATCTGCCATGTAACTTCCATCAACATGTGACAAAAAAGTATGCGTCATTATTTCAAACACATATTGAGCAAATAGGTGAAAGTATTTGGGAAATAAAAATCTAATGAGATGGTCATTCTCTCAGGCCTCTTTCAGTCCTACAGTAATCAAAATATCAAACTTTCGGAACATAAATTATTTCTATAATACCCTACAGAATGACAGTTAGGAAGTGCTTGAAACTTTTGATAGAGCAGGGATACAGGCACACCTTCTATCTGGTAAATTATGTCATAAAGGTGTGCGAAATTGACGATTATTTTCAGTGAAACCCATGATTCCAGAAATGACATATTGAAAGACTATTTCTTGAATCATGTCTTTTACCAGGAAAAGATCTTCAAATTCCCACGCCTTTAAAACATCATTTACCAGATAGAAAGCATATCTGTATCCTGCTCTATTTAAGTTTCAAGCACTTTCAGAATCGTCATTCTGCAGAGTCACTACCCTGGCTACACTTGTCTAGAAATAGTTTATCTTCTAAAAGTATGCATTCCTAATTCCCTTATGAATGAAGGGCGGATGACTTATGTGATGGAAGTCCTGGAACTGGCATATTGACTGATGGTTATGTAACGTCCAGTGGCAAATATTTCATACATGTATGAAGTCTAGACTCATATGAATAAAGGATCAAGTGGCGAAGAAGAAGAACACACTCACTTGATTCCAATAGGAATGACGATCTGTACGTTCAGAAACAACTGGTTTATGCAAATTTAACGAATATGTTGTGAATAAAAAAAATCAATCAACCTTGTTGTACATTTTTTTTGCTTGCATTACTATTAGATTGTTTTGTACAAAATATAATAAAAATCTTTAAACTAAAATAAATGTACGCATAACAGAAGCAAACTTACCTATTTCGGTTAACTCTTTGATTGCTTTTGTTGTATTTAGAGATACAAATATAATTTTGGACGTGCAGGACGTTCTAACTCTTCTTTTCGGTCATTGGCAGTATTTTTTTAATTGCGACAATCTTCAAGTTTTCATAATATAAATAATCGAGCTGTTTAATCCTATTCTATGATGAATTATTGAATTCCGAATCTTTCTCTTGTATTTATATAAAAAATATTATATTGTCAATAATTTTCTCTACCACATTTCGATTTTGCGACAATAAAAGTGAAACTAGACTTATGTCCCTTGAAACCAGGCGCCTGGAAACTACTAAGTCCTACTAACAAATTTTTCTTTTGGTTGAAAGGTTATTTAGAGGAAAACATGAAAATTCAAACTGGTAGCTACCTTTTTATAACAATATATCCACATGTGCATCATATTCTTTCCAGTTAGTTTCTTGCAAAGAAGGGGGCGGGGCAGGTGAAAAGCAAACTAACAATGGTCAAGTTGTTACAAGCCATAATATGGAGTGAGATACCTTAAATCTCTATGCAATTATATTATTTAGTAAGGTATGAGGAAAATTTTTACATTTGTAAATTATCATATTAAATTCCATTGATATCGAATTTCATGGCTAATAATGAGGTTTCCTATTGAAAAAAAAACCCAAAATTTTTATTACAACTTATTTCAAAGCAATATCCCACAAACAAATAGTATGATTGTCTGAGTCTGAAAAAATCACCTAATTGACAATAGAGCAAATTGACAATAGAGCAATTTGATTGGGTAGAACGATTCAATGCATCGTTCTGGTATCTATGATGAGTTTATTTACAACCACTGGGTTGATGCCACTGCTGGTGGAGATTTATTTCCTCGAGGGTATCACAAGCCCAGTAGTCAGCACTTTTTGTGCTGCCATGAATTGTCATTGATATGAGGGGGGATAGGACCTTTATCGGGACTCCGGGATCGGGTGTTTTTAAGCTCGGGATTTCTGGATTGACCCTTTCTGGATCCGGGAATCCTTTTTTTCGGATTTCGGGACGTCGGGATTTACTTTATTTAAATTCGGGACCTCAGGATTTTTGTTTTTTTAAGTCCGGGATTTCGGGATCAGGACCCCTCCTATCCCCTCTCTTGATATGGTTATATTTATAAATTCACTGTTTACAAATTTTTGAATTTTTTGAAATACTAAGGCTTTTCAGCAGGGTCAGCAGCTTTAGTATGGAACAACATGGTACATTCAGTGACTGAGAAACAATTATGAGTAACCAATTTTTTCCTCCCTAATTTAATCTGTTGTGGCTCATTATTAAAGTAAAGTTATAAGTCTACTGGTGTAGTGTAAGGCGACTTAGAGAAGTACCAATAAAGATGTGGATGCTGGTTTAGAATGAACAATAGAAAGTAGCAATTTATATGCTGAGTATAAACCAATTGTCACAGTAGCATTGATATTTTGTGTCACATGAATTGTTTTTAGATTTTAGTATGTATATGCCACAGTACATTAACTTTAACAGTATTGTACATAGATTAGTGCATTATTGTCGTAATAAAATGTGTGCTTTCAATGGTGTCCAAATGTATATAGTATGGTGATGGAACAGTTCCCTGCACATGTATAATAGTGAATTAGGCATTAAATTACTTCAAAGCTACTCGTGCTTTAAATTCAGCACCCAGTTCGGAAAGCATCCTTGGCTAATAATTGGATGAGATTGGATGAGACAAACTGTCGCTGTGATAGATTTTAACTTGGTGGTGGGTAGGCCAGGCATAGTATTGTGGTGTTGCCAAATGAAACTTTTACCAACAGATCAGCCATAAGATTTTTGTATATTTGTAATATTAAATGTGCAATATTGTCAATAGGCATCTTTCATTTATGTTATTTGAAAAGTCTTCAGTTGAATACTCCATTGTACTCGTACATCAATATTTAAGTGCTTCCTATATATTTTGCAAATGACCATCGCATAAACTTAAATGGGATATTAGTTTTTAAGTCTTGTTTGTTTTTATTTTAGTTCTAGGACCAATAGATCCCAGCTCAGCGGGACTGGTTCTTCCACATGAACATCTCTCTATTGCTGCTGGGGCTTTAGGTGTCAAAAATAAAGATGAGCGATTTAAGGATTATGAGAATGCAGCTGTTGCCATGGATACCTTGTGGTGGATAAATCAGAATCCGTATGGATATTAAGGTTTCACCCTATTATTAATCAGATGTGAACATGATGAAGGTTAGGGTAATTGGAAATGTAATATTTGCATGAATTGGAAAATGAATGTTTAATGTTTTACTGAAGTTGAAAATATTTACCTGCATTTTTTATGTATTTTTTTTCATATATTCTATGCATTTCAAATTAAATTAGCAAGAACAAACCATAGGAAACCACATGCAACTGTAAGACTAATATACATGTATTTTGTTTCTGATCTTCAACATTGTTCAATGAACAAGAAAGACTTAAAAGACAGAAAATATGCACCATAAAAACTTTTGATGAACATAAATTTTTCTGTAATAAATCTACTACTTCTATCTTTTTTTTATTAGTTTTGCATGATAATCTCCATCAACCTTCATGGATTCATTTATTCTGGTGCTGTAAAGATTTCCCTAATATTCTGTAACCTCTCTTCCTTTATCCTAAGCAATATTAATCAACCTCAATATGCTTTAATATATTTTAAAAGATTACATTGTATATAAGCTTTTACTGAAAGTTTAGATATAAAATTAAGAATAGAAATGAAGAATTTGTTAAACAGACAACAACTTGACATAGGGCAGAAAACAGCCTAAGGCCACCGATAGGTCTTCAACACTGAGAAAATACTTGATATACATGGATGAACACAAAGAACCAACATACGTGTCAAACTTATTGAAACAAAGATAAGAAAAATGTCAATGTAATTTACAATTAACTATATATGAGCTTACAAGGGCAAATATCTCATAGATTCTTCTTGCTTAACATTAGACATCTGTCTTATTTCTTTTGTCCTGCACCAACTTTTTCCAAAACGAATTCTATTAAGAGCCTTAATTTCAAGTGTGCAATATTCATGCCATACAGATCTAGAGTTACTGTAGAAAAAAAAGGAAAAAAGTACACAGATTGGTTGGTGGCATTATATTATATGTTGACTGCCTACATTATCTGGTGATCATGGCCATTTAGGAAAGAATGTATGAGTATTGGGTAGAAAGGAAGTGAATGAGTGATGTATGTGAAAACACTAATTAGAATAAGGAATGCTCAAATAAAGACAGATGCCACATATTCAAGGAACTCTGTTTTAATGTTCCTGGAAAAATGACAACCAAAATTTCATGGGTTGGACAAATTAATTTTTGTGATTGAATAATACAAGCAAGGTAATCAAGTTTACTCCTAATGTCTATTCATTTAATGTTTTATAGATATAGTAATATCCCTAATTTACAACAGTGTGAAGAACATGAGGCTGTGATAGAAGAATTAAAGTTTTTTAAGGTAAAGTACAATTATAATGTGTGGTAACTGTATCATTTTAGCCAACACTTGTCATTCCTGTCTAACAAAAGAAAAAAAAATACATGTGGTATGAATGCTTATGTCCTTCAACAATGAGCATATACTTTTACAGGTCAGTGAATTAAAAAGGCCACAGCAAACAATTCAAAAAGAAACAAACATTGATTTATGCTTGAAAAGAAAGCTAAACGAAAACATATGGTAAACAGCAACTTATTACTACCGCTTAATTACAGGCTTCCAACTTGGGAAATGCATAAACAGAAAGTGACAGGCATTAATATATATTTGTCATGATTATGGCCACTATAATCATATTTATCATGTGTGTGGCGGCTATCAACATATCTTTCATGGTTGTGTCCACTTTAAATATTTTTGTCATGTGTGTGGCTGCTATAAACATATTTCTAAGTGCTCAACCATTCCCTAACCTGTGAAATTGTTGTATCAGCACAATATAAGAATAAACTGTAAAATTAATTTTAAAAGATTTGATTCATCAGATTGGCATGGTGACACAAAGTACAAAACACAACTAACAAAATGACAAAATAAACAAAGTGACGATCTTAGAGTACTCACACTTTCTGGACATAAATATCAATCAGTACACATCATACAGATTTAGTATAAAAAAAAATGTCAAAAACTGAGAAAAGTAAGACCTACTGCTAAAAACATTGTCATATTGCAGTACCATACCTGTTCATAACTGCATAGCAAACATACATATTCAATTGCATATTCATATTATTGAAAAACTGTGACACAGTTTTTTTGCTACCTTGATGATTGATAGTATGCATTTTATTTTACAGAAGTATGGAGGTGGTACAATGGTAGACAATACTAATCTTGGTATAAGCAGAGATATAAACTTTCTGAAACAGGCTTCAGAGAAAACAGGTGTCAATATAGTAGCTGGAACAGGTATAGTATTGACAATACTAATCTTGGTATAAGTAGAGATATAAACTTTCCAAAACAAGCTTCAGAGAAAACAGGCGTTCACATAGTAGCTGGAACAGATATAGTATTGACAATACTTATCTTGGTATAAACAGAGATATTTTCCTCTAAAAACAATATTGTGAAAATTATATATGTGAGAAGTTGTCTTTCTTATTTTAAGGGTATTATGTAGAAAGTTCCAGACCAGAAACAGTAAAGTTAACAGTAGAAGAAATGGCAGCACATATGAAGAGAGAGTTACAAGATGGTTGTGATGGTTCTAGTATCAAATGTGGGGTGATAGGAGAGGTTGGGTGTAGTTGGCCACTTTTATGTAAGTTGTTGGATGAGTATTTTATATTAGATCTGAGTATCAAATGTATTACAAGAATGATTAAATGTGTTTGGTTTCTCAATATAAATCACAGAGAAAAAATAAACTGTTAGAATTTATCCTTTATATTAAATTAAATATTGCATGATTGTGAATAGTTATACAGATTATCAGCTGGTATTTATGATACATTGTCCCATGTTTCCTTTAAATATCTGCCACTGGACTTTGAGGAATAAGCAGCCATTAATGCATACATGTATATGTGTTTGTAACTTGCTGAGTCAATGTTGATAAAACCTTATCATATGTTTTATACTATGCTGTATTTCTAAATCCCTCTCCATGTCTTTATACTGTTATGTAAACACTATCATATAAAAATGAGGAGATATGGTATGATTGCCAATGAAACAACTATCTACTATATAATAGAATTGATATTCAGCAATTATAGGTGATTGTATGGCCTTCAACAATGAGAAGCTTTAAAGCTTAATTCAGGTATAAAAGTCACCATCATGAAAAATGTGAAACAAATTCAGATGAGAAAATTTATTCCATTCCAGGAATTACAGAGTGAAAATGATTTTAATTGCAATGAAAATTGGTCCTAAAACAACAACAATTATGAATATGGTACATGTATTATACAAAACATTATAACCCGAAAAAGCTCCGAAAACTTCTGACGTAGAAAGTACTTTATCATTTTCTTTTCAGCGAGTGAGAAACGTGCATTACAAGCAGCAGCACAAGTAAATGTTGATATTGGTTGTCCAGTAATTATACATCCTGGCCGTGATGACAAGGCTCCACAAGAGATCGTTAGAGTGTACCAGGAGGCTGGAGGGAAAGTAGACAAACTTATCATGTCACACCTTGACAGTATGTTCTTACTTACCTACTATTTAGATATAAGAAGATGTGATATGGGTGCCAATGAGATAACTCTTCATTTAAGTTTATTTATATGTATGTGTACTTTTAACATATGGCCTTGACCTGGAGCTATCTAGATTTTTGAAAAGTTGCTGTATAAGCTTTAATGTTTCTACTTGAATGTCAACCAATTCCCTTCAAAATTACCTTTTTTTTCAGATATAGGTTTAAATTTTACCTTCCATCTGCATAAGAATTAATTGTTATATGTTGATGGAAAATGCCTGAATTTTAAAATCACTATCAAAGAGCTAACCTCTGAGAATAATGAAACAGTATAACCAAAATAAACTAGACTTGAATCAGAGACTAGTAAATTAGCCATTGAGTGGTAATGGTTAAAAAATACAGAAAAATTTATTGCTTTTAAGCAAATATTGCTTTAATTACATCATCTGCTTTATCTTTTTCTTCATCTAGGAACTTTTCTGAGTAAAGATAAATTAGTTGAATTTGCAGCTCTTGGTTGTTATTGTGAGTTTGATCTTTTTGGTATTGAGTTAACTCATTATCAACAGAAAGAGTCAGTGGATATGCCAGGTGATGCAACCAGAATCAAGTCAATAAAGTCCCTCATCAATAGCGGGTATGAAGACAAAATTACCATTTCCCAGGACATCCACACAAAAACATAGAATGGTAAGTTATCATAAGACAAAGTAACACTCAGGACATCCACACAAAACATAGAATGGTAAGTTGTCATAAGACAACGTAACATTGGGAGTTAGTAGGTATATCATATATAAACAAGATAGCATGTTGCTTGAAAATGGAGCAACCTTAATTAAACTTCCTCAAAAGTTGTATCCATTTGTTTGACATAATTACCAACAACAATACATTTAAAAGAATTCGAGAAATTATACCAAAAGGGCAATGAAAATCAGAAGTACAGAAACCACTATAGCCTAATAGAAAATGATGAAAAAATATGTAGACTTACAACACCAAATGTAAGGGTGTCACTCACTGATTTAGAGTTTGGAACACTGGTGGTACTTGTCTTGTAACACATTGCATGCAAAAATATGTTGATAAGTCACATCTGATAATTTCACAATTGAGAGAAAAGTGGATGGTAATTCTATCGTAAAGTTTAGTTCTCCATCAACCCTCCTCATGCATTACTGTATCATAAAAATACCATCAACTGTAGATATATGAGCCTTCTACCTCAGTTTTTGTTTTGCTTGACGGAGTCAAAAAGCAAGACATAGGTATGCTGTTTCCAATGTAATCCAAGTTTGGTTTTTGGACGCCCAACTTTCCTCTTTCCCTCAGGTTTCCGTGTCAGTGCAACTGAGCATATTCTGTTGGTATCCATCCTTAGTACATGGTCAATCCATCCCCATCTTTGTTCTATTATATCATCACTTAGTTTATTTGTTCCAGCTTTTATGTGAATGTTTTCGTTGGATATTGTATCAGGCCATCTTATTTTCAGTATCTGTCTTAAGCATCTGTTTTTGAAGGTGTTCAATTTCTTCTTGTCTTGTTCGGTTGTTCTCCAGGTTTCACATCCATACAGTAGGACTGGTGTGACTAAGCTGTAAAATAACCTGACCTGACAGTACCGACGATCTCTGTATTTTTCTTAGCCTGCTAAATTGGCCTTTAGCTTTCTTCAACCTGTTGTCCATTTCATTGTCACAGCCACCTTTTGTTGTAACTATTCCACCTAGGTAAGTGAAGGTATCGGAATCCTCTAGATCGTTCTCATTTAACTTCACTGGGTTGTTATTTGTGGTGTTCATCCCATTACTTTTGTTTTAGAGGTGTTAATCTTAAGTCTTATTTTGCTGGCATTCTCTTGAATTTTATCTGTTTTCAGTTGTATGTGTTTGAATTTGGAAGACAGTAGTGCTAGGTCGTCAGCAAAATCAAGGTCTTCTAATTTGGTGGTAAATATCCATCTGTTTCATGATCTTTAATCGTTTGCTTCATGACATAGTCAATGGCTAATAGAAATAAGAAACCAGACATCACACATCCTTGTTTTACTCCCGTTTTTACTTTAAACCATTCCGATTGTATTCCTTCGTCTATGACTGCACACTCAAATGAGTCGTGATTAGGTCTTGATTATGGTGAACCACTAGTGGTAAGTCATAGATATTTGGTATGCAGTTGTATTAGTATTGGCACAACTCATTACCATGGAGATTATTTGTCTCCGCTCCCTCAGTTATGGTCTATTGACTTTGAAACTTTTGTTTAGTTTTCATGTGTTAGTTTGTGATTAGGTCAGTTTATGGGGAACCACTATTGGTAAGTTAATGATAATTAATATGCAGTTATATAAGCATTGGCATGTCTCATTTCCATGGAAATTATTTGGCCCCACCCCCTCAGTCATGGTAATTGACTTTTTGAAACATTTGCTTAGTTTTCATGTATTAGTTTGTGATAAGGTGGATTTATGGAGAACCACTAGTGGTAGGTGGATGATATTTGGTATGCAGTTGTATTAGTATTGGAACATCTCATTGCCATGGAGTTTTTTTGTCCCAGCCCCCAAAGTTATGATTTATTGACTTTGAAATTTTGCTTAGTTTACATGTATTGGTTTATGTTTAGGTTTGTTTATAGGTAACTACTTATGATAAGTCAATGGTTTTTGGTATGCAGTTGTATTAGCATTATTGGCACATCTCATTTCCATGGAAATTGTTTAGCCATGATCCTTCAGTCATGATTCATTTACTTTGAATATTTGCAAAACTTACATGTTAAAGTGCTGCTTTTTTAATTTCAACATTTGTATTATCGAAATTACAAAAAAGTGAGACATATCTCTGTGATAACAGTTTATTTTATTTTATTTTATGCCCTACCAATGGGCATTATGTTTTGGTCAAGGTAGTTTTTGATGAAGTTGAAGTCAAATCAACTTGAAACTTAGTCCCTTGTTCCCTATGATATGATCTTTTTATACGCCCGTCTAAATTTTGACGGGACGTATTATGTTATTGAAATGTCGGTGTCCGTCCATATGTCTGTCCGTCTGTCTGTCCAGCGTAAACATTGTTGCACAGTAACTTGAGAACGACTTATCCAAATTTCATGAAACTTATTATAGTTGTTTCTTATGATGGTCAAATGATCTGTATACTTTTTGGTGAAAATAAGATTAAAATCTTTTGAGTTACGTCACTTTGTAACTAAAACAGGATTTTTGAGTTCTTGAGTATTTTATAAGAAAGGGGGAGGGGTTTTTACATATCGCACCGTATCTCAAAAAATGATTTATGATTATTGCTTCTAACTAAATTACACACTTCTTTGTTATATTAATCTAAAGATCTGTATACTTTTTGTTGATGATTCAAAATTTTATTTTTCAGTTATTTAGTATTTTGTAAAAAAGGGGGAGGGTTTATTTACATGTCGCACCGTATCTCAAAAACAATTTATGATTATTGCTTAAAACTTTACACACTTCTTTGTTATATTAATCTAAAGATCTGTATACTTTTTTGTGATGATTCAAAATTTTATTTTAGTGATATTTATTTCTTTTTAGAAAAAAAAGAGGGGGGTGGGGGGGTTCATATGTCCCTCCGTATCTCAAAAACAATATATGGTTATTGCTTAAAACTTTCTCAGAAACTATTTATGATTATTGCATAAAGCTTTCACACAAGACGACGGTCATCATACGCTCATGGCGCAGCTGTTTATTAATTTTAATCCAAAATTAAGAGTTTTGACCCTAATTTAACAGTCCACTGAAGTTGACTGAACATAGAAAATGAAAGCATTTTTTTTGGGGGGGAAATGATTAATCAGACTAGACTTCTTGAACTTTGCCATTTCCCGTGTATTTAATTTATATACACTAATTCTTGGGACCTTTTTGGGGCTTAAAAAAACATAAAAATAAAAAAAAAAAATTAGTAAGGATTATAAAAGGAAAAAGCTTTTTGTGGAAAGACAAAAAGTTTTAATGGTACAATTTAAATCTAAATTATTAGATGATGAATAGTATGCTTTCAGAGAATACAAAGAAAATTTGGGGCTATGACTTGGGTTTTTCTTCTTCTTGTTTTTTTTTGCTACCAAACAATATAGGTAAACTTTCTGAATTACCTCCCCTATGTTGATAAAGTAATTAAATTTGAAGGTGAAAGCTAAAATAGATAAAGAGAAACTGTGAGCAAAAAAAAGTTCAATAAGGCAAAATTTATAGATTGGTCAACACAGCTGGAATTGTCGGTCAACTCCTTAAAGGGATTTTTACCCTTTGATAATGATTTTAAAGTTTAGAGCAAAAATTATTGGAGATGGAGTTCAAAGTGAAAATGTCAGAACTACAAAATCAACAAAAAAGAGACTTTAGTCATTGATTATGTTCTAGTCTTGGAGATGTGCAGTGATTCCTGTAACCAACACAGGGTCTTTAGAGCCTCTAGTATAATGAGAATCCATATAAAGTTTTCTTAACATTTGTTTAATATCTGATAGTAAGTTATAAATCAAAGAATATGTTATCCAATGAAAAAGAAAAACAAGGAAATAAAAATTTAAAAAAAAACAGAAGACAAGAGGTGAAACATGCTTCAGTTAATAAAATGAAAGCAAATCATTTCAGGGAAAGCCTCCATAAATTAAAAGATTTGTTTTGCTAATTTTTTTTTTATTTCAGATGAAATATGGTGGTCATGGATTTTCACACATTCTACTAAACATTATCCCAAAGATGTTAAAGAGAGGCATATCACAGGAACAGATAGATAAAATAACAAAAGTCAATCCACAAAAATGGCTGGCATATTGAAAAAAAAACCAAAAAGGCTAGGAGTACAGTTCATTAGAAATGATTCTATACTAAGAATTTTATATTAATCAGACATGGAAATAATCAAATAAAGTAATTCAAGTTAAACTTATGAATCATTTTAAAAGTCTGAGCTCTATAAATACTAAAAAACAAATATCACTTCCAGAAGCATTTTCTACAATACAAATGAAAGGTGCTCTACCACCAGCCCAGTAGTATACACTTCTGTGTTTACATGAATATCAATAATGTGGTCATTTTTATAAATTTCCTGTTTACAAAACTTTGAATTTTTCGAAAAACTAAGGATTTTCTTATCCCAGGCTTAGATTACCTTAGCCGTATTTGGCACAACTTTTTGGAATTTTGGATCCTCAATGCTCTTCAACTTTGTACTTGTTTGGCTTTGCAAATATTTTGATATGAGCGTCACTGATGAGTCTTATGTAGACGAAACGTGCGTCTGGCATACAAAATTATAATCCTGGTACCTTTGATAACTCTACCATAGGAATTACTTTCATTTAAATTTCCAATCATAGAATTTTAAATAGAATTCTAGTCACATTACCTTATTGACATCTATTTAACTTGTAAAAAGTTTGGATTTCAAATTAATTGTAAAGAGATCTTTTGTTATAAAAATAAAAATTCTAGAAAATAAAATAAAATAAAAAACATGTCATAATTCTTATTTTTGAATAATTTATTTTTAGCTCACCTGGCCCAAAGGGCCAAGTGAGCTTTTCTCATCACTTGGCGTCCGGCGTCCGGCGTCGTCCGGCGTCGTCGTCCTGCGTTAACTTTTACAAAAATCTTCTCCTCTGAAACTACTGGGCCAAATTTAACCAAACTTGGCCACAATCATCATTGGGGTATCTAGTTTAAAAAATGTGTCCGGTGACCCGGCCAACCAACCAAGATGGCCGCCATGGCTAAAAATAGAACATAGGGGTAAAATGCAGTTTTTGGCTTATAACTCAAAAACCAAAGCATTTAGAGCAAATCTGACATGGGGTAATATTGTTCAACAGGTCAAGATCTATCTGCCCTGAAATTTTCAGTTGAATCGGACATTTCGTTGTTGGGTTGCTGCCCCTGAAATGGTAATTTTAAGGAAATTTTACTGTTTTTGGTTATTATCTTGAATATTATTATAGATAGAGATAAACTGTAAACAGCAATAATGTTCAGCAAAGTAAGATCTACAAATAAGTCAACATGATCAAAATGGTCAGTTGACCACTTTAGGAGTTATTGCCCTTTATAGTCAATTTTTAACCATTTTTCGTAAATCTTAGTCATCTTTTAGAAAAATCTTCTCCTCTGAAACTACTGGGCACAATTAAACCAAACATGGCCACAATCATCATTGGGGTATCTAGTTTTAAAAATGTGTCTGGTGACCCGGTCAACCAACCAAAATGGCCGCCATGGCTAAAAATAGAACATGGGGGTAAAATGCAGTTTTTCGCTTATAACTCAAAAACCAAAGCATTTAGAGCAAATCTGACATGGAATAAAATTGTTCATCCGGTCAAAATTTATCTGCCCTGAAATTTTCAGATGAATCGGACAACCTGTTGTTGGGTTGCTGCCCCTGAATTGGTAATTTTAAGGAAATTTTACTGTTTTTGGTTATTATCTTGAATATTATTATAGATAGAGATAAACTGTAAACAGCAATAATGTTCAGCAAAGTAAGATTTACAAAAAAGTCAACATGACCAAAATGGTCAGTTGACCAATTTAGGAGTTATTGCTCTTTATAGTCAATTTTTAACCATTTTTCGTAAATCTTAGTAATCTTTTACAAAAATCTTCTCCTCTGAAACTACTGGGCCAAATTAATCCAGACTTGGCCACAATCATCATTGGGGTTTCTAGTTTAAAAAATGTGTCCGGTGACCCGGCCAACTAACCAAGATGGCCGCCACGCCTAAAATTAGAACATAGGGGTAAAATGCAGTTTTTGGCTTATAACTCAAAAACCAAAGCATTTAGAGCAAATCTAACAGGGGTAATATTGTTCATCCAACAAGATCTATCTGCCCTGAAATTTTCAGATGAATCGGACATTTCGTTGTTGGGTTGCTGCCCCTGAAATGGTAATTTTAAGGAAATTTTGCTGTTTTTGGTTATTATCTTGAATATTATTATAGATAGAGATAAACTGTAAACAGCAATAATGTACAGCAAAGTAAGACCTAAAAAGAAGTCAACATGACCAAAATGGTCAATTGACCCCTAAGGAGTTATTGCCCTTTATATAGTCATTTTTTTTTAACAATTTTCACAAAATTTGTAAAATTTTACTAACATTTTCCACTGTAACTACTGGGTCAAGTTCATTATAGATAGAGATAATTGTAAGCAGCAAGAATGTTCAGTAAAGTAATATCTACAAACACATCACCATCACCAAACCACAATTTTGTCTTGAATCCATCTGTGTCCTTTGTTTAGTATTCACATAGACCAAGGTGAGCGACACAGGCTCTTTAGAGCCTCTAGTTTAAAGATGTAAAGAACAGTTTAAAAAAAATGATTAATCAATACTGAAGAAGATTAAACTGTATGTTATATGCATTTTGTATTAAATTTTGTCTATAAGATATACAGAACTAATGAGATAAAATGTTTTGTCAGTTTCTTTAATTATGAATAAAAGGAGATGTTGGTAAATGAAACAGTAACACACTGACAAAAAAAACAAGATGAGGGTTGCCACTATGAGACATATTTCAACACTAAACCTATAAATATTTAACACTAAACCTATAAATAATTAACACTAAACCTATAAATATTTAACACTAAACCTCTTCATATAGGTGGGACATATTTACATTAAACAGGATAAAAAAATAATCAAATGTTATACATGTATAAAGAATAATAAGATGTGGTATGCTTGTAACTCTCTACAATAGACCAAATGACAAACAAAAATATGATTTACAGCAAAAATTAACAACCACTGAACTATGTACAGGCTTCTGACTTGGGACAGACACATGCAGAATTTGGTGGGGTTTAACTATTTTTATGGTGTGCCATCCCTCCTCCTAACATGGGACAGAGGTGTAATAGTACAACATAAGAAAATACTATAAAAATCAGTTGGAAAGGGCTTAACTCATTAGATCGAAACAAAGCAGAAATACATGTGACAAAAACATGGAGTGGACATGACCAGGTACTTGTTCATTCCAACAACAAAAAGACACTTCAGTAGAGATCTGAGAGTGATCACAGTTACATACAGCAAGTTGAAGCCAATAACAGCTAATAAAAAAATCATGCATCGAAGACTAAAACATCAGTCAGTAGATATCCAACATCCAATGGATTTAGTGTAAAGATGTCATTAACAGGAAATACTTTGTTATTAACAAGTTTTATCATACAAGCATATTGCAGTACCAGTTTAAAGTTTATGCCCATTTAAAAGTAGAAAAAGAATGATGAAAAAACATATAAAAATGACTGTTGTAAGAATATTGTGGTAGGGAGTTCATTTTTTAGGCAATGCCTAATTGATATTGTGTAGACACCCTGCATAAGGGTAAAAAATATATTATTAAATGTAAGTAAAGAAAATAATCAGAATTAGAGAGGAGAGAGAATGAAAGAGAAAATGAGAATAGCTAATGCCACAAGGAAGCTGTTTTGTAATTGCACAGATCTTGTATGTTGTATTGTTGTTCTGCTGAGAAAGTCCGTACTTTTTGGAAAATCTTTTTGATTTCCAAGGGATGTCTCACTGTAGTACCATAGGGCCATGTAAAGTTGACACTAGAGCATTCTTCCTTCACATTAGTTTATTCCTAATTACTTCCAAAAGCTTGTTAGCTGATATAGACAAATCACTTTGAAACTCAACATATACCCTCACAACACTTATTAAAGAGGAAATAAAATTGAGAATGGAAATGGGGAATGTGCCAAAGAGACAACAACCCGACCATAGAAAAAAACAACAGCAGAAGGTCACCAACAGGTCTTCAATGTAGCGAGAAATTCCCGCACCCGGAGGCGTCCTTCAGCTGGCACCTAAACAAATATATACTAGTTCAGTGATAATGAACGCCATACTAATTTCCAAATTGTACACAAGAAACTAAAATTAAAATAATACAAGACTAACAAAGGCCAGAGGCTCCTGACTTGGGACAGGCGCAAAAATGCGGCGGGGTTAAACATGTTTGTGAAATCCTAGGTCTGTGATATGTTCCTTTGGAATTTCAACCAAAGATGACGAACTGGATCTTCCATCACTGTATTAGATACATATACTAAAGTATTCTTACAAACAACGGTATATTACTGGGTCTTCCAAGTGCTCCACGAATTATTATCATCTATTTTATCAGCTATCAACTGTGAAACTGTTTATCTAGAGTTGGCGTGAATCAGATGTGGATACTAAAAAAATCTAAATATCTTTTAAGAGTACATACAATCTAAGACTCTTTCTTCTTGCAATAGTATAAAAAACATTTGACTTTTCTACACTTTACACAAGTATTCCCCATTCCAAACTAAAAGGCAAATCAAAAGAGTTGGTATTGCTTTGTTTCATAAAAAATGTATGGCCAATATACAAGTACCCTGTCTTAGGGATGGTAGGAATAAATCTTACTTTGTAAAGAATACCTCTTATTCAAACAAAAAATTCTCTGAAACTGACATTAGCTAGATGCTTCATATCTTGATTGACAACATATTTGTTACGTTTGGAAGTCATGTTTATCAACAAACATTCGGCATTCCCATGGGCACCAATTGTGCCCATCGTTTTGCCGACTTGTTTCTTTATTATTATGAGGCTGACTTCATACAGGAACTTATTAGGAAGAAATAAAAGAAGTTAGCAAAATCCTTTCACTTTACTTTCCGCTAAATAGATCACGTTCTCTCACTAAATAATTCAAAATTTTGTGACAATGACGAACGCATCTATCCCATCGAACTAAAGATAAATGATACAACCAGATACAGCTAAGTTTTCCTCATATCTTGACTTACATCTAGAAATTAACAATTAGGGTCGGTTGAAAACAAACTTTACGACAAAAGAGATGATTTCAGCTTTCCAATTGCGAACTTTCCATTTATGTAGCAACACACAAGTAACGCCTGCATACGGAGTATATATATCCCAATTGATACGGTATTCCCGGGCCTTTATTTCCTATCATGATTCCTTGATAGAGGGATGCTGCTCACAAGGAAGCTATAAAACCTAGATTTTCAAACGGTGAAGTTGAAATCATCCTTGTGATCATTTTAAGGACGCCAACACGGAGTTAGTTGACCGTTTCACAAATGATATCGGATATGTTTCTTATGTCGTAACTACAATCCTGTTCCCATTTCACGAATATGACCAACCCAATTCTACTATTTACCGGTTTTACATGAGCAACAGGGCGGGTGCCAGATTTGGAGCTGGATCTGCCTTACCCTTCCGGAGCACCTGATATCCCAGGTTTTGGTGGAGTTTGTGTTGCTTAATTAGTCTTTAGTTTTCTATGTTGTGTCTAGTGTACCAATATTTTTCTGTTTTTCTTTCTTTTAGTCATGACATTGTCAGTTTATTTTCGATTTATGAGTTTCACTGTCCCTCTGGTATTTTTCGCCCCTCTTTTCAAATATCGGAAATACAATCCCATCCCCTTTCCCCCAAATGTTACCTTTCGAAGTAGACTTATTACCGGGTTTGTACTAACATTAGAAACACGATGGTGCCACATGTTGAGCAGGATCTGCTTAATTATCTTTCCGGGACAGCTGTTATCGTCTACAGGTTTTGGTGAATCCGAGTTTTCTATGTTGTGTTGTGTTTTGTTTAATATTGTTTGTTCGTTTTTCATAATCGTTTTGGCAATGACGTTGTCAGTTTATTGGTGACTTATGAGTTTGAATGTCCCTTTGGTATCTTTCGCCTCTCTTGTCAGAGTATAAAACACTAAAATTTGTTGTAATGATAGTCGAATGCTTCAGGTCTGATTATTGTTCTTCTAGAATTGGAAGAATTTACAGTCCATACTGAAGAAATTAACAACACACTATCCTCTATGTAAGTTGATAACACGAACTCAGCGAAGTCTTCTACCTTCGTATCACTATGCATATCGGAAATCATATCTTCAGAAAAGAGATTCTGGTCCCGAAAACATAGATCTGAATAAAAATAAAAAGAATTAATAGATTACTCTAGATCACGAATTAAGCTTTTAAAACTTGTCGTGTGTGTTCATGTGACATTATGCCACAGATTATATATGTCTCTGGTAGATTTTTTAATCAGAATTCTAGAGCTTCAAAGGAAGGGAATATTGAAAATTTAATAGTAAATTACTACAGTAAAATAATTTTGAAAAAATTATAACCGAGTATAAAAAAATGTTTTTACTTTCTATCAAGCATAAAAGATCGAGAATTAAAATATCGTACATATGCACTTCATTTTTCATTAAATCATACAAATAAGACATTTATCAATTAAAATACTTCACGGCCGACACTCGGCTAACCGAGAGATAGGTCGGTTAATCTATATTGAGTATGCGGCTATATCGGCGGTTGGTCTGTTAATCGGGTTGGTTATACGTCTGTTAAGAGTAAAACGCACAATTTTAATATTAAAATCTATTTAATATACAGATTTTAGGTACACTATAAGAATCAAATCAAAAAAAGAAAAGTGTCTGACAAAATGATATATATCATAGAACATTTTCCAACTGTAAAAACATTTCATAGTCTGCGCAGTTTTCAGTAAAACTAAAAGGCGTCGCGCAAGTATGTAGTATTTATGCTTATACGCATAGCAATTTTTGTAATGAAAGGCGAAAAAAACAATTTTAGATATCATTTAAAGGACACAAAATCGTACTTTGGTTCTAAAATATAAATTGAAATTAGTAAATATTTCATAATTGTAATATAACGTGAGTAATACCACGTTTTAGTGAACATTATGGGAATAAAGTCTGTTAATGGGTTGGACAATTGAAATTGTGTCAGTTAAGAGTTATTTAGCCACGACAATAGTTGTGCTACCTTTATATTTTCCCTTTGAAACAGATAAGAATGAGATGCTCTTGAGTAAAAAAAAATGACAATACGCTGCAACAGTATCCTTCTAGTAAGAACATCTTTATTTTGACTTCCTTTGCATTTTATTAAGGGGTGTGTCACTTCAATATATGGATATGGATTGCCTGCTGGAATATGCATGAATCTATTGTTAACGTTTTCTTCAGCCTTAATTTTTGTGTCTGTTCAAATTAGCACGTTCTCAAATCCGTCCGAAAGTGTCTTTCTAATACAACACAGGGTACATATAACGTGTTGTCGTTCTCATATGCACATGATATTTGTCACTGGACGTACGTTAAACTCTAAATCGTCAACATCATCCGATTGGTTCTTTTCCAAGTTCTATTACTGAATCATCTGTTGTTTACAAATCAGTCTAAAGAAGTAAATGGAAAGGAGCGAATGCAGCTACATTTGGTTATCTTAAGTTTTAATTCATTTTATTCCGTTTAGTTCCTTTCTACATAAGTGCAGAGGAGAACTGCAGTTGTCCGCATGTAAACTTTTAGCATTTATTACCAATATGAGTACATAGCAATCCGTTACTGTTTAGTCCCTAGTGTTGACAGTGGGTTACTTGCCATTAATTTTTATACCCCCTTCCAAATTTAATTCTCCATGTTTAATGCCTCAAATCGCAAGAAGGGGGGTGAAATTACACTGTAAAAAAATTTGGGACCAGAATTTTAAAGGAAAGTAGTGATTTGGTCCAGCTGAAAAAGGTTGAAAATTAGCACTTCGGAAGCTGTCATTAAATTTCAAGACGCCCTAAACATAAAATTGTCCATATTTTGAGTTAGAGCCGATGAAGTTTTCTATAATTTTGATATAATTTGTCCCAAAAGTAGTACAACACACTGTAAAAGTTTCTCTGAGAAAGCGCTGGTGGGATTTTTTTTATTTTCATTTATGTTCTAAAAGAAATGCACTACGAAATAATTGTGTTCTCGGACCTGTTTCATGTCTTTATTCTCAAACAGTTATCATTTTTTTCTATCTTTTTTTTATTAATGCATCACTTCCTACTGTCCTTATCTATTATTCTATATATTCTGTGTTTCCATCCAGATTCTCGTGTATACAATGAGGGTCCGGATTGGGGGTGTTGTTTATTTCTATATTCTTTAAATTGTCTGTTACTTTTCTCTACATTTTATTTTATCTTACTCATTATTATTTCTTTATTCTTTATATATTCTAGCATCCCAATATATTTTACTTACTGATGTTTGGTTACATTACGACGTGTATCTCTGATTTATATACTGGTTAATACCAATTTAGATACAAATTAGTGTCATTCATGACAACCTAAACAGAATCCACATGATATATGCGACCATTCTTGGATGAAATCAATGGATGTATAGATTATAACATGCCCTTTTCTATATTAGCCCTGGTATCATCCCGAGACTCCCATATCGGCCTCGAGGCTTTAGCCGAGGGCCGATATGGGTCGAGGGATGATACCAGGGCAAATATGGAAAAACATGTTATAATCTTTAAGCTATTTATCACATATTTAAGTGTTGCAGAAAAGAGGGAAAAAAAGTTCAATTATAACAATTTAATGAAACATAACAGGTAAATCTTTAAAATTTATCCGTATCCGTAACAAATATGTGATAAGATATAAATAACACATAGCTGAGAGGGTGATAGAGCAGACTGGGTCCCGAGAAAACATTGTCAACCGCGGCGAAGGGATACCGATCTGCTCTATCACCCTCTCATCTATGTGATATTTGATTTATTATAATGAATGTCCTATCATCATTTTCTTTAACAGATGAGTTTTATTATAAAGTATTTTCTATGTAGTCGCGTACTTGACAGCGTAACGGGTATTTGAAAAATCATCAGAAGTGAAGTAAATAGACAATAGTAGTGCATTGACTTGACATATAAACGATACAAGGAATAGGCCCGAAACAGGAAAAAACTCTGCTATCAAGAAAAAAATGAAATATTTTCAATTGTTGTTATTTTGTTATTGTTATTTATTTTATTTAAATTTTGGGAAGATACCCCTTTCAAAAGGCCTCATATCTGGCTGAGAAATATACATCACAATGAACATGATGAAATGTACATCACCAGTTGAAACCCATCGATGGTGAACGAATGCGTTTAATATCAACAATAAGCATAACACACAATGATTTATAGGTTTTAAAGTAAAAATATTAACAAGTGAAATACGTTTTTCCAACAATTGTAAAAGAAATAAGTTTGAGTCGTTCCACGCTTCGTTGTATAGTAAATTAGAACTTTAAGCATTGTCTATAAAATAACTTGATGTAGATTCACTGATTCATTGTCGTTTAAGTACCGGTCTTTGTAAGAATCATGCAGGTTCCTGTTGATGGGCGATTCATGACCCCTCTTCAAATGTCTTTATATTTTGTTTATGATGAAGGTATGGTATGAAAATAAGTTTTCTGTATTAATTTTTTCTTTTCAACTTTGGTTGCCATGGAAACCATCCTTACAAAATTTTGCCTAAATACGTCCATAAGTAGCCTTTGAAAATTGAAATGTAATGGATTTTAAAGAACCATAGAAATAAAGTTAATCAATACAAACAATATGTATATTTACAGTATTGACAAACACAACCCCAAACTATACAAAAACGTTAAAATTTTGAATTTACTAAATGGTTTGTTTCCATAGCAACCATTTAAAAATGTGTTAAAATTCGAAAATGAAAAATTTCAAAAACTTTAAAATTTTAAATCTGTTTATCTCCCAAGACCAACAATACCATGACATGTCATTGACAAATTTTGAAAGACCACATTCTATATATTCAGAAAATAAAAAGAAAGTCGTGTGTTTTTTTTTTCTTTAAAAAAATAATTTTAGTCAAAAATTGTCAATTTTCACCAAAGTTCAGATTACCAAACAGATGAATACTGAAACATTTTGAACTTAAAAAGCTAAAACATTCCATTTATGCGTGCATTCCTGACACAAATTTGGTAATTATAAATGAGAAAATATGATTGATAGAGATATTTTTGTAGAGAAGGACATTTTTTCTTTCTGGGCATGGTGCCCCCCCCCCCCCCTTTTTTTTTCAAAATTCAAAAAATCATTAATAAATTTAAAAGATGGAATTCAATTGTGAACATTTTGAGCATTAAAACATGAAATTTCTTCAAAGGGTGAGGGCAATAATAGAACCCCCTACACCATTTTTATATATTAGATTTTTTTTTAGAAATGGGGAATGTGTCAAAGAGAGAACAACCCAAACAGAAATTTAAAATCTTTAGATTCTATTTCATGGTATTTAAAATTGACTCTAAAGAACCTGAATCGATCACCTGTAATTTTTGGTTAAATCTTGCATCAATGATTATTTGTCCCTTCAATATATATCAATGAGTGGCTTAACAATTCCATTTAAATGTTCTTTGTATCTGTCGTTTTTTCTTCAAAAGCAAAAAATGAATTTTACCCCTATGTTCCATTTTAGCCATAGTGGCTAAGTTTCTTGAAGTACAAGGAAATAAAAAACTAAATTTATACAAGATTATAACTCCCAAGTTGGACTGAAATTGATTAAGCATATTCAATATCAAAAGAAGATTTTTTTTAAAGAAAGCAAACTAGATAAACAAATTGTGAAAAATTTCTTTAAAGGGCTATAACTCCATACGGATTCAATTGACAATTCTGGTCATATAAACTTATTTGTAGATCCTACTTTGCTGAAAGTTGTGCTGTTTACAGTTTATCTTTGTCATTAATAATATTCAAGATAATAACCAAAACTGCAAAATTTCCGTACAATTAACAATTAAGTGGCAGCAACCCAACAATGGGTTGTTAGATTCATCTGAAAATTTGCTCTTAAAAGGCTTTAGTGTTTGAGATATGAGCTACACACTGCATTTTACCCCTATGTTCTTATTTTACCCATGGCGGCCATGTTTTTAAACAAAATAGAAAATAGAACACAAACTTAATTCTAGATATCCTAAGGATCATTCAGTTTATAAGTTTTACTGGAATTGGTTAAGTAGTTTCAGTGGAAATGTTTCAAATATTTTACACCGGACAGACGACAACGGAAGCAAAGTGATGGCAAAATTCACAGTTCCTTTGAAACGGTGACCTAAAAAAACTACGTCCGTTCTATCAGAAATAAACTGAAAATAAAAAATAAAAAATTGGTACCATCGAGAGCGCTAACAAGGCAACTTTCCATAAATTTTAATATTTTTAAGGGTCATAACTCTTTTAAAAAAGTCAATTGTCCATGATTATAGAACTCATCCGAGATATTGTTGATATTAATCTAGTGTATAAGTTTTATTAAAAATCTGGCAAGAATTGTACCTGTGGGAGCGTTAAAGGGGCTATTTTCCATAAATTTATTATTTTCAAGGGTTATAAATGTTTTTATTAAAGTCGATTGACCACCAATATCTAACTTGTTCGAGATATTGCTTATAATAACCTAAAGTATTAGTTTCTTAAAAATCTGACATAATTTGTACATGTGCGAGCGCTGCAAGGACAGCCAGATGGACACAAGGAAGGATGGCAATCAAAATTTTAAGCAGACCATGTTTAAACGAAAAAAAATAAGTTCTAATTTCAATTTTTATTAATTGAAAATTTTTTGGTCGCATATTGGTATCACGTTGGCGTCGTCGTCGTCCGAAGACATTTGGTTTTCGCACTCTAACTTTAGTAAAAGTAAATTGAAATCTATGAAATTTAAACACATGGTTTATGACCATAAAAGAAAGGTTGACATTGATTCTTGGTGTTTTGGTCCCAACAGTTAAAGAATTAGGGGCAAAAAAGGGCCCAAATAAGCATTTTTCTTGGTTTTCGCACAATAACTTTAGTATAAGTAAAAAGAAATCTATAAAATTTTAACATAAGGTCTCTATGACCACAACAAGAAGGTTGGGATTGATTTTGGGAGTTTTAGTCCCAACAGTTTGGGAATTAGGGGCAAAAAACAGGTCCCAAATAAGCATTTTTCTTGGTTTTTGCATAATAACTTAAGCATAAGTTATTAGAAATCTATGAAATTTTAACACAAGGTTTATAACCACAAAAGAAAGGTTTGGATTGATTTTGGGAGTTTTGGTCCCAACGAATTAGGGGCCAAAAGGGTCCAAAATTAAACTTTGTTTGATTTCATCAAAAAAATAATTATTGGGGTTCTTTGATATGCCAAATCTAACCGTGTATTCAGATTCTTAATTTTTGGTCCTGTTTTCAAATTGGTCTACATTAAGATCAAAAGGGTCCAAAATTAAACTTAGCTTGATTTTAACAAAAAAAAGAATTCTTGGGGTTCTTTGATATGCTGAATCTAAACATGGTCATAGATTTTTGATTATGGGCCCAGTTTTCAAGTTGGTCCAAATCGGGGTCCAAAATTATTATGTTAAGTATTGTGCAATACCTCTGCGGTCGTATAAAGCTGCGCCCTGCGGAGCATCTGGTTTATTTATAAAAATACTATTTTTGATATAACAAAAATAAAGAAATAAAATATTTTTTTTGTCTTAAATCAGTGGTGTTGATAAGATAATAACACTCTGTAAAGATTAGACAAATGGGACAGTTTTAATCTTGGTACAGTGTTTCCAATTTCATTATCTATGGAAAATACATTGCCTTGCATCGTTTCTTTTGTGGACTAGTATACTATTGCACAGAGTCAGATTATGTACACATAATGGCTGTTACTATTTACCTCCCATGTAAATCGACATGTATCGAAACCTTTATGCAAACACTTATTTGTCACTATGTCGATTTAACTGTGCTAAAATTGTAATTGAAGAAGAACTACAGAACCTTTCTTTTTATTCTAATATATAATAATCTAACTTATCTAAAAAATTTGAAATAAATGCGGAATGTGTCCATTGGACACAGATGATGCTCCCGCTTCCATATCATAAAAGTCATAAACGGACATGACTGAAGACACTTACCAATTGTGTACTAACTTTTATGGTGATAAGAATTGTGTAAAAGTTTCGTAACATTTGGTTGAGGCAAACTAAAGAAAGAAATACAAAACAAAAAATTCAGCAACTTTTTCCCTCTATAAAGAGGCATTGCATAGAACAGTGAAAGTTACACCACCAAAATTCAAAGTTGATCTGCATTTGGTGGTTTTAAGCATTGTGTATAATTTTAATAACATCTGGTAAAGACAAACTAAAGTTAGAGAACAGAAACGGAAATTCAGCAATATTTCTATTTGTAAAGGGGCATAACTCTTGGACGGTTTAAGTGACACCACCAAACTTAGTCTTGTTTTATGGTAATAAGCAATGTGATTAGGTTTCATAACATTTGGTTGAGGCAAACTAAAGATAGAGAACAGAAACCAACGTTGGGACATACTGACGGACGGACAAGGGTTAACCTTAATGCCCCTCCGACACTGCGGGGGCATAAAAATATGTAAATATAACAATTGATTAAATTAGGCAAAATTCAAGAATGGCCATTGCACATGGTTGTCATAAAGGTTTGAGAATCAAAACAGTATACAATAGTTCGGACCAGCAAATTTTCCTCAGGGCCACAAGGATAATATTTTTGAGAACCATAAAAAAACGCGATTATTCTGCGGTATACAAATAATAATTCAGTTAGGTTTAAAAAAAAATAATAGACAAGCTGTCCTTTTCCACCATATACAATAGAAACATTGACAAATTCTTGCACAATTAATGTAGATCGTTGGTATATATTTCCTCAGATAGAACATGTAGAATTTGTATGCCCCCACTGTAGCAAAGGGGGCATTAAGTTGTACCCTTGTCTGTAAGTACGTCCGTTCCAGAGTTATACCCTTATAGAAATAAAAAAAAATGCTGACTTTTTTGTTTCCGTTCTCTAACTTAAGTTTGCCACAACCAAATGTTTTGAAACTTATACACAATGCTTATTTCCATAAAATTCAAAACAGTTAGAATGTTATTGGTGTAACAGGTACTGTCAATAAGTTATGCCCCTTTAAAAATGGAAAAAATGCTGAATTTTCCGTTTCCGTTCTCTTTTCTTCGTCTGTCTGACATAGTTCATCTTACCCTGACCTCATTTTCTTAGAACATTGATAATGTTAAGTTAATATGATACTTGTATTAAAATCTTTACATAACACTTACAGAGTTTCAAAAGTAATTCAATTATAAATAAAACCAACCAGACATTTCAGGTCGAGTCTTCTTGTTTAGCAGATCTTAGTCTTGGGTTAAAGTTTTTAAAGCATCAATCTGTTTCAAAAACCAACAATGAGTTGCATTAAATTGTTACTGTAACTTCTTTATAGCCATTTTGAAAGAGAAAGTATCCTAAGCTATTTTTTTTTAAATGTTCAGTAAGATTTGTTTTATAGATAATCATGTTATGCTCATTGTTGAAGGATATACGGTGATCTGTGGTTGTTTATTTCTATGTCTTTGCTCTCTCTGGTTGAGAGTTAATTGTCTCATTGACAATTACAACACATCCTCTTATCTTTATACATAGACTTACTAGTAATTAAGTTTTGGATTCAACTTTATTCTTTTTCACTGACAGCATCATAATAAATGGAATGTTTTAGCTTTTTAAGTTAAAAATTTTTGATTATTCATCTGATTGTTAATCTGAATTTTGGTGAAAATTGACAATTTTTGACTAATTTTTTTTTTTTAAAGAAAAAAAAAACACACGACTTTCCTTTTATTTTCTGAATATATAGAATGTGGTCTTTCAAAATTTGTCAATGACATGTCATGGTATTGTTGGTCTTGGGAGATAAACAGATTTAAAATTTTAAAGTTTTTGAAATTTTTCATTTTCGAATTTTAACACATTTTTAAATGGTTGCTATGGAAACAAACTATTTAGTAAATTCAAAATTTTAACGTTTTTATATAGTTTGGGGTTTTGTTTGTCAATACTGTAAATATACATATCCTTCGTATTGATTAACTTTATTTCTATGGGACTTTAAATTCCCTTATTTTATATTTTCAAAAAGGGTCTTTTTTCACATATTCAGGCAAAATGTTGATTTGATGGTTACCATGGCAACGGGCATAATACAGGGAAAATAAAGACAGAATTTTGACCATCTACCAAAGTTCTTATGATATAGGGCAAAAAAAATTACTTCTGTGACATGCCATGAATCACCTTCTGCATGATTTTTACAAAGACCGGTACTTAAACTGCCGATTTTTGATTGGTCTAGCCGAGAGGGTAACATCCCAAAAAAATTGTCACCCGCTCAGCCATGTGATAGAGTAAATTAACACCTTCGTATTAGGCAATCAAAATATGGCATTTTAACATGATGTATAATAATAATAATTTAATATTACACTTTTTTATATCAGTTTTCAATATTCATGGCCTAAATTCATTGTTCATGTTGTTGTGTAAAGTAGATATAATGCGTTGTGTATAGATCGTGTTTATTCTAACGTCTAGCCATTGCTATAAGTAACGTCATAATATACATAAGTCAAGTAGCAACGTTAACATGTATATATTCGCGCTAAATTCCCGACATTCTCGGGGCCGGCAAAAGTTAAAATATGAAATTATTAATTACTTTAAAAGTCAATCGAATAGATATTACTGAAAATTAAATAATTAATTGTCTTTCTAAAACAAATTCAAATAATTCACTTATTGATTTTTCACTTTTAACGAAGTCTATTCAAATAAAATTGTCAGCTAGTAGTTCACTTTTGGGTAGTCCATTTCTTTATGTTCTCTCGAGCTCGGACAGATGCCTCTCGTTTTGGTAGAATTCTTGTCAATCCCTCTGTTGAAGTATCATCTTTTTTGTCATCTAAATTGTTTATGTTTGTTCGAATTTCGAGCGGGTACAGTTTTACTATAGGGCGTGAAGTACGTCCTGCACTAGTTCGTATTATAGCTGCTCGTGTAAAACCATCGTTTCCGGTGATCAATTCATCAACAACGGCAATGTTCCATCGGTTTTTCGGTAATTTATCATCTTGGACTTGCACTACATCTCCAACTTGAATAGTTTGTAAATTGTTTCCTGTTTGGCGATGAAACTCTCTCAGGGTCGTTATGTACTCGGATTTCCACCGGTTCCAAAAATGCTCCATTAAACTCGACTGTTTATTCAAATGTTTATGCAGTTCTTGTTTTCCACTATTCACGGCAATGTATTCAATATTCGGTTGTGGATACGGCGTTAAAGTTATTCTTCTTCCGTACAGCAAGTGTGACGGAGTTAACGGCTCCTCGTCCTCAATATCCGGTGATACGTAGGTCAATGGTCTATCATTAATGATCGCTTCTATTTCTGTCAGAATTGTTTGAAGTGTATCCATGGTAACGTAAGATCTGCCTAATGTTTTCTTCAAACAAGTTTTTGTTATTCCTATAAAGCGTTCCCACCATCCACCATTCCAGGGCGCTCTTTTCGGTATGAATCTCCAAGTTGTTCCATATGTTGATAACGTATTGTTTAGCGATGGTGAATCGGTTAATTTCTTTAATGTTTCCGAGGCGGCTAAATATGTCGAGGCGTTATCCGAAATCATGGTATGTGGTCTAGATTTACGACTAGCGAATCTTCTAAAGGCTTGTAAAAAGGATTTTTCTGATAAGTCCGGTACAACCTCCAGGTGTACGGCTCTCGTTGAAGCACAAGTAAACAGACATATAAAAACCTTGTTATTAGTATCATGTGTATCACGAACGTACAGCGCTCCAGTAAAGTCGACGCCGGTAATTGTAAAAGGCGGCGCTTCCAGTAATCGAACTTTTGGGAGTGGCGGCGGATCAGGTGCTGTATATGGTTTACTGTTGATTTTTCGACAAATTACGCAATTTCGCAAAATTCCTCTTACGTATTGGCGAATTCGGGGTATCCAGTAAGTTTGTCGTATCTGAGTCACTGTTGATAAAACTCCTGAGTGTTTCATGTACTTGTGTATATCAAGAACAACTAATTTCGTAAAATGATGACTTCTGGGTAACAAATAAGGAAATTTCGTATTTTCACAAACAGGTGCGTTATGAATTCTCCCTCCACAGCAAATTGCGTCTTTGTCACTCAGGTACAATCTAAGTTGTCTAACTAAAACAGTAGGTTTAGTATCCTTTAATTTCAAGTGTATCATTTCGTCCTTAAATGAAGTTCTTTGGCAATTTAGTATCCAACACTCTGTTGCATCCTGTAATTCCTCTCTTGTAACGTACTTTTCCTTATTTCTCTGTAATATTGGCGAACGGCAATTTCGTATAAATCGTAATAGATAAGCTGTAATTCGTAGTAATTTTGATAATGTGCTATATCTAGTAATTTGCACAATTTGGTGTATTCCTTGTTGATTATCTATTTCATTGTCCGCTGTACTTGAGTCTTCTATATCTGTACTGGTTAGTAGTACTGTTGTGTCATTTGGCTTCCATGACGGCCATTTTGATGCATCAGTGATCCATTCGGGTCCGTTGAACCATAGTGTGTTCTTTTCAAACTGTGACGCGCTGAGTCCTCTAGTAAGAAGGTCAGCTGGATTCTCTTTCGTTGGGCAATATCTCCATTCTTGTGTATTGGTCAATTTGCGTATTTCCGTTACTCTATTTCGTATGAACCTTTTCAATTGCTTTGAAGTTGATAACCACTGTAGCACTATCTGACTGTCTGACCAAAAAGTTATGTCTTCTATGTGTAGAACTGATTTTACGTGATCGGCTAGTCGTGTTCCAATCAATGCGGCCATTAATTCCAGCTGTGGTAGTGTCAATTGCTTAAGCGGTGCTACTCTATTCTTTGCAATAACTAATGATGACTCATGATGGTTACATATGTAAACAGTTGCTCCGTATGCAGTTGTACTAGCGTCTACAAAAACGTGAAGTTGGGTTTTCTGATCTGGTAAATTGGGAAAATACGGTCTTTTCAATTCTGTGTAAGTCGTTTTCTCCAAATCTTTGGCTAAATTTTCCCATGTTGTCTGTATTTCTAATGGTAGTGGCTCATCCCATCCATACTTCTGTTCCCACAATGTCTGCATTAAGATTTTTGCTCGTACGGATACAGGGCTAAGTAATCCTAGGGGATCGTAAATACGTGAAGATTGTTTAAGAATCTCACGTTTCGTAATATTAGGTAGTTCAATATCAAATAAGTCGACTTTTTGAAAAGTTATCGTATCTTTTCATTCAAATCCACGATAGTCCTCTGTTTCTGTTCAACTGCATCCGAAATTAGTTTCACATCGTCTTTGTCTAAGTCCGAATTCTTTTCAATCTCATCGAATTTCTTGAATAACTTTGTAACTTGCCCTCTGTGTCCTCTACGTACTGCTTTTAACTTCGATTCCATTGTTTCCGACAGTCACGGCACCATAAATGTTGTGTAAAGTAGATATAATGCGTTGTGTATAGATCGTGTTTATTCTAACGTCTAGCCATTGCTATAAGTAACGTCATAATATACATAAGTCAAGTAGCAACGTTAACATGTATATATTCGCGCTAAATTCCCGACACATGTCAGTGTTTCCGTATATATTATGTTTCATTGCTCATGTGTTGTTTCCGTTTATTTTAGCTACTCGTCTTGAGCCTACACATTTGATCCGATAACACCCCATACAGCAATAAAATTATACTTTATTGCCATTCATAACTCTTAACAGACCAATTAACAGACCGGGTTTTATACATCCGACCCATTAACAGACCAAGTTTTAAATAAAGATTGATTTATGTCACCAAAATACAGATTTGTGTGTAGATTTTTCACACAATGATATCAATTTGGTTGACAAACATAATGCCTGTCTTTGTTCGATGTTCAAAATATCGCATGCAAGTAAATTCAACCAACGTGTCTTTTTGTGTACATTTTGTGTGTGTAAAATGTGTATAAATTTATTGATGAGTAACACGCCTTTTCATTTTATAGATCGTACATCGAAGCTAGAAAAATAATAATTACACCACTGGATTCAGTAGATTGAATTGTTTTGTTAGACATGAATAATTTTTATGATAAACATATATTTAAAAAGTTACACAATGAAACATGCAGAATTTCCAATGGTTTCCTCGATAACACCTGATTAACAGACTTTAGCCAACCCGATTAACAGACCCACCGCCGATATAGCCACGTACTCAATATAGATTAACCGACCAATCTCTCGGTTAGCCGAGTGTCGGCCGTGTACTTGTTACCTTTTTCGTTGTTGTTGGTGTGTATGTATTATATGTATTATATGTGTTGGTGTGTATGTATTATATGTATTATATGTGTTGGTGTGTATGTATTATATGTATTATATGTATTAATGCTTGGTCCATTTCTATGTGTGTTAGTTACATTGTAGTGTTGTGTCGTTGTTCTCTTATATTTATGCGTTTCCCTCAGTTTTAGTTTGTTACCTTGATTTTGTTTTTTGTCCATGGATTTATGAGTTTGAACAGCGGTAAACTACTGTTGCCTTTATTTATAATCAAACAGCCACCCGGAAATTTTCAATCTTAAGTAGCTTTTTTTCGTCAAGTCCTTTGCTGGTGACCGAAAACAAAAATAAAGGGGCATATCATGACCTTTATATGGTTATAACATTTACTCATTTTATATTCTATATTTGAACTGTTTCTTTTGTATTACTTATATATTTTAATCTAGATATAATAAATTATTTTGCCCATAACGGGGTCCTCTACTGGAAATAAAAGAATGTGTCTCTATGTAAGTAAAACTGCTGTTATTGGCATATCATTTGGGATTAGCAAGAACACACTAAGTGAAAATAAGTTAAAATATTAAAGAATTATTGCTTTAAAATTAAAACACAAAACAAAATATCTAAAAAAAGAGATAAGGAATTCGTTGTATCTTTCACCGCATCACTACGGTACATAACTGAGGTCGTAACTCCTATTTGTCATTTCTAGTTATCACATAATAATATATTATAAAAATGCTATATTAAGGTATATATAGGAAAGCAAATGTCTGAGACAAGCCACGGTGTCTGTGGTTGAAACATGAGAAAACTTGAAGAGCTAGTTTAAACATATTTTATTGTTCAAAAAGGACCGTGAAATGGATAAGACTCAAGTTTTTTCAACTTATTAACATCTTCTCCAAGAAAAAGAGCTGGTAGTCTATACAAGAATTCAAACTTTAATCAAATACTTAACCATCAATGAAAATTATGCACTCAAGTTATTATAATGTTTTTGGTTTTCTGTATGGTGTTTTCATGCTAGTGGACTGTTTGTCGTTTTGTCATAATATGTGTTTTCCACATATTGATGTGGCGTTGTCGGTTTACACTTCAACATAGTGAATTTTGAATGTCCCGATGATTTTCATGTATACATGTAGACCATGTAAAGTTCAGAGAAAAATACCTATGTCACACTAGCGTAGAAGTAAAACACGAATTTCTGTCGATTCAGTTCCGTCATGTATGAAATTTTATTCTAATTGTGCGCATGCGTGTAAAGTTTTTACAGCGGTACATTTGAATGACAGTTGTTTACAAATATTTTGATTGTTATTGTGGAAAAGGGTGCGTATTTGTGTCAGGAAAACACTCATGCTTTATTTCTTCCTTTAAACTGACTGTAGCTTAAAATCAAAAATAGGCTACAATTTCAAGGTTTTACATCTTCTGCAGAATTTTACACCAAATCTAGCCAATCTAGATGGCAAAAGTCGTTCATTTTCATTAGACATTACTTCTTTTCTACTTCTACCACTAAGTGGCCACCGTCATTTGGTTGACTATCCTGTCACTGTTTGGTGTGCGCTTGCAAACTTAACAAGTCCAAAAAAAATAATTTTAACAAAAAGGAAATAATGTGTGCTGTACATCACATTTATATATGGTGCACATAAAAACATGGGACTTGAAATTTAATGTGCATGCAGTAGTCTAGTCTCTTGAACGAGTCAAGACTTTCTGCAGCGGTCACCGAGGCATTATTCATAAGTATAACTGTTGGAACAATACGGAAGGCAACAAATGTAAAATATTACACTTATCATATGTTATAGCCAATGTAGGCAACTCGTACCAAATGCCTTCTTCTTTTAACCTCTCAAATATTATAAGATCCAGTGGCGGATCCAGAACTTTTCATAAAAAGGGGGCGCTGACTGACCTAAAAGGGGGTGGGGTCTACAATATGACAGTTGTTGTCAATTCGTTTGATGTGTTTTATCATTTGATTTTGCCATTTGATTAGGGATTTTCAGTTTTAATTTTCCTCGGAGTTCAGTGTTTTTGTGATTTTACTTTTTCCCTATATAATCAAACAAAAGGTCTAGAATCACCTATGAGATCGGTTCTTCGGTGTCTCCAAAAGTCAAAACGTGACAGAGCTGTAAGACGTAAAGAAACGTAAAAAAAAGATATTGGCTATTACAAAAAAAGTCATATATGTTTCATGTTGTGTTTAGCACTTTGTAAGATTTTTGATATGATGGAGTAAACCGGTCCGATATTACTCTACCAGAGATCAAAATGATGTAGAAGTCAGCATCTTGGGTCAGCGTACTGCCCTCAACAATGAACAAAACCGCACCTTGAGCAATACTTCAAAATGATCAAAGAAAGATATCGGTTAATTTCGGTTGAAGCAGTTAAAATCGCAAAATGTCTAAAATGAATTGGGTACTAAGGTATTCATCCCAAGAAAGAATAATTTATCTTTATTGCCTGGCATTTATTGAAAATGAATGACGGTGTGAAATAAAATCCTCTCAGTCTCTGGTTCTCCAATCGTATTAAAATCTTTGTATGAAATTTTGCGGGTTTCAAATGGTCAAACAAAGATTTTCTATGTCTATATTTATATCAAAGTCCTTTAAATGTTCGTTTAACCTAAGGAAAACTGGATGCTAAATTCAATCTGAACTGAACAGAAAACATTTGCAGCGAAAAAAGCAAATAGAAAATCGACAAAAAGGCGCTCTTTACTCTGTGAGAATCTGCCAACGAGTTTTATTAATGGGTCGATGTCTACGCATATTAAAGCATAACAGATATATTTAAAGTCGGTTATACATATAACTTACTGATGTGACAATGCAATCTATCGCTTGCTAAGAAAAGAAATAAAAAAAAAATAATAAATGCTAAAATTGGTGTTTGCAGCCAGCATTTTAGTCTTTACTAAACAATTTCGCCTTATTTGGTTTCTTTTTATTGCTGCGTGGATATTTCATCCATTTAAATTTATCTAACTTATGAATTGAAAGATGTATGTTCGAAAAAGAATTTAATAAAATCACAAAAACAATTATTCATTAGACGTTATATTTACTTTGGTTGGCAAAGGTTTGGTTAAAACATCTCTTCCAGTGAAATCGATAAAGAATTTTATATATTAATAGTAATTATAGCCAATCATTATGACTGCTGAGATTTGATTTGATCGCACTTTATGATCAGGTAATAAGAGCTGTAATGAAATATTACCACTTTTCATCTTTTTTTCCCTGACACAACGACAGAATGGTATAACAAACACATAGGAAATCGGCTTTTTATACCAGATAACATTTCTTTCAAAGAGCTGATAATTACAGAAAGTTAATTATGCCACTTTTAACTTGTTTCTTCAATTGACTGTTCTCAAATTGCTTTTACTGATTTGATGGCTAAATAATGCTTCTTATGTGAACAATCGATAAACAAAAGGACGAGCAATCTGGTCATGAATTGAGGCGTTAATCAATGTACAATTACTTGTACATAAATAATTTCATTGTAGATAGCGTGACCTAACACTATACAATTATCACCCAGCATCATCATCATTGTTATTGTTTGGTTGACAGGTGTACAACATGGCAGGACTAACTGCTCAGGGAAGAGATTTGGGAACTAGGGTCTCTAGTTTATTTGAAATACCCGATAAAAGATTGACAGCCATTGGTTCTAGTATAACTTCTTATGCCTGTGATCCAAGACTCTCGGAGGATACAGGAAGACCAGCGAAGAAGGTATGTATGATTCACATTACTCATTTGATTATAGTCTTCTATATTTGACTGGGAAATAAATACTGTTGGGTAGGATAGTGAAAAAAGGGATTTATGTCTTATAAGTATAACATGCTTGTGGTATTCATAAGACGTCTGTTAATTAATTATTTTTTTTTATCTTTGAAACATATATATTTGATGTAGGTCTTCAAACTTCATACACGTGTAAGAACAGGAAAGAAAAATGGCCATTCACTTATTTGAATTATCTTGTAGTCACCGTCTACATTTAAGGAATCACTGCAAAAATCTTAATGTGATGGTTTATTGTCGCCGCTTTGTAGAAATGAGTAACGACATCAACACAAACATGCATATATATATATATATATATATAGCAACAAATTGTCGTATACTAACTAACATGTAAATGGGATTAGGTTGTTGCTCATACGTGATTTTCCTAAAAGCCTTGTAAAAAAGGAGATGTGGGGTGAACGTCCATGAGACGACAACCCAACGATAAAAAAAAACCTCCGTCAAAAATATTTTGAACACATACAACAGAGACTTTCAAAAGGTCTGTCAACTACCATATCATCTTTAGGTTAAAAGGTTATAGTAAAGTATACAATATGACAGGAGACAAAACTATGGACTTGATCAGTGGAATACCAGAAGATGAACTTAGTCTAGTTTTGTTAACACTCGATCAGTGGAATAACAAAGATTGAACTAGTTTTGTGAGCACTCGATCAGTAACAAAGATTGAACTAGTTTTGTGATCACTCGATCAATGGAATAACAAAGAATGAACTAGTTTTGTGATCACTCGATCAGTGGAATAACAAAGAATAAACTATATTTGTGAGCACTCGATCAGTGGAATAACAAAGAATGAACTAGTTTTGTGATCACTCAATCAGTGGAATAACAAAGAATGAACTAGTTTTTGTGATCACTCGATCAGTGGAATAACAAAGAATGAACTAGTTTTGTGATCACTCGATCAGTGGAATAACAGAGAATGAACTAGTTTTGTGATCACTCAATCAGTGGAATAACACAAGGTGAACTAGTTTTTGTGGGCACTCAATCAGAAGAATTACATAGTCATAGAATGAACTGGTTTTGTGAGCACTCGATAAGTATAATAACATAGGATGAACTGGTTTTATGAGCATTCAATCAGAAGAAGAATATAGAATGAACTGGTTTTGTGAGCACTCGACAATAACATAAGATGAACTGGTTTTGTGAGCACTCGATCAGTAGAATAACAAAAACCTGAAAAGGTGAACTAGTTTTGTGAGCACTCGATCAGTGGAATAACAAAAAAATGAACTAGTTTTTTGTGAACACTTGAACAGTTTAATCATAAAAGATGAACTAGTTTTTTTAAGCACTCCATCAGTGGAATAACAAAATGTGAACTAGTTTTATGGCCACTCGATCAGAAGAATAACAGAGAATGAACTAGTTTTGTGAGCACTCGATCAGTGGAATAACAAAATGTGAACTAGTTTTGTGAGCACTCGATCAGTGGAATATCAAAATATGAACTAGTTTTGTTAGCACTCGATCAGTGGAATAAAAAAAGTGATGAACTAGTTTTGTTGGCACTCGATCAGTGGAATTGCAAAACATGGAACTAGTTTTGTGAGCACTCGATCAGTGGCATAACAAAAGATGAACTAGTTTTGTTAGCACTCGATCAGTGGAATATCAAAAGATGAACTAGTTTTGTTAGCACTCGATCAGTGGAATAAAAAAAGTGATGAACTAGTTTTGTTGGCACTCGATCAGTGGAATTGCAAAACATGGAACTAGTTTTGTGAGCACTCGATCAGTGGCATAACAAAAGATGAACTAGTTTTGTTAGCACTCGATCAGTGGAATATCAAAAGATGAACTAGTTTTGTTAGCACTCGATCAGTGGAATAAAAAAAAGTGATGAACTAGTTTTGTTGGCACTCGATCAGTGGAATTGCAAAACATGGAACTAGTTTTGTGAGGACTTGGTCAGTAGAATATCAAAAAGTTGACTAGTTTTGTGAGCACTCGATCAGTTGAATAACAAAAAATTAACTAGTTTTGTTAGCACTCGATCAGTGGAATAACAAAAGATGAACTTGTGTTCAGCTAGAAAGAATTTGCATTAAAATCAGTATAGTAAAGGGTACTTGTTTATAACGTTATAATGTATACCCGCACAGAATGACAATTCATCAGAAAGGTTACATTGTATTCTTAATCCAGACCTTTAAATAAACTAATTGACATTGATGCATTGGTGCAATTATTATATAGCAGCAATAATATAAACACCAATTAAGGGGGCTCCTGGGTATAAATGATTTTTTTTTTCTAATATAGGATTTCGCTATATTTTTTCATAAATGAACTTTATCATATACTTAAAAGAAAAATGAAATAAAAAAATGGGGTCACCGTTCATTTAAGCTAAAATCTGCCTCTAGAAGAAGCATACATTTTTGTTAATGTCCTTTTTTTCTGTTGAACTAATAGGAGAAAAAGAGGAAATATCGAAATAAAAAAATAACCTAATATAAGAAATTGCTTAAATTTTACAATTATTTAGTTTATGTACAGCTTATTTGAAAACAATAATAAAAAATATAGGTCACCGATGAGTTAAAAAAGATATTTCAAATTTAAGGCCAAAAAATGGCATTTTTGCACCAAAGGGAGATAATTTGGAGCTTTTTCAATTTTTAAAGTCATCTGGGGCCAAACCAAATAGTTTTTTTGGGTTGTTTTTTGTACCATATCATAAAGTAACAACTAATAGTGTAATAAATAAAATTTGTAATGAAAAAAATAAAGGTTTAATTTTTTGCTAAAATTTTTGTACCCATGAGCCACCTTAAGTCTGTAAATCCAAAAGCAAATATTTCAAGGAAAGGTCCTTAAGAATAAAATTGCCCTTTTTAAAAGGTTGGTATAAACATATTACTTTTTATAAAGTTCCTGTGAGTGTTATCGTGTTTCCTAATAAGTACATACATTTGTGAAAATATTGAGTTCAAAGTTAAACAATGTAAAAAAAAAAACCAGCTCTGACACTAACGTAAAATTTGTATTGTCTTTAACTGACTGTCCTCCCAAACCCATACATGTTCCTATCAGAGAACAAATCGACAGTATGGTGGAGGCCAATAAACAGTTCATATTAGTTGCTGTCTAGAATACATTTGTATTAGTGTTGTTAGTCATTGGAATGAATCTGAAGCTTTTGAGTTCTTGTTTCAGGTATATTATGAGAATACCTTTAAATTAGAACCAGACTCAAAGTTTAGAGCAGACAAGGTTAAACCTATAATAGACGACATTTTTGCCAAAAATCTAGAAGGTAAGAACTTGAAGTTACTAGTAGGTCAATTATAAATCATAAACACAAGACCAAATAAGTTGTGGGTTAATACTTACTCATATAAACACTATTATAAACACTAGACCAAAATAAGTTATGGGTTAATACTTACACATACAAACACTAGACCAAAATAAGTTATGGGTTAATACTTACACATATAAACACTAGACCAAAATAAGTTATGGGTTAATACTTACACATATAAACACTATTATAAACACTAGACCAAAATAAGTTATGGGTTAATACTTACACATATAAACACTAGACCAAAATAATTTATGGGTTAATACTTACACATATAAACACTATTATAAACACTAGACCAAAATAAGTTATGGGTTAATACTTACACATACAAACACTAGACCAAAATAAGTTGTGGGTTAATACTTACACATATAAACACTATTATAAACACTAGACCAAAATAAGTTATGGGTTAATACTTACACATATAAACACTAGACCAAAATAAGTTATGGGTTAATACTTACACATATAAACACTATTATAAACACTAGACCAAAATAAGTTATAGATTAATACTTGCACATATAAACACTATTATAAACACTAGACCAAAATAAGTTATGGGTTAATGATTACACATATAAACACTATTATAAACACTAGACCAAAATAAGTTATGGGTTAATACTTACACATATAAACACTATTATAAACACTAGACCAAAATAAGTTATGGGTTAATACTTACACATATAAACACTATTATAAACACTAGACCAAAATAAGTTATGGGTTAATGATTACACATATAAACACTATTATAAACACTAGACCAAAATAAGTTATGGGTTAATGATTACACATATAAACACTATTATAAACACTAGACCAAAATAAGTTATGGGTTAATACTTACACATATAAACACTATTATAAACACTAGACCAAAAAAAGTAATTGGGCAATGTTAACACATAAACACAAGACAAAATAAGTAATGGTTCAATTATAGCATATAAACACAAGACAAAATAAGGAATTGTTCAATTATAACACATAAACACACGACCAAATAAGGAATGGTTCAATTATAACATACAAACACAAGAACAAATAAGAAATGGGCCAATAATTATTTTTCAGGAAGGAAATACGATCCAATCGAGTGTTCTATATTGTCCAAGTCACTAGCAGAGGAATTAAAGCTGAAAGTAAAGGAACTCAATTTTAAGAGGTGAGTAAAGATAATGTACTCGCCATTCTGTTTCAACAGTTGACATAATAAAAGAAGATTGCTGCAAAAAAAAAATAGATGTAAGGATACAACAGTAAAGGTTGAGGATTATGAATAATTATAATATTGTATATTAGATCTTAATTGATTGGTAAGTGTCATGGCAACCAAAACGTTTATAGAAGTATTTTAAAAACAATGACGCCACACTAGTACTGTAAAATTCGTACACGGGCAAATTAGTTTTGTATAATTGAATCATATTTTTTTTATCAGGACATAATGTTTGGGCATTGAATGATGATTATGAATAATATAAGCAATATAAATATTTAAGAATTGCTTATGATATCTTATAAACTATTGAAAAGTGGAAATGGCCCACAAAATGTATCATAATGATTGTTACTGAAAAATGACGAATTAGTATACCTACATTGGTGGCCTTCGGCTGTTGTCTGCTCTTTGACATATTCCCCATTATTATTCTCAATTTTATGAATGACAAATTTAGAAATGTAAATAGTGCAGTATAATGATACTAAAAACTTTGTCATCATCGGAGTTTTGAAAAGACTTCGGTGTTGTGTTGTTTATTGATAGTTTCGACAGAATTTGTAACGTGTATTCCCTCCTATGTGAAAACTGGAGAAAATGCTTGTCCGAAGTCAGATATCTGGAAAATTAAGGATTTTGTTGTTCTTTGGGACATTCTTTGGTCTCTGTTGATTTCCCTTTTAGTGGGAGAAATAATTTGTTATGTACAATTGATCTAATTGCAGGTCTTACCCATTACTTAAAGACCTTAAATAGCAGATTTTACAATTATCCTGTATATGTATAGAAAAATAATCACTATTATCAACCAATGTCCAATCCGTGTTGTTCTTTGGGATATTCTTTGGTCTCTGTTGATTTCCCTTTTAGTGGGAGAAATAATTTGTTATGTACAATTGATCTAATTTCAGGTCTTACCCATTACTTAAATAGCAGATTTTACAATTATCCTGTATATGTATAGAAAAAGAATCACTATTATCAACCAATGTCCAATCCGTTTACAACATAATTCAGTCGCAACATCGGCTTTTAAAAAAAAAAATTGTATGCCCCACCTAGGGGCAATATTTTTTGTCTGTACGTCTATCATCGTCTCTCACTCCGTCCGTCCTGCTTTTAAAGCTTTTGGTCATGGTAGTTTTTCATGAAGTTGGAAGTCCAATCAACTTGAAACTTAGTATACATGTTCCCTTTATATGATATGATCTTTCCAATTCTGGTGCCAAATTAGAGTTTTTATGATAATTTTACGGTCCACGGAAAATAGGAAATGATAATGCGAGTTGGGCATCCGTGTGATATGGACACATTCTTGTTTGTATATGAAATTATTGCATGGGTCTTAGGAGAATAATTATGTATTTAATTTTGCAATACATTGTCTGGATCATATCTCTGTACATACCGTGGTTATAGAGCTAAAATAAACATCATCCATCATGTTGATCATCCTAATATTGTGACAAACTGTTTGTTTTGATTTCATTTGGAATTGCCAGTTGTTTAGATTGTTTCAATTTCATAGAAATGATATGCGTGTATAAATACCAGCATTTCTAAATAAAACCTATATCGATTAAACATTAGAAGAAAAAAAATTTAATTATGAATTAATATTTTAAGCCGATTGCATTACCGTAATTATTTTGTGTGACGGAGTAGTCTTATCTGTGGAAATCATGCTGCTATCAACGAGACATTGTCGCTACTAAACCTGGGGACATTAATTACCGAACAAATTTTGTATAAGAAACTGTACATTGAATATATTTAAAATCTGTTAACGAACTTTTTTTCTGAAAATAAATCAGTTCCCAAGAAAAACATGTATCGTAGTGAAGTATGTTTAATGTTGCGATGTTCAAACAAAAAAGACAATTATGTCCATTTCTAATAACTACCATATTATATTCACATTGTCTGGAGTGCACTGCATTAAAACGGTGTTGCCTTGATATAAGGGGAGGGTGTAATACTAAAAACAAATCAAATCAATTCAAAACTTTAAAATTCATCGTAACTGCCTTTGATATTTTTATGGCAATGTTGAGGTATAGACGAAACCAGTAACACTTTCGTTCTTTAATCGTGAATAGGGGGGAAAACAGTGTAAAAACACTTCATTTAATTGAATTTTTTTTTTTTTTTATATATATTCTATCATCTTCTCACTGTGTTGAAGAACCATTGATGTCTTTGGGCTGTTTTTACATTTTTTTCGGGTTGTTGTCTCTTTAACAAATTCTCTGTTTCCGTTTTTAATTCTATTTATTGACGACGTGATTTATCTTACAGATATAAAATAATAAGTCTGGTGACCATTGGACAACAGAATGACCAAGGAGTAAGGATTGGGAGTAGATATCTCTGGGACCACGAGAGAGACAGTTTTGCATGCTCTTCATTCCACAACAAATATGTGTATGCTGTAGGCACTGTTTATGCTCTATATTACGAATAGACATTTGTGGAGTCAGCAATTTTCAGCATGTGTTTTATTTTCGTTACATTTGTTTATTTATTCAGTGATGAAAGTAATAAATGAATAAAAGTCTTTACGTTTATATACGTATAAGGGCCTACTTGACTTGCCCACTGTGTATTCACCAGATGTTATCGCTAATATAAACGCATAGGGGCATGGGATGCATTTTTTAAAGACCCCGACCACCCATCATTTTACTCTTACTGTTAATGATTGTGAAAAATTACAAGTCACCGTACGACGTCAACAATTCGCAAAATTGATATTATATTGTAATAAGCTTTAATAGGAACACATGCAGTTAGCACAACGTGAAACAATTTTTACAAATGAACAAACTGGTTGATTATTATTTAAAAAATAAAATAAACGGAAACTAATTATAGCAGACTTCTCGCTCGAATATCTTATGTTTTGTGAACGCTCAATCAGCACTTACTTCGTGTAGTGATGTAATAAAACTATAAGAAAACAAGACTGAACACGCGGAAATGTCTCGCCTGTGTTACTGACCAATAAAATACCTTAGTCATTCCATCCACCAAATTAAATTGCTTATAGTACTTGTAAACCCTTTTCAAAGAACACAAAACACAACATTGAACCAATAATCAGGAAAATGAGGTCAAGGTCAGATGAAACCTACCAGACTGACCATGTTCCCCTTACAATCATTCCATACACCTCATATAGTTTCAGAGAAACGGACTCAATAAAATGACTTTAACCCTGATCACTGATTCATGAAATGAGTCGGGTGAACCCTGTCAGAAAGACATGTAGACATTGCAAGACATACCTAAATACCAAATATAGTTATCATGAAACGCATAAGTGAGTTTTTCACCTTACACAAACTTACAACCTTACAAAAAACTGTTTTTTCGAAGTCTCGGAGTCATGAAAATGAGGTAAAAGACACACGACAGACAGAAACCCGTAAAATTCGATCCAATCTAATTAAAAACCGATCTCTCATCGCTCCCGTTTTCTGGTATGTCGCGTGGGACCCGACATATCAGAAAACGGGAGCGATGAGAGACCGGTTTTTAATTAGATTGAAGTCGATCTGCATACAAGAGAAATCCAGGTCTTCGACCTTCTAAAAAACACTTTAAAAACTAATAGTTTATGCCACCGCTGGATATTAACCATAGTTTTAATATGCCAACGCTGGATAGTAACCAATGTCTTGCATCCCCGGGCTTTCGTCACAGGCGAGACGAAAAAGGAACTCTGTAGATTGTTACTGAGGACACACATAAAGGGAATAAACCCTCATTCCTGATCTAAGAATACTCAGTTAATGAAAGCCAATTCATATCTCGATTTCGAATTCTCAACAAAATATTTGTACTTTTGAATGAAATTAATATAGCCGGGTGTTTGAACAATTCATTATTATTTTTTTACGAGTGTTGGTGCGACAATATTTGGTACATATATCAGCATACGATATGCATGTGCGCCAGACATAAGACAAGCTTCCTTTATTTCGACTTTAGTAATCAACGAAGGATAGGCCCGTTTCTCAAATTCTTAAAGCAATTCCATGATTTGAAAGTGTTAATGTCCGTCCAACCTTTATCTCATTTTCTGTCCATTAGCTTTTAGGAAAATGTGACTATGATACGAAACAAGGCCAGGTTCTGCATAATGAAAACAGGACGGTGAAATGTTTCGCCTGCTGCATCTTGATAGTTAATTATCACATAAACATTATCAAAGTGATGTGAAAGTCAGATTTACCAAAGCAAACAGCCTTGTAAACCATGCAATTATTCCATACACCAATTACTGCTTTAAATGTAGAAGAAACCGACAAAATCCTGAAACCTTAATAATAAGAAATGAGGTCATGGTAAGATGAATCCTGCAAGTAGACATTAAAATTCATTCCATAGATATAGGAAGATGTGGTATGAGTGCCAATGAGACAACTCTTCATCCAAAAAGTAAACCACTACCGGTATAGGTCAATGTACGGACTTCAGCACAGAGCCTTGGCACACACCGAACACCAAGCTATAAAGGACCCAAAAATTACTAGTGTAAAACCATTCAAACGGGAAAACCAACGGTCTAATCTATATAAAAAAACATGCATATAATTAGTTCACATTATTACTCGTTATAGTATCTTCGAAAGAATTAACCAGGTATGTAAAGGTCATGAGGACATTGAAATGAACCCTTATACCAGATGTGTCATATAATTATTCACAAATGCGAAATACACGACAAAAGTGTTTTTAATGAAGTCCCCTAAAACAAGACAAAGAGTGCACACGCTGAAATACCTCGCCTTCTTTACAAAGTGTCACAAAAAGGTATCATAATTCAAGAAAATGATGTCAAGGTAAGATAAACCAAAGAAAAATACATGTACACCTTTAATACCATCATTCAATACACCAAACAGTTGAATTATTGCAGTTTCTAAGAAATAAAACCAATCAATGAAAATGAAGAAAAGGTCAGCTGAACAATGCCAGACAGACATGCACGACTTAAGCTCAATCTATGCATTAAATATAGTCGACCTATTGCTTAGAGGAGTAGAAACAAACTAAAACATTGAACAATGCCAATGGACAAAGTAAAATGGGGTCGAGGTCAGACGATACTTGCAAGATAGACATACACTTTTATACAATCCTTCCATACAACAGATGCAGTTGATCTATTGCTTGTAGTTTAAGATAAGACAAAAAAATCAAAAAAAAATATCTGAGCAATGAACCTTGAAAATGAAGTAAAGGTGAAATAAATCCTACGAGATTGACATGTACATCATAAAATATTTCCATACACCAAATATAGTTGACCTATTGCATATAGTATTAGAAATAAAGACCAAAACTCAAAACCCAATTTTGACCACTTAACCATGAAAATGAGGTCAAGGTCCGATGACGCCTTTTAATCATTCCTTCCACGGACCATATCCAAAACACCTACTGCTTTTAGTATCCGATATATGGACTTTATCACAAACATTTAACTTATTCATGAAATAAGGTTGAGGTAAAATGAACATTTATCTGATGGGCACAAGGACCTTGAAAGGTAGTACATTCTAAATATAGTTATCCCATTTCTCAAAACAAATTGACATGAATATTTACTCACTGCCCTACACACAGTAGTAACTAAACCACGAGACAATGGAAATGACAGATGGAAACTTCGTAGCACAATGCATCTGTATACAAAGTATTAAGCATCCAAGTTGTCGCACCTTTTTTATTATAGAGCTAAGTTACCCAACGCCATCGACGGATCATCCCAATGTCGAGCTGTTAGCGTCATAAACGAGAGGTTATGTACACAAGACAAGACGTCTCTAGTTCTACTTCCATCTGAAATATTAACCTGGATAGAAATAGTTGCGTCAACCATCGCTGGAAAGTAATCTGCTTACAGGGTCCTACTGTTGAGCAAATCCTTTCCTTCAATGCGAAGGTCTTTTGCAATGTGTATGTACATTTTTTCCATCTATGTAGCTTAAAGAGAAATTTAGTCTGATCAGTCCTATGGCCTATTGCTTGTACATGTAGTATCCGAGATGCCCAACTGGACCTTTATTCAATAGACATAAAATTGAGAATGGAAATGGATCGTACATTTGGATGTGCTACCTCAAGTTGCGCACTTGTAATCTTATTACATCCCATTTGTATACATTTCAAGATCCCCATTTAAACGCAACAAGTATGTCAAGAAAATGTGACCTGTAATACTGTTGCTTAATCTTCCAAAACATATGGTTCGTTGTTTAGTTTTCAAATAACAGGAGAGGCTCGCAAGTGCCTTGTGTACAAGTTTGTGTTTTGTGGTAATATGCATTGTGTATAATTAACATTTTGGTTGAGGCAAACTGAGTTAGAACAGAAACTAAAATAACATGTACCGGTATATAGACGCTAAGATTCAACTTGTCGCAACCTTCAGTGAGCATGGGCAAACAAATACTTTTAGGGTAACAACTCTGAAGTCATCCAATAGTTTCCAATATAAATCTTGCATGGTTATAAGTTTTTACCAATCTACATCACATTTTCAGGTAGTATGCATCAACTCAAAGGGCAGTTATTCACAAGTCAGCTAATGGTTTCTGCAATATTGCAAATCATGGATCTTTTTCATGTTCATAGTATCTTTCTACCCAAATATAAAAGTTTCTGCAAAATACATAAATAAATATCTTGCAAGGGCATTCACTTCTTCAAGATTGATGTTCTAATTTTTCAGAAAATTTCATGCTGGATAACATTGATTTGTTGATCAGATTTACCCAATGTTCTATTTTCAACAACAACCATGTTTGTTGATCAAATTTTCGAATACTTTTAACCACAATCTCCTAAGGATCAATTCAGGCTAAGTTTAGAACAGTTGACCAAATTGACCGTTTCAGAAATGAGGGTAATTTTATTGTTCGTACCCCAAAATGAAAATAACATCACGTCATTGGTTGAATTTCCATTGTTTAGGACATTTCTAACCAATCACGATGCTTTGGTGTACACTTTTGGAAATATTATCCAGAATGCATTAGATTCTGAAACGGCGAATTGTTCCAGTGGGTTTTTTCTTCAAGATTATACCAACAAACGCCACATGATGGCAATGTCATACAATACTTGCAACCATATGCAATAGATTCAAAAACATTCCATTCAAGGGCAACAACTCCCCATTCTTGTATCGACATTAATCTGGTATTTCTATGTCCCCTGCAACATCATACGGGTACAACAATGACTGAGGCAGTTAAATAACAAGTCTTGTTGTCAATAAGAGGTTTATTCCCCTTTTAAATACAAGTGATAATATATTACACAGCAGGATCTTATAAATAGGTGATATGGAGGAGAGGTAACTATTGGCAGATTAAAAATTACAGCTGACCTATTACTAAAAATTTTATAGTCTGTTCATTAACTTTTAACCTTTGACACATTTAGCACTTAACCTTTTAAACACATGTATAAGTAACATCTTCACAGAAAACGTCTTCTTTATACTTATGAAGTATGTATTAAAGACTTTGAAAAACACAAACAGGATTCCACAAACTGTCTGTATAATAATCTGCTGCATATTTTTTGAGACATAATCATACAATTCATTATTTCTCAAAATACTTATACTTGCTCATCTGTTTTGATTTCAAATAGTTATAGTTAATTCTTAATCTAAACAGGCTTTATTTAGACCATTGTGTTCTAATGTCGAAAGGTGTTTATATAACAGGTGTCAAGTCATTTTCTGAATTTCCTGATCAACGTTTGATATTGAGGCTTTCAAACTCCATTCTGTCAATAGCAAGAAACACAAATGAACAATAAATTAGTTTAGAGATCAAACATTTAACTGCTGAAAGGAATGATAACATCGGGTAAAGGGAGATAAACATGTTCAATGTGAATCAACTTGAAAGACGGTTAACTAATCAATGTAACATGATGCTTTATAATGACAAACATGATTTCATTACTATACATAGGTGGTCTACATATGATGTAGTACCCATTGAACAGTCAATGTCTACAAAGTGATGCAGATCCAAATTAAATAATATTTTTTTTTTTATAAATTTACATTTTTTCATATATAGAACATGAAAATTTCAGTAAAAACATACAAACTACCATGCTACCATCTTTCAGTCAAAATTCACTTTTGCTACAGCCATTAAAATTAGCAGCACTATTAACAAGTACATGGTTAAACTAACAAGAGTTAACCAACATACTTTAAACATATTTGTCAGTAATAATCAAGCAATAGATATCTCAAAAACAATGTAAGTATAAAAGAAAATAATGCACTTTTAAAGTTTTAGGTGCACTATTATAATCCTCAGAAATGCAGGTTGTTAATGAGAACTTAATGAAATCATTTTGCACTTGAAGTGTCCAAATGGGGAAATATTCTCCTATTTAGGATGCACTATGCAGCAGATTTGACCAGACTTGGAAAGTCTGCTTCATCGTCAAATCTTGGAGCAGTATCCCGAGAATTTCCTCTTCGGTCTCCACGACCCATAGATCCCCTGGGACCTCTTCCTCCACGCGGCCTTCTACCACCCCTTCCTCCTCTTCTGGGAGAATCATTGAAGGTAATCCTAATTGGAAGTTGACTCTTCGATTTGTGGTCATCCTCCTAAAAATTGAAAAAAAAGACAATGCATTATTTATAAATATAAAATTTGTAATCAAACTCTATGTTAGCTTGAACTTTTGGATGATAGGAAAACTCCTGCTTATTATTATATGGCTCACCAAAGAGTTGTTCTTGTTTTCTCAAGTGAATTCTGCTGATATTGAAAACAAAACCATATATCTTCTATTGCTCATGGCCCTCATAGCTTAGAACAAACTGTAAATTACTTTAGAGAAATGAACTCTTCTTGAAAGGCCAAATAAAAATATATGTGTGGTTCCAGTAACCCGACCGACCCTAGTTAAAACCCCCAGACCCTAGAACTTTTTTTCATTTCTTAAAAATAAATTTTCAAACGATCAAATTTTGAGGATTATGAATTAAAATAATTAAATTCATAGATTTCTCTCATCTGAATTTCCATCACAAGTATCTGTTATGGCTAAAATGCAAGAATTCATAACAGAATGCAACAAAATTAACTAAAAACGTATCATGGCTGTTTATTTTATAGGTGGCACGGTAGTATTTGCATTCCAGAATTTAGGTTGCTTTTTTGTGTACCCTACTTAGGTAAATGTATCTAAACAGTGTGATTGGACAAAAAATACAGTATCAACTGAACATACTTTCCCAAACTGAGGGATGAATCAGGTGTAGAAAAATATGAAATAATTTTACATACAGATGAAAATGAATTTTTTAGAATTTTTTTAAATTTTGTATTCACTGCACCATAAAAGACCTAAAATTACTAGTGGCCTTAGGTTTCTAAACGGTCATGATACATATTCAAATTCATTTCTGAATAGTAAAATGAAAGTACTTCAGTTAAGTGTGAATGTAGATTTTTTTGCAGTGTTAGAAAGTGGTGAAAATTCTAAAAAGGCTATCATTATCCCTATGGGCCAGGAAATACTACCGTGCCACCTTAAGGGGGATATATATTTTTACACTAAATCAATGAAGGAACTTTTTTTACCTATGCAATTTGTAAGTTTATCAATAAAAAGTTGATTAAGGGCAACTATGATAAAACAAGCCTTAAATTCCACCCCTGAGAGTAAAAATTGCTGATTCAGCAAATTTTGCCTGATCTGTAGGTAATAATGTAAAAAATTTCATAGAAAGTAGAACTTCATTATTTTTATGTAACTTGCAATACATTTTTAATTATAAATGCTCGCTTTAACTTTTCGCAGTGTCTGACACATGTGCAACCACTGAAATTTGAGACTCGACATTCTACGGTTGCATGTTCATCCTATTATTTTCACCGAAATAAATAAATTGCATAATTTCTTATTTTTTTCAACATAAGTACAGCTATACTAGCTTTCTTAAGGTTTAATTAGTAGTTCTGATGTTACATGACACCAGTAGGAGCTTTTGGGGAACAAGTGGTTAAGGGGTCCTTACTTATTCATTTACCTCTCATATTGGTATGAAATAGGGGTTTCTGTACATTGAACAGACATTATTTTTGACAAAGAATGTATTTATGATGCTATATCAGCAAGATTAAATGGTTTATTCATTTTCCATGCAAATACCATTAGTTGTTAAGATTTTCTGACAGTGAAAAGCACAATAAATGCAAATTGATTATGTAAGGGGACATAATTTAACTTAATGCATACATGAGAAATAAACAAACAGTCAACTTAGAGATGTATTCTAGTACATGTATTGTCAAACAGGTTACGGAATAATAGTTAACTGCAATTAAAGACTCTTGTTGTATTGCCCTCATAATCTGAAAATGTTTAAAGTAATGTAAGGCATGCTGTAAAATGTGGAATGGACTTTAATATCAGTTTTCATGATTTGGTGATTAAACTGTTTCTTTTACTCAGATTAACCATAAACAGAGTTGGCAATCCATTAGTTCCTCCTAAATCACCATGTTTGACTTCTGTGTTGATTTGAAACATCATATATTTGGGTTTTGTTCACTTCTTAAGTAAAAATGGTAAGATGAAAAAAAGTGAAAATCTGCCAGATGGGGTAGGGATGTAATGTTTCATTTTTTTTTTTTAAGAAATGAGTGCAGACTAGTATTCTTTATTGTAATATGTTCCAAAGTAAGAAGTCTATGCATCATAGGTGTCATGACTGGTTTCAAGTTTGTTATGTCTTGGTTAAGGTGGCACGGTAGTATTTGCATTCCAGAATTTAGGTTGCTCTTTTGTGTACCCTACTTAGGTAAATGTATCTAAACAGTGTGATTGGACAAAAAATACAGTATCAACTGAACATACTTTCCCAAACTGAGGGATGAATCAGGTGTAGAAAAATATGAAATAATTTTACATACAGATGAAAATGAATTTTTGAGAATTTTTTTAAATTTTGTATTCACTGCACCATAAAAGACCTAAAATTACTAGTGGCCTTAGGTTTCTAAAAATAGCAAAAAAAGTAAACGGTCATGATACATATTCAAATTCATTTCTGAATAGTAAAATGAAAGTACTTCAGTTAAGTGTGAATGTAGATTTTTTTGCAGTGTTAGAAAGTGGTGAAAATTCTAAAAAGGCTATCATTATCCCTATGGGCCAGGAAATACTACCGTGCCACCTTAAACCACACACATGTAAAAATGTCGGACTTCCGGTTGGGGCGTATATAATAAGGGAAACAATTTCGGTAAACACACGATTCTTTTCCGGATTTTGTCATTAAAAAAAAAAAAAAAAAAAAAAAAAAAATTGCCGACCTACCGACCCTATTTTTTAGAAGTATGTAACTGGAACCACACATATATTTTTATTTGGCCAAAGTTCTTTTTATCAAATTAAGGTTGGTAAGATTTGTCAAGGCTTTCAAGATTAAAACTATAGATATTATTAAAGTCTCCTTGGGGACATTATTAAGAATTGAACGCAGGACAGTCTGAAACTGAATGCTTCTTACTACCTGATTGGAAGATATTAGGAGATGTGAATATTCAAAGTTTGTTGATTGGTTAGGACAATCCAAACCTAGTAGATGTCTTTAAATCCCATAGAGTATTGGATTTGTTCTCGCTATTTAAGCAATTAGATTTTGCCTAGTCATTAACCATGCATATTGGTACACAGGTAAAAATAAAAAAATTCAGTCGAATAAAAATATGTTTGTTTCCCCTCCACTCACTTGGGTCAAAAATAAGCTCCCTGGTCTAAAAATTCTATTTCACCAAAAAATTGGATTGATTTTTATTCCTGAAAATAATTTGTTTCCAGTTTTGAAAATTGCTTGAAAGCAAAAGGATTGACAATCTAAATAAATACACTCAAATTGAGCACAAACAACTGATATGTGTTCTCTACTGGGCAAGTTAAACCATACATGTGACCAGACTATGACATCCAGTTAAAGTAACCTGCCTTCCTGGTCTGTTTTCAAAGGGTAGACCCAGGGGAGGGGAAAGACATTCTTTTAAATGTGGCCTGAGAATATGCCGCTATAAACATTTCACATTAAAATATCGATGGGATTTAAATTCGAGACATAACATTGATTGATAGTTGGTTGCTTTACGCCGCATAACAAGCTATAACAAGATTTGAACCTCTAGACATTCAACTGCAAGCTATCAACTAGATTTGAATCTCTAGACATTCATCTGCAAACTATCAACAAGATTTGAACCTGTAGACATTCATCTGCAAGCTATCAACAAGATTTGAACCTATAGACATGTATCTGCAAGCTATCAACAAGATTTGAACCTATTTACATTCATCTGCAAGCTATCAACAAGATTTGAACCTCGACATTTATCTGCAAGCTATCAACAAGATATGAACCTATAGACATTTATCTGCAAGCTATCAAGGCCAAATAAAAATATATGTGTGGTTCCAGTTACATACTTTTAAAAAATAGGGTCGGTAGGTCGGCAAATTTTTAATTTTTTTTTAATTTTTATTTTTGAATGTCAAAATCTGGAAAAAAATTGTGTGTTTACCGAAATTGTTTTCGGTATTATACACGCCCCAACCGGAAGTCCACCATTTTTACATGTGTTTGGTTGTAAAATAAAGTCATGATATGTTTTTAGTTAATTTTGTTGCATTCTGTTATGAATTGTTGCATTTTAGCCATAACAGATACTTGTGATGGAAATTCAGATGACAGAAATCTACGAATATAATTATTTTAATTCACATACCTCAAAATTTGATCGTTTGAAAATTTATTTTTCAGAAATGAAAAAAAAAGTTCTAGGGTCAGGGGGTTTTAACTAGGGTCGGTCGGTCAGGTTACTGGAACCGCACATATATTTTTATTTTGCCCAACAAGATTTGAACCTATTTACATTCATCCGCAAGCTATCAACAAGATTTGAACCTATAGACATTCATCTGCAAGCTATCAACAAGATTTGAACCTATAGACATTCATCCGCAAGCTATCAACAAGATTTGAACCTATAGACATTCATCTGCAAGCTATCAACAAGATTTGAACCTCTATGCATATCAGTACAAGCTGTCAACAAGATTTGAACCTTAAAACATTGATTTGCAAGCTATCAAAAAGATATGAATCTTGAGACATTTATCTGCAAGCTATCAACAAGACATTACACTTCCAACTTTGAACAAGATTTTAACCTCTAAAAAAATAATGTCAAGCTATTAATCAGATTTCAACCTCAACATTGAAGTGTAAGGTATTAATAAGATTTTAACCTCTTCATATTCCTCCTCATCGTCCTCCTCTTCCTCATCATCACTGGTATTTCTCTGTTTCTTGTAGGCAGTACCCTTTAACTGGGACGAATCCGATCCTTCATTAGGCTTCCTCAGATTGAAGTCGGTCTTTAATCTCTTTTTCTCTTCCTGGGCTTTCCATTCATCAAGTGTCAGTTGTTTTGGGGTCTTCTCACCTTCTGCAACGGTCTGTTCAGTTGATTCTGTGCTTTCACTGCAATTATTTTAAAACAATTATGAATATTTAGTTTATGCTCTCTTTAAAGTTTCAATATAAATAATATACATAAATCAAGCCGTTAGTTTTCTCCTTTGAAATGTCATTTCGCTGCCATTTGTAGCTGACTATGCTGTATGGGCTTTGCTCATTATTGAAAGCTGTACAGTGACCTGTATTTGTTATTTTAAGTGTCATTTTGGTCTCTTGTAAAGATTTGTCTCATAGGCAATCATACCACATCTTCTTTTTTATACTTAAAACATTCATTATATTTCATAAAATAAAGTTTTCCTTCATTATCCAAAATAAACAGATTCCTTTTGTAACATTACGTGATTTATGGTGATGACCTCCACTCCACATTTCATTTTGTTTTCATCATTGAACTCATCCCAGGTATTGAATCTTGACAAATTGAGAAAACATATCTTTGTATTGGTTTTTTAAATTGGTTTTGTTAAAACAACATTTCTAAGTCAGTTTTGATCTTGACACGAAAACACTTCTGATTATTGTAAGAGTTTAGTCTTTTTAGAACACAGTGTGTAATTGTTTTTGACAATTTTCTGGGAAATCATGCTGCCCATATTTTTTTATTTTTTTAGAACATTTCAAGGATAATTTTGTTTTGTGTGGTCAGTGGGGAAAATGTTAAGTTATTTTTTCTTATCCGAAAAATAATAAATTCGTTTGCAGATCAGTCAACCCACAAATGAAAAGAAATCTCTGGTTTTTCCTTAATACAATCTCTTGTTTTTACTTTAAAAGACATTTGTGGACATCAGATAAATCAAATCTGCATCAGTTAAACTTTTGAATTGCAAATGATTTTCTTACTGATCTGTGATCAGAACAAGTGCTATTATTCAATAAGGAAAGTTTATATTTTTTTTCAGGACAAAGTGTAGGAAAAAACAAGATTGTCCTATTATAACAATGCTTATCAATATAAGATATTCAGATTTTTTTTTATATATTTAAGTCATTCATAGTTATGTGTAGAAATGTTAGAAGGCACTGTTCTGGCTACAACACAGTGATGATGAATGGATAGTTCCAAATCATACAACTTTATTATGTGGATTATAATTAATATTCAAAGTAATAATAAAAAAAGAATGTATTGGGAGGATACAATTGCCTCCACTCAAGCTTTGAAATTAAGCAATTAAAACAAAGCATAACTCTAGAACCTTTAATGACTAAAAAACCAAATTCAAACTTTTGTGTGTTGTGGTTTTTAAGATTTTGTACAATTGCATTCAATTTGAACTAGACAAACTTGTCGAGTTTGAAACTGAAAAAAGTTTCAAGCTATGAAGTGACACAACTGCCCAAATTTGAACTGTCTGCTAGTTTTGATTCTTAGCATTGTGTATGTTTTATTAAATTTGGACAGGTAAAACTTAAGTTAGTGCAGAAAAAACTAAAAATGCTCTAAAATTGTGGTCATGTAGGCAAACAATTCCCCCCCCCCTCCGACTATTATTAGAACTTTATTTTTGTTCAATCATTTAGACTAGTTTAAGAAACTGAAAAGTTGCCTTTAACATTTACAAGAACAAGTTCTTGTTCTGAATGATAGAATATTGCTTAGTGATGACAATCGTCCCCATGGGTAGATTTTGTAAATTACTTTAATTGGCGCTCATTTAGTCATACTTAGGGTCTTGGTTTTCTGCATCTTCTCCTTGGTTCCATGATTCTTTGGGTTCTTCATTTTCTTTGCTTGCCTCTCTAATAAAATATAATTCAATTCACAAAAATTAAAGTTGGTTCTGTGTAAATGATTTTTACATATCGAATCAATGATGAATTGGATGGAAAAAGGTAAAGAAATTTCCAACTATTGTAGAGAACTAAAAAATAGCCACCTAGTTCTCCACCCCCCCCCCCCCCCCCCCCCCCCCCCCCTTGCTTCAAGAGCAAAACGAGATGTAACCATTACTATCACTGTATTAAGACTGTTGTTAAAATATAAAGCAGATGACAATATGTGAAAGTGGAGAGGTCAGAGGATTGACATATCTAAGTTTTTCAAACTTTGAATATGAAAATGAGGTTGCTGAAATGAAAATCAGCTCTACAATATTAACAACCACATACAAATCCTCAGATTCAAAGTTTTCAAACCTTGTGTACAAGTATCAAGGGAGAGTTGATGAGAACTTGCATATTGCTCTATCCATTATCCAGATGAATATTTAATGTAGGTTTGAATGCAATTGAAATACTACCCTTTATCATTCCAAATTAAAAAGAAGTATGACTGTATAAAACTTCCAAGTTCTGGTTTAATTTCAGTACAATAAAACCATAGATAAATGAACTCAACCAACTTAAGTGTTAAAAGTATTCTAATTCTGGTTTACTGCATTTCCCCCTGGATACCACCTGCATAAACATGCCTTCATCATATGATTGACCCTTACAGTATGGTCATCAAGGTTTATAAAATTATCAATTGACATACCAGTCAGCTTATCAATATACACTATGTCCTATCATAAATCAAATTTATATATTCCAAATTCTATACAAAATCAAGTATCAAAAGCCTGACTTTAATGCCCAGGAGAAATAGTTCGTGAACAGAGAAAAGCCCCTGCTTTGTTTCCATTGTCCTCGACTTACTCATCCAGATCATCTTTAAAGGTTCCCCAGTTGTGTGCTCCACTTCCTTCTCTCTTCTCCATGGACTTCACACCACTGCTATGTCAAAACATGGAAGAAAAAAGGTTTTATTTGCAAACTAGTACAAAAACTCTTCAGTACAACAGTACAAAAATAAATGCAATGCAATGTGTTGCAGAAGGCTGTTCAGAGTCGCAATAAAATAAATCAAAATTTAAAATACTGGTAAATGCTATTGGTATATAGTGAATGTGTTATGTTTCCACCAATAAATCAAGATAATTTCCTCTTTCTGCAATATTCCCGTCTTTGAACCGCAGAAAATGCTGCCAATTGTTGTGTGATGATTGAGTTACCCGATTGATCAATACAAGGAAATTAAAACAATATTGAGATGTTGATGAGACAACCCAAATTTTTTGCACGTCATGGATACAAAATTAACTCTTAACCGTAAATTTGTTTTGGCCTTGGAAGTATTAAATACAGGTATAATCTGTATGTGATAATGTAAAAAATTAAGGAACTTCAAACGCTGGAATACTAATAATATTGCAGATTACCAAGTTACTGATACTAATATAATTACTCCAAACAGAAAGATATATCAATTCTTACGTTCTATCACTTCCACTGTGTCTTTCAAATTCACGTTTTCCACCAAATCCTCCTCTATCAAAACCACCTCGCCCCCGGCCTCTAGGACCACCTCGTCCTCTTGGTCGGCCAGAAAATCCTCCTCTAGATTCCATCCTGTTACCAAACCCACCTTCTGGCTTCTCTCTAAAATCAAAGAAACATAATTGTTATACAAAATGTTTCCTATGTGTAGTTTTAGCATGAGCATACATAACAGTTATCTCATATTAGCACAGTAAAATAATGAAATCTTTCAGTATCGGCCGTGAGTATTCTTTGATAATACTGTTTATTTAAGAATTATACAATTTTTTTGGAACAATCCATGGAGGTTGTCATGTTTTTGTGGTCTTAACATGCAAGTGCTTTTTCTGGCAATAATTTACTTAAATCTTTTGTTTGTCTGCTGATCGAAATTGAAAGTGGAGAGTTTGAGATTTCAAAATCTAGTTTGTCAATGTCTCATTCCGATGTCTATAACTTATCAAGAAACATTAAGTCAATCTTGAGCCTCGTCTGTGGATGCCTTATCAAACTCTTTGGAAAACAAACGGACTACGCAAAAGGCAAAAAAAAATAAATATAAGACTAACAAGTCTACAATACACTTGGGAAACTAAAAGACTGCACAACACGAATCCCAGCAAAAAACAGGGATGATATCGGGTCTCAGGATGGGTAAGTAAAACTAGCTCCACATGTGGCATATCAGAAGAAAATCAAAGCCTTAAAGGCTGTAAAAGCAATTGCTGCCATGTTAATGTTTGGAGACTTTTATTTTTCATCCACATATATACAAGAATTAAACCTGACATGAGTGTTGTCTAGTTAAAAGTAAGAAGGTTTTAACTTTATATAAATAAAAGACTTTAGCAGAAAGTCATTTTTAATATGTTTTATATTTCACAAGGAGACAACACGTTTACCAGGCTAAAGTTGGGGTCAAATATACATGTGCTGAAACATATAACTCAAAAAGAAATCATCATGGATTATCCCCTGGTAGTGTTTGTAACTTCCTTAGCAATAATTTCCTTTATTGATTTAATTTTAACAATTTTCATTATTAATTTATATTTAACCATTAACACAAATGATTAAGTTAAAACATTTCAACTTTCCAGACGCAAATGTTAAAAAACGGGAAAGAAATAAATTATCTTACAAGACATAAACATGTAAAGAATAAATGTATATTTCAGCTTAATAAAAATATTTTCATAATGTTACTTTGTCATCATTTTAAAACTAAGTTCCAAACATTATTGCTCAGTTGATATGTGTCCTTCTGATGCGGTACGAGCACATGCACTTGATTATCCATATAAATAGTTTTATATGGATAGTCGACCTTCCTATGGATAGAAACAAGTGCATGTGGGTACGAGATAATTACAATTCTCATGCAATCCCGAAAAGGGGGGTCATCACAGACAAACATGACATTAAATCGTTATCACTGAACTAGTATATATATTGTATAGGGGCCAGCTGAAGGACGCCTCCGGGTGCGGGAATTTTTCGCTGCATTGAAGACCTGTTGGTGACCTTAATTCTGCTGTTGTATGTTTTTCTATGGTCGGGTTGTTGTCTCTTTGACAAATTCCCCATTTCCATTCTCAATTTTATTATACGAAGAAGAACAAACAGCTCTACGTTGCTTTGATATTTATCAATTTTCAGGAAACATTGCGAAACATGATCTTCAATATTTCGAAAACATGTGAAATAAAATTGCTAACACGGTGGACCGTCGAGTGTCAAAAAACGTAGTAGACTTGTTCACTGAAAAGACGAGGATAATGGTTTCATCTGACATTTGTTATGCAAACCCAGTTTTGATCATGATATTTAAAAAGACGTACTTTTTTTCAATCTATGTATTAATAAACTAGAAAATTCCAAATTGTAAATATCTCTTCATCTGGACCGACTTGGCATCTACTACGTTTGGACGGGTCCATTTCATTAGGAAGGTGGTCGATAAATATTACGGAGTTTTGACAGAAAAGGAAAACGAACTTATTGTTATGTGTTTTCAACAAGGGTTTCGTTCCGCTAAATTATTTGCGCAAATAAAGTGTTTATTTTTAGATTACAGGTAATAATTTGACACTACGCATTAACCTGTGTAGTGATTTTGATTTTACGATAAATGTATGAATGAACGATAATTTTATGAATGAACAAGAGCACCTGACCTCTTAAAGAAACACAAATTAAACATAAAAACCGTATTTATTAGGAGATAATTCAGTTAAATTTTCAATACTAAATCAACAACTGAAATGAATCCATATTTTGTTGAAACATCGTACGAACGGCGGAAAACGGAATCGCATTTATAAAAATGTACTTTTTTTCACTCGGACTTCTATGTTATTTGATAGTCAAACGGTTGACCCTTTAAATACAAAAATACATCTACAAGAACATATTCTGAAACTTCTTAAATCCACTAACTTTTTTTTAAAGTTTCAAGCTATGTATTGCATTAGAAAACATACATAGGTGTTAAAGAATGACTGACAAGGAGCCTGTTTAACAAAATACTATGGCTTGATCTGGGCGGAGTCTCTGATCTGGGTCACAAAGATGGCCATACGCGACGGCATAAAAGCAATTGCTTTAAAAAAAAGGACAGAATTGCTGATTGGTACAATTGAAATATATATGTCCCAAATCAGGAAACTTGTAAAAATATTGTTCTCGGATACAACAGTGGGCATCGTGTCAAGAAATATTTCCAGAGTGTTTACATCATCTTACATGTTGGTATTTGGTCATATATTTGATCATCAGTCAATGATTAATGTGAAAAATGATATTTATTCTGTCTGGATGATTTTTATCCCCATTTGAATTTATAATAAAATTGATTATTGCTATTTTATAGGGTTATTGCATGAATAATGGGGAATATTGTCCCGAGTAGAATTTTATATTGCACGAGCTTGCGAGATTGTAATATATGTTCTACGAGGGACGATATTCCCCAATATTCATGCAATAACCCTTTTATTGTATAGCAATATAATATTTAAAGGAAAAATTGGTTTAAACTAAGATTTTGTCATTGATGACGTCACGAATTTTGAAGATTTATTGCACGCTAACTTTTGGTTACTTTCTGTGGGAAATATTATATTGCTATACAATAATACTAAATATTCTTTTATCTTACTGACTGATAATTTCCTTCCAATGAGTCGAGCGATATGAAAAATTATGGCTAGAATTTAAGGGAGTATATATGCCTGTTGTCAACGAAATTAACAACATCCTCATAGGTTAAATAGCGACTAACAGATTATAATTGGTCATCTCAACTTGATTGATTTTCTAAATTTCGCTATACAGACTTAATTGAGAAAATCAATCTCGATGAGATGATCAACGATAATAATCTATATTTCTTATACCTTGGTTCATTAGTCATAGATGAGTTTTCTTCAGGTCTTCTTGGCCGTCTGTCTTCCCTTGGTTCTCTATTTTCTCTGTTCTGTCTAGCACTCCTTGGAGGCCTTTCATTTTGCTGAGTCCTCGCTTGGGATGGGACCACCTTTTCTGTAATTGAAATAAATACTGTCTTATAAAACATACAATGATAAATTCTGAAAATCCAAAATGAACAATCCCAAGAATAGGGAATCTTATAAATTTTTTCCATTATAAGGCTCAATTTTTTTTATTAGGCCTGGTTGAAATGAATTCTCTATTAAAGGTATTCCTACATATTTTCTTTCTTTTGTTTGTGTGCCCACCAACACCATAAAAAATGTTGTCTTTTTCATTTTTAGCCATGGCGTTGTCAGTTTTAGATTTATGAGTTTGACTGTCCCTTTGGTATATTTCGTCCCTCTTTTTAACTATGGGTCTAAAGCACAAATTCAAATCAACAAAAAACTTCCTCTTAGCTTACACATTGCATGAATAGTTCTGGATACATAAAGGCAACAGTAGTATACCGCTGTTCAAACTCATAAATCCATGGACAAAAAACAAAATCGGGGTAACAAACTAAAACTGAGGGAAACGCATAAATATAAGAGAACAACGACACAACACTACAATGTAACTAACACACACAGAAACGGACCAAGCATCAGACAAAATCCCACAAGAATAACAAATATAACATCAAAACCAAATACATGAATTTGGGATAGACATGTCACGTCTTATCGCAATGTCAATTTACACTCAACTAGAGGCTCTAAAGAGCCTGTGTCGCTCACCTTGGTATATGTGAATATTCAACAAAGGACACAGATGGATTCGTGACAAAATTGTGTTTTTGTGATGGTGATGTGCTTGTAGATCTAATCATCTAACTTTACTGAACATTCTTGCTGCGTACATATATCACCATCTATAATGATTGGCCCAGTAGTTTCAGTTGAAAGTGTTAGTAAAAATTTACAAATTTTATGAAAATTGTTAAAAAATTGACTATCGATTTGTCTGAAATTTTCAGGGCAGATAGATCATGACATGATAAACAATTTAACCCCATGCCAGTTTTGCTCTTAATGCTTTTGTTTTTGAGTTATAAGCCAAAAACTGCATTTAACCCCATGTTCTATTTTTAGCCATGGTCGCCATCTTGGTTGGTTTGACGGGTCAACGGACACAATTTTTAAACTAGATACCCCAATGATGATTGTGGCCAAGTTTGGTTAAATTTGGCCCAGTAGTTTCAGAGGAGAAGATTTTTATAAAAGATTAATAAGATTTACGAAAAATGGTTAAAAATTGACTATAAAGGGCAATTACTCCTAAAGGGGTCATTTGACCATTTCGGTCATGTTGACTTATTTGTAAATCTTATTTTGCTGAACATTATTGCTGTTTAAAGTTTATCTCTATCTATAATATTTTTCAAGATAATAACCAAAAACAGCAAAATTTCCTTAAAATTACCAATTTAGGGGTAGCAACCCAACAACAGGTTGTTCTATTCATCTGAAATTTTCAGAGCAGATAGATCTTGACCTTATTAACAATTTTACCCCATGTCAGAATTGCTCTAAATGCTTTGGTTTTTGAGTTATAAGCCAAAAACTGCATTTTACCCCTATGTTCTATTTTTAGCCATGGCGGCCATCTTGGTTGGTTGACCGGGTCACCGGACACAATTTTTAAACTAGATACCCCAATGATGATTGTGGCCAAGTTTGGTTTAATTTGGCCCAGTAGTTTCAGAGGAGAAGATTTTTATAAAAGATTAATAAGATTTACGAAAAATGGTTAAAAATTGACTATAAAGGGCAATAACTCCTAAAGGGGTCATTTGACCATTTCGGTCATGTTGACTTATTTGTAAATCTTATTTTGCTGAACATTATTGCTGTTTACAGTTTATCTTTATCTATAATATTATTCAAGATAATAACCAAAAACAGCAATATTTCCTTAAAATTACCAATTTAGGGGTAGCAACCCAACAACAGGTTGTTCGATTCATCTGAAATTTTCAGAGCAGATAGATCTTGACCTTATAAACAATTTTACCCCATGTCAGAATTGCTCTAAATGCTTTGGTTTTTGAGTTATAAGCCAAAAACTGCATTTTACCCCTATGTTCTATTTTTAGCCATGGCGGCCATCTTGGTTGGTTGACCGGGTCATCGGACACAATTTTTAAACTAGATACCCCAATGATGATTGTGGCCAAGTTTGGTTTAATTTGGCCCAGTAGTTTCAGAGGAGAAGATTTTTGTAAAAGTTAACGCCGGACGACGACGACGGACGACGACGACGGACGACGACGACGGACGCCGGACGCAAAGTGATGAGAAAAGCTCACTTGGCCCTTTGGGCCAGGTGAGCTAAAAATAAGAGAAAACAAACGATGTAACGTTAAATTGTAACACGCACAGAAACGAACTATAATATAACAATGGCCATATTCCGGACTTGGTACAGGACATTTTTAAAGGAAAAAATGGTGGGTTGAACCTGGTTTTGTGGCATGCCAAACCTTGCACTTTAATGGCAATGTTAAATATAACATAGAAATGACAACATAATATTACAGGACTACAATACAAATAAATAGGAAAACGTATTAGACAAAGAAACACATGATTAATGAATAACAAAAAGCATCAGGTGTGGTAGAGTGGAAACAAAATTATTAAAATTCTTCCTTAAACTGTCCCCAGTACACGGATCGCACCATCATTTTCTATGTTCAGTGGACCGTGAAAATGGGAAAAAAATCTCCATTTAGGCATTAAAATTAGAAAGATAATATCATAGGGAACATGTGTACTAAGTTTCAAGTTGATTTCTCTTCAACTTCATCAAAAACTACCTCGACCAAAAAACTTAACCTGAAACGTGACAGACAAACGGACGCAGACCAGAAAACATAATGCCCATAAATGAGGCATAAAAATGCAATTTGGAAAAGAATTGTTTTTTTTTTACTTTACTTCTCATTTTTTTTTAAAACAGTTAAGCCTACAACTATAATCGTTTTGTTGTAGTATAATGCAGATTTACTTACAAATGTATATGCTCTTAAGTATATTTATACTGGATATCATGTGCAACAATAATTTAATCTCACTCAACTAATTTTTGTTTGTGTGACTGAAAAGCTGGTAATGTAAGTGCAGTTTTCTGGCAGTTCTTTTTGTTGTCTTTCGCACAAACTGGCTTCTTGTCCATCAGTTCATTTAACAGTGATTTAGCAATTTAGACAATCAAAAATAGCTTAATTTATAAAATCTATATCTGCATCAGAAGCAGCTGATCAGAAGAGTTGCATGTTTAATCAATAATAACCAATTGCAATATTTTTTTACCATGTTGCGTCGCAGTATTTACAACCAAAAACTACAAAAACCTTCATTTGTTTTGCACCCCACCTTGAGTTGCATACAACCGTATTTCCCTGCAAGACTGTCCTTAATATAATAGAAGTAGGTTCAGGATCAGAAAACATGGTGGAACATAACTACATAACCAAACATGGTCAAGACCACATGATAAACATAACTTCAACATCATTGCAAAATATATATTTATCATCTGGTACAGATGGTAACCAGTTTTCATACATATACACGTGAATGTGGAGAGGGAAAACAAATATAACGAAGTATTTTGGACTTCAAGCGTGTTATCTGTGAACAAATGTCAAACGGGTTACCTAATAAACAATCAAGACAATGCAAATAATCATTTCTGCACGATAGAATTATTACCTTCTTTCTTTTGTGTGTTTTGCTCTGTCAATTTAGTCTTGTTATCAGTTTGTGGTGCTGTCTTTTTTGTCTTTTTAGTTGGTTTGGACTTGTCAGCTTTCTCCTTCGCTAAAGCCTCGGTTCTCTTCTGTTCCTCTTGCTTCAGGATTTCATATGGATCGACATCATCATCGTCGTCAAAAAGACAGAACTTATTAGTCACTGCTATGCCGTATTGCGAGTCCATTGTTCCTCTTGATGCTGAGGATGGCAATGGATTTTTACGGCCTTACTTTTTAAGGTGCTACAAAATGGCGTGTTTCTCTCCAGACAGTATGAGCATGCTTTGGAATTAGAATATTCGGAGGAAAAATCCTTCCTTAGTTGTAACATAAAAACCCGAGAGTCTCGACAGTTCAAGGTTGTTTTCAAGTTCCATATTTAGAAATTTGGCGGGAGTAAGTCATAGAAATTTTATAGCCTCTGTTTTGCCACTAGTTTTCTCGCAGTTTCAACATTTAAGAGTACATTGAATAATTAAAGTCTTCATGCATATTATAATTCAGCCTAAAACTAAAGTGTTTTTAAGAAATTGTAATTTATATCCCACAATGCATAGCAACGACGGGGAAACCACGAAATCCTTTTTTTAAATCTATTTTTATACCACCTACCCGATTGGTGGAGTTCAGTTGGCACGATAACGGGTTTATACAGGTAAGAATTAAATACCTATGAACAAGGGTGACACAACGAAAGGTAAAGAAGTGATTTAACCATGCCGTCGTGGGGATTTAAAGATGAAAGTAAACCAGAATCTATAATTGAACCAGCATCAAATATGGATAGGAATTCCCCTGATGAAGATTCAGCTGATTTGGAAGATTATATGAAGAGAGGACGTCCGAGGGCCGAGCTAATCACTTCATTGATCTTCAAAGGTGCAGTGTCCCATAGTGGAATACGTTGTCATGTGTGTAATCGGGTTTTTCCTCGAGAAAAATCTCTCCAAGCTCATATGAGAACGCATACAGGTCAGTATTTATTTTATTTTACTCATTGAAAAAAAAATTGTATCCTATATGTTAATAATTGACTATTTACTAACCAAAAAGTGTCAAACTTTTGAAATCAGAAAAAATCTTGACTTTCAAAGCAACTATTTGACAGTTCCATGGAATTTAAATTTATTGTTACAATAAACATCAATGTTTTCAAAAAAGGGTACTGATTGGAAATTATTCAATTGCTACAGTTGGAATAGTTACGGTACATTGACCATTTAAGTATAAACATGTACAGTTGAAGTTATGTAACAAATGTAATTTAATACGGTAAAAGATTGACAGGTAATGAAATGAAAAGTAGAATCAGGAATATAATATTTGTGAAGTGCAAACCACGTTGTAATGTTATTAATATTAATCTTTGTTTACATCTATATTTGTTGCAGACATTTAAACCTCCAATTTAAATCTACTACATGTACGAATATTTCCAATCAAAATTTAATTGGGGTGATATTTAAATGGCCGATCGATCAATCGTTGATCCACTGTGTCGTCAAGCAGACAGGTAATAGGAGATCAAACAGTACACCATTATCTTCAAGCTTTAACATGCTACCTGGCTTTTTAACAAAGTCCCGCCCCTTTCTTTTCGTCATGGTCGAGGTCCCGTTACACGCATGTTAAACCACTAAAGAGCACTTTGTCTCAATCCATTTGTAACGGGTTTCTTTAGCAACAACGAAATAAACAAACACAACACAAAATACCTATTTACAAAGACAAGAGATGTGTTTGAACGCGTCCCAGTATTACACCTATATTGATCACGGATTTTACCTGTGTAAATCGTCTTACCTGATTTTTAGTGGTGTTATTTTTCACTCCCGTACTTAAGTCTTTCTTTCACCAAATTCTACCCAACAAATGTTAGAAATTTTCAATATTTCAAGCCTTTAAATTCATCATTTGGGACATTTAAATTTATCACCGTATGTTTTGAGGTACAAATAAAAATTTAAATGCTCAATATCTTTTTAAACCGAAAGTTGCACTTTCAGAGACATTTAAATTTTAGAGCACGTGTAAAGACATTTAAATCCTATTATTATACCATTTAATTTTGTTTTCAGCAGCCGAGAAGGTCCATTTAAAAGTTTTTATTGGAGTAAAAGGGTATTCCCTCATCAAGCTATTTATAAATTCTACATCATATATACCCGGAAGGCTGGTCACAGACCAATACACAAATAAGATCCGTATGTTGTCAGCATATTTTAAACATACCGAGCATGTTATACTTTTTGATTGTCAAAACTTGTTCCATTTCGTCAGTTTTAACCCGTGATCACTAGTCCCACACGATGTTTTATACTATATATAAAATAATAGATGTCGACGGGAAAGGGGGAGGGGTGAACATTTTTATACTATATGTGTTTTCCTCATCTGACCGCCTGTTTTATTTATTGCCGATGAAAAACGAATTTGAAAGTGGGCAATACTAGGACCTTGTTACAAAAATATATTTTTTATTGTAACTTTCAAAAGTTTGATCCAGTTAAAAAAAATTACATTACCCTAAATAATTAAACAGAACAAAATCAGCATATGACAATGCCTTCGATATTTGCCTCTTGTGTTATTGCACCGTGGTTATTGAGACCCATTAGGCATTTTGAAAGACTAATAACTTGATATAAGAAACCGTAGGTACACTGTACATGTATCGTTAGAGTCTTTGAGGTTGCCCAAACTACAAAACATTGTCTCTTTAATAGGTACAAAATGTCATATGAAATGTCCATTTATTATACTTTAGACAGTCGAACATTTTCAAGATACATTTTATCTTAATTCAAGAGATGTGAAAAAAATACCACCACGAAAGCTTACATTGTATCCCTGCTCTCCCTTTGGGATTCTAAAGTATATTTTTGCTTCCATTAACCATTTCAGTGTATTCTGGTTTTGATGCTTTAGGTAGCAAAACGTATTAAACGTATATAAAACGGACACCTAAAACACCTGACTAAGACGAAGACAACATAAGTTTGTATTCTTGTGTTGTTGTTTTTTAAAAACTATTTTCATGTATTCGGAGTCGTGGACTTTCTATCTTTTCCCCCTAAATAGATAGCTTATGTGTATAGCCCCGAAGCTCTTTATAATAGCGTATAATTGTACTCTTGACGGGATACATGATTTTACTGTTAGCAATCAATTAAAATGTGTCTATACTGTTACAAAACTAATAGGTATAAAGTATGAAAATAATTTTAATTTCATCAGGGCTATTGTATGAGCCATTTCTTCTTGCGAAATGAACCGTAATTTCGTGGAAATGTTTTACAGGTGACGTAGTTTCGTGGAATATAACTACCTGTATTACAGAATTTGTTCTCGACAAGATGTTATGCAATACTGTTGGTCAATATTTATTGAAGTTTGAAAAGTTGGATTGTTTAATAAACCAATTTATAAATAGGTCGTAGCCAGTCAACTGGAAAGCAAACAAAACTCCGTTATTTTGTTGAACTGATATTACTGAACAATTTCACGTTCTGTTTAGTTTTTCGGCTTTCTTTTTAGTTTACCTTTTTATTTGATCTTTTTATATTTATAATTGTGCAGATTTAGTTCAATTCTAATGACTCATGGTTCGGTAAACAGAATCTCAAAGTTAGTTGGTTTACTGGATGTTCGTATAAAAAGTTGAAATGGAAGAACATTGAATTGATTTTTGGCTGGAGGTTTATGATATTTTACTAACTAAAATATTGAAGTAAAATATCAAGTAATATTTGTGTATTTTTGAATGGCCTTTGTATGACTAAGTAAGGTTTACGAGTGATTAAGCAGGATAGGCCAAGGACAATGGGAGATATAGTTAGCTGAACCGTTATTGTTCTGGAGTTTTTTGTCAAGTGTGTGGTGTACATTTATTCCTTTGAACACGCAGTTCGCAGGGTATCTGTTCGGATTACTAACAAAAGATTACAAAATTCTGAAATGTTAACAATTACATGCCCGTTATTGCACACACACAAACATTAGGCTCACTAAAATTATTTTTAGCATCACGATTACACAATATACATGCTTGCATTAAAAAAGGATATAAAACTTGCAACACCACCTTTCATAGGGCTTCATAGGATCCGATCAGAAAAGCTAAAAATAAATACCAAAGAAAATATTTTTTCGTTTATTAGTTTGGTTATAAATCTGTTTGTTTTCCCCCCGTTTGAAATTATTCACATTTGTCATGTCAGGGCCTTTTTTATAGCAGACTGTACAATATGGTTTTGAAGGTCGCATCAACTATGGTGACCTATATATTCATATTTGAATGCATGCATAAATACACTTTGTTGTACTCTGTTGGATATAGTTGTCACATAGGCCATCCTACCACTTCTCCTGTTTGTATATCACACCACCTCCCTTAATTTCATATTAAACCACATCTCCTTTTTTTTTTATATAACACCACACAGTCTTATATCAGAAACATATTAAAACCGTTAAGCAAATGATTATAGGGTAGGTCAGTGTTTTTTTTGTTATCCTCATGATTTTTTGGGACTAATACATTGATCGAATGTAGTACCAAGTCGTTTTGTACTTTGAACATTTGTGCCAGTTTATACCTTGAACATTTGTTCCAGTCGTTTTGTACCCCGAGCATTTGTCCAAGTCGTGTTGTACCTTCAGCATTTGTACATTGGTTTTAGTCTTAAATTTATGTACCTTGACCATTCGTTCCAGTCGTTTTGTACCTTGAACATTTGTCCCAGACATGCTTGCTTTGAGCATTTGTTCCATGCAGTCGTTTTGTACCTTTAGCATTTGTCCCAGTCGTTTTGTTCCCTAAGCATTTGTGACATTCGGTTTGTACCCCGAACATTGTGACATTCGGTCTGTATCCTGAGCATTTGTCCCAGTCGTTTTGTTCCCTAAGCATTTGTGACATTCGGTTTGTACCCTGAACATTGTGACATTCGGTCTGTATCCTGAACATTTGTCCCAGTTGTTTTGTACCTTGAATGTACCTCGAACATTTGTCCCAGTTGTTTTGTACCTTGAATGTACCTCGAACATTTGTCCCAGTCATGCTGTGCTTTGAGCCTTTGTTTCATGCAGTTGGTTTGTACCCTGAGCATTTGTGACATTCGGTTTGTACCCTGAATTTTGTGCCCGAGGGTATCACACCCCAGTAGTCAGCACGTCGATGTTGACATGAATATCAATCACTTGGTCATTTTTATAAATTTCCTGTTTACAAAACTTTGATTTTTTTTGAAAACTAAGGATTTTTTTTATCCAAAGCATGTATTACCTTAGCTGTATTGGGTACAACTTTTTGGAATTTTGGATCCTTAATGCTCTTCAATTTTGTACTTGTTTGGCTTTATAACTATTTTATATTTATTACTGAAAACTTTGATAACTATTGTGACATTTGGTTTGTACCCTAAGCATTTGTCACAGTCGTTTTGTACCTTGAACATTCGTTCCAGTCGTTTTGTACCCTGAGCATTTGTCCCAGTCGTTTTGTACCTTGAATATTTGTCCCAGTCATGCTTGCTTTGGGCATTTATTCCATGCAGTCGTGTTGTACCTTTAGCATTTGTCCCAGTCGTTTTGTACCTTGAGCATTCGGTGATAATTATAATTTTGTAAGGATTCACTATCAAAACTAAAAGGAAGTGATTGTTTGGCTTAAATAAGGTGGGTAGGTTTATACTTTTTGGCTTGAAACATCGTGAAATATGTTCACTCAAAGTATTGACAATGATTGCATGCATTTTTTTATTTGGAAAAACTCGGATTGTTGAATAAACACAACAGTGTGTGAAAAGGTCATAGCCCAGTCAACTGGAAAGCAAACAAAACTCCGTTATTTTGTTGTACTGATAATACTGAACAATTTCACATTCTGTTCAGTTTTTCGGCTTTCTTTTCATTTTACCTTTTTGAGCTTTTCGTATCTGTGCGAGGTTAGTTCGATACAACTGACTCATGCATGGTTCGGTTAACATAATCTCAAAGTTAGTTGGTTTACTGGATGTTCGTATACAAAGATGAAATGTAAATACATTCTAGATTCGAGGTTAATATTATTTTACTGACAATTTCTCCTTTTTTAAACTGGACATAGTCAGAAATTCAGGGAAAAAAATAATCGCTTTTTTTTTCTTCATTTTACTCAATTTAAAAAAACTAAAACCTTAAAGTAAAAATACAGGCTTTCCCAGTAAAATAGACAGATCATTACACAAAATCGTAAAAAGTTTTTATTCAAAAAATAGTTTGATACAAATAAAGACCAGACAAATTTAAGGTACACAGGTCTTATTATTTGTACACCTGTCTTTTTGCTTTTGATTTTTCTAGTGATAGAGAAAAGTAAAATAAATAATGAGAATGTTTAATTATACATATATATATTGGTAAATTGTGTGATTATTTTTTTAGGTGAGCGTCCATACTTGTGTGATTATCCAGGATGCAACAAATCCTTCTGTCAAAGTGGACAACTTAAAACCCACCAGAGGCTCCATACAGGAGAAAAACCATTTCTGTGTACGGGAGAAGGTAAGTGGTATTCTAAGCTCCATGATCGAGGGTCTGGATGGGGAGTGGGGTCCCTTATTCTGTAAACATTTAATTTTCACCCCTTTTTTCTCTAATCTTAAAAAAATGAACCCCTTTTTTTTCTTTAATCTTCATTTATTTGTTATTCTCTACTTTTCATTTTTTAAGGGCATTATTTATTAATCATTTAACCCCATCCAAACCCTCATGATCTAGAATCAGTTAACAGTAATTCTAAAACTGACACACAGTTTGATTGAAATCAGCACATTGTTTTTTCTTATATATACATTGTTTTATATTTTTATTTATTTGCTTATTATTTTTTACTTTTTTGAAAGTTATTAATAAACGATAAACAATGAAGTTGAACAATATGATTTTTTTTTATAAATTTGCTAATTTGAGTCTGAGGACTTCCAAAGTAGCCAGCACTTTTCACAATGTCTTTTTGTATTGCAGGATGTCTAATGAGATTTACACATGCCAACAGACATTGTCCTGACCACCCTCATGCCTCACTACAGAGAATCTCAGCCAAAATAGCTATAGAAGACCTGGAGAAAATGAGGGATGCTGAAGCTAACTGTGACATCAGAGATTGGCTAGACAGGTATGTACAAATAAAACAGACTTGTTTATCTTGATACCTGAATGTCAATCATGTGGTTATATAAAGTCTAGTATTGCCAGATGCTTGTTTTTTTTTAATTGACAACTTTTTTGTTATTATTGTCAATTCCATTAGAACCAATAGTGGTCCTCTACTGACCAACATGGTATACCTAGATATCTACCATATTAAAATGACCAATAAAAAAAGACAGACAATGAAATGGCCAAAAGAAAAAGAAAGATACAAGTAACAATCTACAAGCACTGTACACAAACTAAATTCAACACAAATGAAACCAAAATTATTTGTTAATATACATGTAGGTGCTCCTGAAACAAACAATAAGGACATTCAAAACATTTAGGTCAACAAGTTTTATTATTAGATTATTAGTCCATCTAGTCTTGCTAACCTTCCAGCTAAAAACTTGTCTAGCAGGATACATCAAGTATATATCTATTTTTTTTAATTAAGGCTTCAAGTATTATGATTTAACTGCTGTAGGATATTTAGGCACAATTTATTTATAGCTTAGTTTCGGCAGAGGAATAATGTTTCCATATTGTTGCTGTTTATAAGTGTGATAATAAATATAGAAATATATTAGGAGATATGGTACATCATATGATAGACAATGAGACAACCATCCACCAATGACCAAAGGATTAAGGAACAAAGGTCGGGGAAACTTTGCCAGACATGTCCTAAACTTAGAGCTATATGTCCTAAACAAGTAATTTGGATTTAGGACAAGTTTTATTTTTTAACAAATAATTTCGCTCATTTTTTACTCAATGTTTGAAATCTGAATTTTTAATCGCCATTTGTCACTAGTGATCACTTGTTTTTGTTAATAATCCCTTTGATGATGATGAGGATGATAATTGTATGATGATTAGTTTACAAGGTTTAAATGTTTCATTTCAGGCAAATAGGCATTCGACAAGACAGAGGAAGTTACCGCTCACGTTTACAGAAACGATTCCGTCCAAATCCTAATGAAAACAGTAACTCCCCTGAACCATCGTTAGACGATAGCAATACTTCACCTGAACCAAGCATAGATACACAAATTTACCCACAAGCCTATCCACATCCTGTCTATCTATATCATAACAACAATAATACTGAATTCTCTAAAGATTATACTCAGAAAGACTATAGTCCACCAATGGAAAATCCTCATATCATGAAAGACACTTACAGATATCAACAAATGGAGGAGAATTACTATAACCTACAACAGCACTATGATCCTTATAATGGATACAGTATGTTCAATGGTGTTCAACCAATCGAGGACTGTAATGCACATCAACCAATCAGTGACTTTGTTACATATCAACCTGTGATGGATACAGATTATGGCCTCCATGTTCCTGAAGAAGAAATCAAAAGTGAACCAAGAGAACTGACTCTCAGTGAACAAACCGACAAATGGATATCGGCTTTAGCGTTGGTAGAATTATCTCATGGCATGGAGTCATAAAGTGTAAAGACTAACTCATGGATATTTGTTTTAGCCTTAGTAAAGTAATCTCATGGAATCTTAAAGACAATCAAAAGAGGGCAAGGCTTTACCAGAGAGAGTTTTATAGATCTTTTATACTATGACATTCAGATACAATTTTATATTAACACTTTTGCATAAATGCATGATTGAAAAGAAATGATGGCTATAAGCTCAAAATGAACAAAAATACAGTTGCATTGTTTTCAATTATTAGGGCATGTTATATAAATTTATTTGTTCTGGATGAACTGTTTGAAATTTAAAAATTGAATGTAAACCAAAGAAACCTTTACTTCTTCTAATGATATTTGATCATTATTTCAGACTTGAGTGACAAAGTAGTCGCTCATAGTTGAAAGAATTTCATTCCCTATAAAAGAAAATTGTTATATTTGTTCTATATTTCTCACTAGACAGCTATACACTGAATAGATTAATTTTTTAAATAATATGTACAACCGTTCCTTCAATCAAATATAAAAGATTAGCTATCTGAAAAGCGTCTATGCAAAAGACAGATTTTTATATTATATTTTTACCTAATAGATCTGAATTTTTTTATTTCAAAGTTTATTCAATATTATTATATTTGACAATTAGATGTTTGTACAGTTTTCTAGACATTTTATACATATAGCGTTTATTCTAACTGCTGTAGAACTTAATATGGTGATAATGTGATATGTATACACAACACAGTTCATGCTTTTGTGATATTGAAATCCATGATCAATCTATTAATATCCTGCATTTATTTATATATAAAAGTTTGCATTTATTAACCCTATATATGTGAGTTACTCTCAGTTGGGAGTGAAACTGTTGTTGATTTTTGTTAACATTTTGAAGACCAAGAAGTCCCACAACATTTGTTATCTACAGATATCCATATTGTTACTATTTGAAATCCATTATTTTATATACACATACCATTTTATCAAAATTTAAACATTCCAGGATCAACTGCTGTTTTTTTATACTTTCAAATTTGTTTAAGATGTAATATAGAAAGTTGAAAGAAGATTAAAACAGTAACATAAAGGGGAGATAACCCATGAAAATTTCCAAGGGAGAAAATTAACTATTTATTGTTTTGTTTTGTTGATGTTATTTTTTTTCTTTTTCTAACTGTTTTGAAATGACTAATCTTAATTGGTGTAAGAAATTATATGTATCTCAAAGTTGATAATGAACAAATAATAAGTATTGTTTTTGAACAAATTATAATTACAAATTCCAAGTGAACAAATTTGATACCAAATATTGCTTACTACCAAGATGTGATCTTTACATGAATTATATTCAATATACATTTTGAATAGAAATTTATAATGAAATCCAATAAATATATTATAGAATTTCCACATTCCTTATGTATTTTATACTCAAACTATGTTTTACATATTTATATTTCTTTTAGTTATAATTTGTATAAATATATATTTGTGAGTACTTGTTTATCTGAATAGCTTTGTTACCATAGAAATCCAATTGTAAATATTTACTCTTGTTAAAAATTGTTTATTATTGAAAATTTATGAGTCAACAATTCTGACTGCCGTCCATTCATTCTGTTGATCTTATATAATATTAGTCACTCTGCATTTTACTCTAATATCAATGTGTTCAATATTGTCATCAATTTCATCATCATTATAACCCATAAAATATTTAGCTTGAGTCTTATAATAGCAAACTATATGTTTTGTATACTTTTTGAATTGTTTTTCAGTAAATAATCAAGTGAAACTATAAAGGGTTAGGCTGTTAAAAAATCCCAAATAAATCATCAAACTTGTATTTAAATGTGGTTGATTTGCAATTTCTTATAAAGGAGTAGGTCCAGTAAGACCCCTTTTTGGCCCCAAAATATAGCAGTTTTACAAAATTGTTAAAATGTAAATTTTTAGTTATTTATTGGACAGTAGAATGCTTCTGCTACATAAATATGGGCTGTTTTTGACTATACAATGCACATATATCGGGTACTAGCACCATTAAGTCATGCTAAATTACTGAAATCTTCACAATTCTAGCATTTTAGTTAAATTTTAGACAGTTTTTGTGTGAAACGAAATTGGCCGCATTCGTGTTCATCCTTAATATTGAAATGTAAGTTGTATTTTATGATAATACATAACATATATAAAGGTTGAGGATGAACACGGATGCGGCCACTTTCATTTTTGACAAAAATCATCTGAAAAGTGACATTTTTCGGCATATTTGGTAGATTTTCCATATTTGAGCTTGAATCGGGTTGTTTTTAATGACTAAATCAGTTAAAATCTTTCACATAAATTAATTGATTCAAATGAAATAGACACTTAAGTGTTTAAAAAGTGGTCAAAATCTTTCGTAAGATGAACCTGAAATTTGAGGCCAAAATCGGTCCTTACCGGACTTACTTCTTTATTTGGTCATATTTTGTAAAAATGAAGCAAATTTGAGAAAATAGCCTTTAATCAAAATAGAAGGTTTTTTTTTGTCTTGAATATTGGTGGTACAGGAGATGAGAATCTTTGTATTATGGCTTTAAAGTGGGTAACAAAGCTTTGTATTTATATATTTATAGGTTGACATCCAACTTGTTGCAATGAAATGTAGCATTCCTCGTGTAAAAAGTATCTCTATGCAACATTTTATAAAGAAGTTTGAACATCTTTCAACAGATAAGTAAGAAATGTTATACTGACCAGATAGTCAGACACACTTTTTTTATATAACTTTTGGCCTGTACCTTGTACAATTGTACATTAAAATTTCATAATTATGAGTAAAAAATCAAGATGTGTGTTTTTTACTTCTAATTTACCACTGCATACAGTTTGTGTGAGTTGAAAACAATTGTTCAATCCAGTTTTTAAGTACTTAAAGTGATGTTTTTGTTGTTATAAGATTTATAAAAGGTTAGGGTATCATATAGCATGATATCACTACTTGTTCAAACTGTTTTGCACAGGGTAAAAACTGTTTAACAACTTTATTAAATTGACTGTATCTTTAAATAAAATATGCTGGGTTTAATGAATTATGCAAGGTTTTATTTCTTCAATCAAATATATGCCAAGTTAAACCTTAAAATGATATGCAATGCGTGAACCTTTTTAATACAATATGCCAAGTTAAACCTTTGTACAGTAATAAAATATGAAAAGTTTAACCTTGAACAAAATATGCAAATACATGTATTAACCTTTCATGAAATAAGCAAAGTTTAACCTTTAATAAAATAAAAGAGGTTTAACCTTTGATAAAATAAAAGAGGTTTAACCTTTGATAAAATATGTCAAGTTTAACTTTTAATAAAATATGCAGTTTAACCTTTAATACCTTTGCAAGTTTTAAAATATCAGACTCATATTTCATCTTAATGCAATATTCCTCTCCCAAAAAAGGCTTTTCATTTTATCCTTATCACCCAAACCCACAAGGTTTGTAAGAATTATCTTACATTGTGACATTTCTTTCAGTGCAAATAGGTATGATGAACTCTGTAAATGTTATGCATAATCAAATATCATCATTGAAATGGTGCTTAGAATGACTTGTTTTCTGTTTCACATCAATGCCCTGAACTTTTAAAATCAAAAATATTGATCAAATAACCTTTCATATTAAACATTTATAGGGAAATAAGTGTTCATATATATCAGTCTGTTCTCTTTTGTGTACTAAATAACAATATATTTTCAGTGTTTTTGGAAGATACAATTATACATGCTTATTCATGGAATTATTAGGTCAATTATTAAAACAAGGTTTGTGACTTGAATTTTTTGGGATCATGGGAAGGAATGTACTAACATCAACTGTCTATTTATTGATTGAGATCTAGTACAGAAAACTAGAGATTCAGTAACACAACCCCATTAATTATACTATCATGAATTATGTGTTTAAAGGCAACCTCAATGTTTCAAATTTATTGTACAGGCTTATATTTTTTCAGTCTTATTCATTTTCCAGTTATATATTGTACCTTAAAAGTATTGACAATTTTGAACGAAAGAACAATTCACCAAAAACAGCCTTAAAGTAGACATAGTGATGGTTACTGTTGGTAGTCCCAGATTTAATGTTGAAATTGTTATTTGAAATAAGACAATCAATAAGTTACCAGTTCAGATTATGTTTTTGTCATGTGACTTGTCATATGATTTGTTATGATTGAGAATGGTAAAATAAAAGGTGGCAGTATGTGTGATACTGTATTGTTTGTTATATATCTTATAAGTTTATGAGTAGTGTTTTCATCTTTTAGAATATTTTAGTTTTTGCATTTAACTAACACTTTGTAATATAGTGTTTCTTTGGTGATATTATAATGTATTAATCATTAGATCTCGGGTGGAATAGAGATTTTTGTACTAAACTGAACAATTTTATACATTTTAATTTTAGATTGAATATATATGATACAGAAGATGATCTGACTTTATTTATTAATTCTGTTTAAAAAGCTGCATCTTTTGTAGAAATGTTACTTTTCTAAATGGAAGTCAAATAGTATTTTCACAAAAAAGTTCAGTGTATATGACCCGAGGTCTAAGTAATCATAGTGTGTTTTCTACTAAGTCATGTGACAGATCTGACCAATCATGATGTGTGTTTCATTTCTGTAGTGCTAATGAGCAGTGTTCAGACATTAACATTAATATGCTCTTTATACTTTTGACATGTTTATACAGAGACTATTTTGCAAATAAAATCTTGAGAAAATATCCTGTTTACATTTTATTGCAATATTTTCTAATCAGTTTGGTGAAAGGGAAGTAACTTACTGCTGCATTTAAGTTTTCTCAAAGAAACTAAAGTGAACATTTTTGTTGAGCCTGCAACTTTTGTCACAAAAACAAGACATAGTGATCTTACATTTTATCATTAGTGGCGGCAGCCACACTTATTTACTCTGTGGTTAAGGATTTTGAAATTTAAATAACTTCCCTAAACTATCCTGGATTGACAGAAGCTTGCTTATGGTGATAAGATAGTATCTAGAAACAAATTTTGTCAAAAAAATTATCCTCTTTAACTGTATTTTATTTATAAATTGATTTAGTTTTCTGCCAGTTAACAATACATTCAATCCGTGGTTAATGCTTTAAATTTCAATAACTTTCTTAAAATATCCTGGATTTTTACTAAATTTGGACAGAAGCTTGTTTATGATCAAAAGCTAGAACCTAATAGGAAATTTTGTGAAAATTTATTTCCTGTTTTTCTGTATATTACTTATTAAAGAGGGGTGAAATATACTAGAGGGACATTCAAACTCACAAACCAAAACTAAACTTACAACGCCATGGCTAAAGGAAAAGTCAAACAAGACAATGACTAGCACACAAGACACAACATAGAAAACTAAAGACTCAGCAGCTAAAGACCACCAAAAACTGGCTGTGATCTCAGGTGCTCCAAAAGGGTAAGCAGATCCTGTCCCACATGTGACAACTGGTGTGTTGCCCATGATATTACAAACATGGTAAATATTCTAATTGGTTAGGTCAAATTTTGGAAAGGGAACAAGATTAAAGTTACAAGGTTATAGGATCATATCTGATATCGTCTGTGAAACAGATATTCTGTAATTGTCAACCAACTCCTGATGGCATCTGTCAAATTTTGCAATGGATTTTTTAAACTCACCAATCAGAACTCTTGATTTAATAGCTTCATTGTGAGCAGCAACTTTCTATCAAAAAATCTTGATAGGAAATACAAGCCTGGGAATATCGTATCAATTGGGAGATATATACCCCGTATGCATGCACCTCTTGAATGGAGCTACAAAGAAATGGAAAGTTCACAATTGAAAAGCTGAACTCATCTCTTTTGTAGTGGTTTTGTGTTTAATAGACCCTCATTGACAATTTCTAGATGTAAGTCAAGATATAAGGCAGATTTAACTGAGGGTACTTTTTCTAAACTAGAGGCTCTCAAGAGCCTGTATCGCTCACCTGATTCTACTTGGGTTTTTGAAATCATATAAAAAAATATAAATTTGGCTAAAAGTGACAACACAACCTCATACGGAAAGGAACATTCAGGCTATGTTTAATTCCATTCAAAAGTCCCCCACCGGAGGCCATCTTTTATGATGGATAGGCTACAAAGTAACAACACTTGGTCAGCACCTCATAAGGAACATTCATGCCATGTTTGGTTTCATTCAATTCAGTTGTTCTCTAAAAGAAGTCATTTATATGCATTTCCCATAAGGTCCTATGTTAAACTAAGTCCCCTGCTGGCGGCCATCTTGGATGATGGATCAGCTACATAGTAACAACACTTGGTCAGCACCTTATAAGGAACATTCATGCCATGTTTGGTTTCATTCCATTCAGTGGTTCTCTAAAAGAAGTCATTTGTATGCATTTCCCATAGGGTCCTAGGTTAAACTAAGTCCCCCACTGGCGGCCATCTTGGATAATGGATCGGCTACAAAGTAACAACACTTGGTCAGCACCACATTAGGAACATTTATGCCATGTTTGGTTTCATTCCATTCAGTGGTTCTCTAAAAGAAGTCATTTGTATGCATTTCCCATACGGGGTCCTATGTTAAACTAAGTCCCCCACTGGCGGCCATCTTGGATGATCGATCGGCTACAAAGTAACAACACATGGTCGGCACCTCATAAGGAACATTCATGCCATGTTTGGTTTTATTCCATTCAGTGATTCTCTAAAAGAAGTCATTTGTATGCATTTCCCATAGGGTCCTATGTTAAACTAAGTCCCCCGCTTGATGGCCATCTTGGATAATGGATCGGCTACAAAGTAACAACACTTGGTCAGCACCACATTAGGAACATTCATGCCATGTTTGGTTTCATTCCATTCAGTGGTTCTCTAAAATAAGTCATTTGTATGCATTTCCCATAGGGTCCTAGGTTAAACTAAGTCCCCCACTGGCGGCCATCTTGGATGATGGATCGGCTACAAAGTAACAACACTTGGTCAGCACCTCATAAGGAACATTCATGCCATGTTTGGTTTCATTCCATTCAGTGGTTCTCTAGAAGAAGTTCAAGACGACGATGGACGACGGACGCCAAGTGGTGAGAAAAGCTCACTTGGCCCTTCGGGCCAGGTGAGCTAAAAATGAGTGTACTTTTAATATGGTCTTCCAAATACCGTTTCGATCCCTGACATCACTGAAGAGGCAGTTATTGTCGAAATCCGGATCTGGTGTACTAAAAAAATATTGACACCGTATGTTTGTGGCATAACATCGTGGCCACAAGTTAAATTTGTTAACGACGACGACGACGGACGACGACGGACGACGGACGCCAAGTGGTGAGAAAAGCTCACTTGGCCCTTCGGGCCAGGTGAGCTAAAAATGAGTGTACTTTTAATATGGTCTTCCAAATACCGTTTCGATCCCTGACATCACTGAAGAGGCAGTAGTAGTAGGGAGTGATCAGTTTTAGGTGCATGAAAAAAGGTAGGCACGCTGGCACGGATAAATATGGTCATGCCCCTCCCTCCCTGTCAATCAACAGAAGTCATGACCTTTCGTTTCGATTACACATAAACTTATTTGATCATAACGATCTGTGAAAAATCTATACATTCACACGTTGTATCCAAATAAGTTCATCAGGTGAGGCTGAAAAGTTAGTGTTACCTCCTCGAACAACATTTGCCTGGTCATATAATCAAATTTGGATTCAGATCGACAATGACTTCGTCGTCGTCGTGTGGAAGTATAGGTTTTCACAGATCGAAGTGAGCAAATAAGGACATGGAGGGAATTTGGTTACTATGAAATGAGAATATAAATTGATAGTTTTTCTTCACCACTTCATCATTCGTCAATTGACCGAGATGGAGAACGCACGTTGTAACATAGAGTTAAATAATAACAGATTTGTACAGGCCAAAGAATGGAAAGACCAAATCAGAATTGATGTGCGAGAATGGGAGCTGAAAGACGGAAAGTTAATCCCAACGAGAAAGGGAATTTCTCTCTCTTTAAACAGATGGAGGTCATCACTCTGACACGAAATCCAGATGTTCGTTTTTTGATACATGTAGAAACGCACTTCATCTAGATTAATTAGACTTAATTAATATCACTGATTAGCACGTAATTTCTATTCACTATTTATCATCGATAAACTGTGTAAAATACATACCAAATAAATAAATTGAGATAAATCCTCGAAATAATACGTCCAGTAGTATTAGCTGAAATTTTAGATGTCCGAAGTTCCTTTTAAATATACACGATGTCAAAATTAATTATTATGAATTAATCTGAATAACTAAAATGAAATTGAAATAAAATTATCAAATATCTCACACGATGAAAAGTAGACGAAATACAAAAATCATATATATGAATCAGCAAAGAAAACATTTATATATTTTGTCGATTATCATCAAATACACTTCAAATTGTCTCCGGAAAAATATAATCTATGTTGTCTTTTTCCACAAAGGCAAAAAGAAATTAAAACTTTTTCAGATGAAAATCTTTTCATTTGAGGAACACAGCACGAAACCCCTATAGAATGAAGTATACATGTATGTATGTGGCCACTAAAATATAATGTTTATTTAATTTAAGCCGTATTCTAAGTATCCATACTTCCAAAATTTGCATAATATATGAAGTACTCTTATTATTTCTATGTATGAAATACGTAATTCCACACATCTAGAATTTCATCCTTTTCTGTTTATGAATGATATAGGATGTTCCGAATTTTATGTTCGTGGGTGACAATGCCGGGACTTTCTCAAAGTTTATTCTATAACAGACAAATAATACTAGATATCTTTCTGCTTTAAATATTTGGAGGTCGACCTAGACGATAACGAACGTTATCTGATTCATCTTTTGAAAACTAACTTTGAAAGTGACTCTGAATGACATTTGACTTGTTTTTTTACTTTTTGTGTTGGTTCCCATACATTTCCTATAGTAAAAATGGAGTCTCGAAATAGATCCACAGCTCGATTTTAAACGACGCAAATTCTATGGTGATGACATTTTAAGGAATCAAAAACTGATGAGTTAATGAAATGAAAACGATTGAAAACGCAATGGAAATAACATAGGACAGTGATTATTTTCCAATGTAGTTTTATTTTTCCACATCCATTTTTCAAAATGTATGAATTTTAACGTGTCGAAGTTGAAAAGGTATGACATTTGATGTGTAAACCTATGTCTTGTTTTTTACTTTTTGTGTTGGTTCCCATACATTTCCTATAGGAAAAATGGAGTCTCGAAATAGGTCCATAGTTCGATTTTAAACGACGCAAATTCTATGGTGATGACATTTAAAGGAATCAAAAACTGATGAGTTAATTAAATGAAAACGTTCGAAAACACAACGGAAATAACATAGGACAGTGATTATTCAGGAATGGGTAGAACATTATAAATCCTTATTAAACTCTGATTCAGAACTTAATTTTCCTGATGATCTTGAGACATCAAAGGACAATCATTGCTCTCTGGATTACCCATTTACTTGTAATGAAGTTAAAAAAGGTATCACTAGACTTAAATCTGGTAAGTCTGGTGGTCCTGATTTGATATTGAATGAGTTTATTAAATGTAGTGCCTCATCCATGGTACTAGTTATGGTAAAACTTTTTAATAAAATACTTCAATGTGGAAAATTTCCAAAATCATGGAATCTGTCATATATTTCTTCAATTTTTAAATCAGGTGATCCTAGTGACTGCAATAACTATAGAGGTATATGTGTCTCTAGCTGTTTAGGTAAATTATTTACTTCATTACTGCAAAACAGATTAACTGTGTTCATAGAGTCTAAAGACTTGTTGAGTGCCAATCAGGGTGGCTTTCGTGAAGGATATAGAACAAGTGACCATATATTCATAATGAAAACTTTAATTAATAAATATCTAAATAAGTGTAAGAAAAATCTTTACATTTGTTTTGTGGACTTTAAAAAGGCATTCGACAGTGTTGTAAGAAAGGCATTACTACATAAATTGCTCAAAAAGGGAATAGGTGGGAAATTTTATGACTTGTTAAAACATATGTATAGTAATACATTATATTGTTGTAAAACAGATGGATTTATTAGTGAATCATTCCATGCTAATTTAGGGGTGAAACAGGGGGACAGTCTTAGCCCCACCCTTTTTAATATTTTTGTCGATGACATAGATTCCTATTTCAACCCTGTTTTGTCTGATCCAGTTAATTTAAATCAGAATAACTTTAGTCATCTTCTTTATGCAGATGATTTAATCTTAATTTCAGAAACACCTAATGGCTTGCAACACTGTGTGGATGCCTTACAATCCTTTTGTATTGATTGGGGCCTAAATGTGAACACCAAGAAAACACAAACTATGATTTTATCAAATAGTAAAAATAGATCTTTATTAGATAAACATTATTTTTATTTTGGTCCCCAACCATTAGAATCTGCTACGGAATATAAATACTTAGGTATAGTCTTCAACAATAGAGGTAAACTTAATATAGCAGCTGAAAATCTTGCTGATAAAGCACGTAAGGCATATTTCGCCTTGAAATCAAAATTACCATATTCTAATTGTATTGCAGTGGAAAAATGGGTAAGACTTTTCAACTCATTAATTTCACCAATTATGACTTATGGATCTGAAATTTGGATCTCAGATTTTAATATAAATCTTGACACTGCTGATAAACTACCATTTGAAAAGGTTCAGAATATGATTATGAAAAATGTTCTTGGTGTTCATGGTAAGGCTTCCAATTTAGCTTTACGTACAGAACTTGAGCTATATCCAGTGTGTTTTATATCATATAAACTAATGTTTAAATACTATGCTAGATTAACTGACATTGAAGTTGGAAACAACCCAAAATTTGATCTATTAAAATCTGCATTCATTGAAGATAAAAAATTGTATACACTAAAGAGCGCTTGCTGGGTACAGTCCTTACATAAACTAAAAAAGTTAATCAACTTTGATTCACTTCAAATATCACATAATATGTTTGAGGACTCATTGAAAAACTTTTATAAATGCAAGATTTTGGGTCAACTTGAGAATATTAAATCTAATAACACAGGTAAACTAAGATTTTATAGTAAAATGTGCTCATCATTTGACTTGAAAGCTTACTTTAGATTTGATATTAAAAAATATGATAGGTCACTGCTTACAAAAATTAGAATAAGTGCACATTCACTTGCAATTGAAACTGGGAGGTATAGCAAACCAAAAATTTTAGCAAGTGAAAGATACTGCAAACTTTGTAAAGATAAAGTGGAAGATGAAGTTCATTTTCTTTTACATTGTCCTCTATATAAAGACCTTCGAGAGAAGTTTGATATTTTCAAAAACCTTAATAATGATGATGATATTCAATCAACGATCTATTTACTTAATCCAGTAAATCTAGTTAACACCAGACAAATATGTAGTTATTTAAGTCAAGCTTTTGAAGCTCGTAATAATAATCTAATGTCAGTTGGTCTACCATAAGTATAATACTATGTAATACTGTGATATTATATATATAATTGGTACTTCAAATGTTTTCTTTATGTTGTATTTGCATAAATTGTCATGTTTAATGTGTTTATATCTTGGAATACGCATTGTATCATATGTGCTTTGTCCAATAAAATATTTGAATTTGAATTTGAATTTGAATTTTTCAATGTAGTTTTATTTTTCCACATCCATTTTTCAAAATGAATGAATTTTAACGTGTCGAAATTGAAAAGGTATGACATTTGATGTGTAAACATAATGTATTGTTTTTATAAATGTATTCTTGGAATATCTTTAAGAATGATATCGAATTGTAATTGTCTAATGTTTTTGTGTCTGTAAATGATGTGTACATTTGAATAAATATATGTCATGCTGTAACATGTGACGTCTTATTAAAGGAAGGACTTGGGTGCATGAAACTTCGAAAGGTGTTTTTCAACGTCACAAAGTACCTTAACCTCGGCAAGTAGAAAAATACCTCTTGATGTTCCATGATAAACAACGTACACGATCGTTTAATCTACATGAATTTTTATTGAACACTTGACACAGACATCAACTTGATACAGACATAGATACAAAAGAAAACGTGTTCAAAGTACAATCCATGTTTTATTGTTCTTGGAATCCACGTGGTGATTGACCGGGGTTCCGGGAGGTCCTAGTTTCGGTGTCTTCTTCTTGGTTCCTCCCCCTTCTGCGACTTTTTCTGGTCGGCTAAGAGTGTTTGGTATCGGTCGTAAGGTATCATGATCATTTTTTCCATCTTTCTACGACGTCGAGAAGACGAACGACGGCTTCTGGTTCCCTTTTGCAGAGCTTGAAATCTTTCTTTTCTCGTCGACGACTTTCTGCCCAAGATGTTGATGATCTTTTTGAATCGCTTCAGTCGAAGTTTCTCCGTGACTCGAATGAGTACCGAAGTTCGATTAAAACCACATAACACCATGCAAAGACTTTTTTTTGTCAACAATAAATGTATATTGTGTATAATAAAAAGCAATGAAAGCAAATTAGACACTAAATATTTATTAACATTAGTTACAAATCGAACAAAATACTAGTACCCAGAAACATCATCTATATATTATTATTAATCCATAAATAATTAGCAATGTTAATTTGTAAAGCGGTCACCAAGTTGGATTATTTTCTTTGTCATTTCATAGAATCCATCTTTGTCTGGTAGATTATTTTCTCGCCATTCACAGTTTTGTAAAAGGTTTATAAATGTATTTTTTAATTCCAATGGTATGTCTGTAAGTTTAGTGTCCCTTTTCCACAATTCTAAGAGTTCTTCGCAATCAACATTTTCCAAGGCATCGTCGAAGTATATATTCAGTTGTTCTAACTCGGACATCATGAGACAGGAATGATTTCTCTGACTGGGATGATTGTTTCTACATCCAAAACAATGTTTTCTGGTTAAAAGTCTGACTTCTTCTACCACTTTTCTAGCATATAAGAACAAGTATATATCAGTCGTCATTCGAATCTCTTTACCCTCAGTAATGGTTTGTGTTGATTCCATCTCGATAGTTTATGGAGACTCTGTGAACGTCGGATTCCAACGCTGTTTATAAAGGGTTTTTGATCACGTGATGACGTGTGGGTTTGATTGGCTTAACCACACTGACAGATGTCGAAATCGGGAATTTGATGTGTTAGCGAAGAGATAATTTGGTTCCCATTTTAAATGTTCTGTTTGTATACAGTCGTCTTTTTTCCCATTGTTAGGTTACACGATCCGGTGTAAAAGAATCCATTACTTATTAAATCTTTGCACTATCTGTATAAGCCAGGAGTGTAGTTCCGTTTTTTTGAACGACTAAAAACACATTCTTGGTAAATGAAAGCGATTAGAAACGACCAATGGGTGAAATGAAAACGTTCTAAAACGTAATGGAAATTACACGAGACTGGGACCATTTTTCCGTGAACTTTTAAATTTGATAGATCATTTTTCCAACTGTATTCATTTTTTCGAGTGTAAATTGTTGTTCATCTGGCCTGACGGAATGTCGAAAACTACTTTTCGTCGTTATCTCCCCTCCCTTCCTTGTCATAACGAAAAATAGTTCTTGACTTTCCAGTCTACAATAAAAAGAAATAAATCAACTCGATAGTCTGATCTACATTTTTATTCATCCACATGTTACAAAGACATATTTAGAGCGTAATCCATGGTTTATTGTCTTTGGTCACTTGGTCTTTTACCGGAATTCCGGGAGGTCCTAGTTTAGGCGTCATCGTCTTTTTCTTGGATCCTTGGCCCGTCTGCGACTTTTCACGATCGACTAAGAGTGTGTGGTAGCGGTCGTAAGGTACCAGTATCATTTTCGTACCCGAAACGATCATAGTAAACGGGTGTCGAAACAGGAACGGACCGGACGGCGGTTGTTCTACCACCGCAGGCACGGGCGGCGTCGGCGGGGCGGCGGCGGCGGCGTATCCCCATTACCATGCTGATTGCGATAATGTCTCAACATGACATCTCTCCTGGAAAACCGTCTATGGCAGGTAGGACATTCCATGTTTATACATGTACTTCGATATCGAATCCGCTTTTTTTTTCTAAAATGCAGCAAGCAGAATACGTGATCGTCCTTGAATCGGCACACTCGTAATCTATCGTCTCTGACGGTGATTTCCAATAGTGTCACCTCGCCTCCTCTCGTCGTGCGGTAGAGTGGTCTCTCGAAGACGACTTCCATCGTCTCGTCCCGTCGCACTGCTACGGATTGAAGTAGTGGTAAATACGTGTCTCTGACGTACGATTCTTCCCTCACCACGTCGGAACATAGGTAGACCCTGCGCGTGGGTATTTCGAAAGTAGGCATGAACGTCATTTCCAATAGGGCACACTCCCACGTTCCATTCGTTAAGTGTGATCGAGGTAAACGTACTGAGAACTGACCTCCCCTATTCTTGGGAAAGAGATCGAGCGAGTCTCCGCTATTGACGAATAAATAAAACTCGTCCATGATTAGATGAAGCCCGTGTTCTCTCCTTCTTATAAAGTTTTGAACAATACCGCCGCCGCCCCGCCGCCGCCGCCGCCCGTGTCTGCGGTGGTAGAGCCGCCGCCGCCGCCGCCACCGCCGCCCGTGCCTGCGGTGGTAGAACAACCGCCGTCCGGTCCGTTCCTGTTTCGACACCCGTTTACTATGATCGTTTCGGGTACGAAAATGATACTGGTACCTTACGACCGCTACCACACACTCTTAGTCGATCGTGAAAAGTCGCAGACGGGCCAAGGATCCAAGAAAAAGACGATGACGCCTAAACTAGGACCTCCCGGAATTCCGGTAAAAGACCAAGTGACCAAAGACAATAAACCATGGATTACGCTCTAAATATGTCTTTGTAACATGTGGATGAATAAAAATGTAGATCAGACTATCGAGTTGATTTATTTCTTTTTATTGTAGACTGGAAAGTCAAGAACTATTTTTCGTTATGACAAGGAAGGGAGGGGAGATAACGACGAAAAGTAGTTTTCGACATTCCGTCAGGCCAGATGAACAACAATTTACACTCGAAAAAATGAATACAGTTGGAAAAATGATCTATCAAATTTAAAAGTTCACGGAAAAATGGTCCCAGTCTCGTGTAATTTCCATTACGTTTTAGAACGTTTTCATTTCACCCATTGGTCGTTTCTAATCGCTTTCATTTACCAAGAATGTGTTTTTAGTCGTTCAAAAAAACGGAACTACACTCCTGGCTTATACAGATAGTGCAAAGATTTAATAAGTAATGGATTCTTTTACACCGGATCGTGTAACCTAACAATGGGAAAAAAGACGACTGTATACAAACAGAACATTTAAAATGGGAACCAAATTATCTCTTCGCTATCACATCAAATTCCCGATTTCGACATCTGTCAGTGTGGTTAAGCCAATCAAACCCACACGTCATCACGTGATCAAAAACCCTTTATAAACAGCGTTGGAATCCGACGTTCACAGAGTCTCCATAAACTATCGAGATGGAATCAACACAAACCGTTACTGAGGGTAAAGAGATTCGAATGACGACTGATATATACTTGTTCTTATATGCTAGAAAAGTGGTAGAAGAAGTCAGACTTTTAACCAGAAAACATTGTTTTGGATGTAGAAACAATCATCCCAGTCAGAGAAATCATTCCTGTCTCATGATGTCCGAGTTAGAACAACTGAATATATACTTCGACGATGCCTTGGAAAATGTTGATTGCGAAGAACTCTTAGAATTGTGGAAAAGGGACACTAAACTTACAGACATACCATTGGAATTAAAAAATACATTTATAAACCTTTTACAAAACTGTGAATGGCGAGAAAATAATCTACCAGACAAAGATGGATTCTATGAAATGACAAAGAAAATAATCCAACTTGGTGACCGCTTTACAAATTAACATGGCTAATTATTTATGGATTAATAATAATATATAGATGATGTTTCTGGGTACTAGTATTTTGTTCGATTTGTAACTAATGTTAATAAATATTTAGTGTCTAATTTGCTTTCATTGCTTTTTATTATACACAATATACATTTATTGTTGACAAAAAAAAGTCTTTGCATGGTGTTATGTGGTTTTAATCGAACTTCGGTACTCATTCGAGTCACGGAGAAACTTCGACTGAAGCGATTCAAAAAGATCATCAACATCTTGGGCAGAAAGTCGTCGACGAGAAAAGAAAGATTTCAAGCTCTGCAAAAGGGAACCAGAAGCCGTCGTTCGTCTTCTCGACGTCGTAGAAAGATGGAAAAAAATGATCATGATACCTTACGACCGATACCAAACACTCTTAGCCGACCAGAAAAAGTCGCAGAAGGGGGGAGGAACCAAGAAGAAGACACCGAAACTAGGACCTCCCGGAACACCGGTCAATCACCACGTGGATTCCAAGAACAATAAAACATGGATTGTACTTTGAACACGTTTTCTTTTGTATCTATGTCTGTATCAAGTTGATGTCTGTGTCAAGTGTTCAATAAAAATTCATGTAGATTAAACGATCGTGTACGTTGTTTATCATGGAACATCAAGAGGTATTTTTCTACTTGCCGAGGTTAAGGTACTTTGTGACGTTGAAAAACACCTTTCGAAGTTTCATGCACCCAAGTCCTTCCTTTAATAAGACGTCACATGTTACAGCATGACATATATTTATTCAAATGTACACATCATTTACAGACACAAAAACATTAGACAATTACAATTCGATATCATTTTTAAAGATATTCCAAGAATACATTTATAAAAACAATACATTATGTTTACACATCAAATGTCATACCTTTTCAATTTCGACACGTTAAAATTCATTCATTTTGAAAAATGGATGTGGAAAAATAAAACTACATTGAAAAATAATCACTGTCCTATGTTATTTCCGTTGTGTTTTCGAACGTTTTCATTTAATTAACTCATCAGTTTTTGATTCCTTTAAATGTCATCACCATAGAATTTGCGTCGTTTAAAATCGAACTATGGACCTATTTCGAGACTCCATTTTTCCTATAGGAAATGTATGGGAACCAACACAAAAAGTAAAAAACAAGACATAGTTTTACACATCAAATGTCATACCTTTTCAATTTCGACACGTTAAAATTCATACATTTTGAAAAATGGATGTGGAAAAATAAAACTACATTGGAAAATAATCACTGTCCTATGTTATTTCCATTGCGTTTTCGATCGTTTTCATTTCATTAACTCATCAGTTTTTGATTCCTTTAAATGTCATCACCATAGAATTTGCGTCGTTTAAAATCGAACTATGGACCTATTTCGAGACTCCATTTTTCCTATAGGAAATGTATGGGAACCAACACCAAAAGTAAAAAACAAGACATAGGTTTACACATCAAATGTCATACCTTTTCAATTTCGACACGTTAAAATTCATACATTTTGAAAAATGGATGTGGAAAAATAAAACTACATTGGAAAATAATCACTGTCCTATGTTATTTCCATAGCGTTTTTGATCGTTTTCATTTCATTAACTCATCAGTTTTTGATTCCTTTAAATGTCATCACCATAGAATTTGCGTCGTTTAAAATCGAGCTGTGGATCTATTTCGAGACTCCATTTTTACTATAGGAAATGTATGGGAACCAACACAAAAAGTAAAAAAACAAGTCAAATGTCATTCAGAGTCACTTTCAAAGTTAGTTTTCAAAAGATGAATCAGATAACGTTCGTTATCGTCTAGGTCGACCTCCAAATATTTAAAGCAGAAAGATATCTAGTATTATTTGTCTGTTATAGAATAAACTTTGAGAAAGTCCCGGCATTGTCACCCACGAACATAAAATTCGGAACATCCTATATCATTCATAAACAGAAAAGGATGAAATTCTAGATGTGTGGAATTACGTATTTCATACATAGAAATAATAAGAGTACTTCATATATTATGCAAATTTTGGAAGTATGGATACTTAGAATACGGCTTAAATTAAATAAACATTATATTTTAGTGGCCACATACATACATGTATACTTCATTCTATAGGGGTTTCGTGCTGTGTTCCTCAAATGAAAAGATTTTCATCTGAAAAAGTTTTAATTTCTTTTTGCCTTTGTGGAAAAAGACAACATAGATTATATTTTTCCGGAGACAATTTGAAGTGTATTTGATGATAATCGACAAAATATATAAATGTTTTCTTTGCTGATTCATATATATGATTTTTGTATTTCGTCTACTTTTCATCGTGTGAGATATTTGATAATTTTATTTCAATTTCATTTTAGTTATTCAGATTAATTAATAATAATTAATTTTGACATCGTGTATATTTAAAAGGAACTTCGGACATCTAAAATTTCAGCTAATACTACTGGACGTATTATTTCGAGGATTTATCTCAATTTATTTATTTGGTATGTATTTTACACAGTTTATCGATGATAAATAGTGAATAGAAATTACGTGCTAATCAGTGATATTAATTAAGTCTAATTAATCTAGATGAAGTGCGTTTCTACATGTATCAATAAACGAACATCTGGATTTCGTGTCAGAGTGCTGACCTCCATCTGTTTAAAGAGAGAGAAATTCCCTTTCTCGTTGGGATTAACTTTCCGTCTTTCAGCTCCCATTCTCGCACATCAATTCTGATTTGGTCTTTCCATTCTTTGGCCTGTACAAATCTGTTATTATTTAACTCTATGTTACAACGTGCGTTCTCCATCTCGGTCAATTGACGAATGATGAAGTGGTGAAGAAAAACTATCAATTTATATTCTCATTTCATAGTAACCAAATTCCCTCCATGTCCTTATTTGCTCACTTCGATCTGTGAAAACCTATACTTCCACACGACGACGACGAAGTCATTGTCGATCTGAATCCAAATTTGATTATATGACCAGGCAAATGTTGTTCGAGGAGGTAACACTAACTTTTCAGCCTCACCTGATGAACTTATTTGGATACAACGTGTGAATGTATAGATTTTTCACAGATCGTTATGATCAAATAAGTTTATGTGTAATCGAAACGAAAGGTCATGACTTCTGTTGATTGACAGGGAGGGAGGGGCATGACCATATTTATCCGTGCCAGCGTGCCTACCTTTTATCATGCATGTTTGTGGCATAACATCGTGGCCACAAGTTAAATTTGTTTTCTGTTTAGTATTGAATTTATATTAAGATATATTTTGTTACATCTTGTGATCAATTTTATTTGGCAATCACCAATTGCAGTCAGCAGGGTTAAAGAACATCAGTTGTTCGATCTGTTAGTCAAATGTGTTTTGTTTAAATATACTTTTTCACTTTTTTGGTCTTTTGGAAAATGTTGTTTGTGTTGTTTTAGACCCTTCTACAACGAAATTTGTTTTACATGCACACGTATAAAAAAGATCCTGATGCACTAAATGTTATACCTAAATATTTACAATGTTCACGGTGGGTATGGTTGTCCTGCGAGAGAACGTACTGTGCTGGTGATTTGGTCCTGACGGGTGCTGGTGGGTCCTGATTCTGTGCTGGTGGGTTTGTTTACATTGTATCAGAACGGCAATAAAACGACTGTTTTGTTGCTTAATTTTTCTCTGATGTGTCATAAGTACCATGCAAAGTATATTACAACAATTTTATATTGCAAAAATCGTGCAAGTTCGTTAAACGGAATTGTCCTGACGCTGTGCTGGTGATAAGAAAAACGGTCCTGGTTCTGTGCTTTTATATTTTAGTTAAAAGTGGCATATATTAAAGATCATTGATGCTGTACTGTTATTGACTTATTAACTGTTGTCTGCTTTCTTGAAATTGACATTGTTATGAATCTGTTTACTGTTATTATGAGAGAAAAAATACCCCTATTTAAAAAAAAAAAAATTAAACTAACTATAATCTTATTTTAAATTGGCCTGTTAATGGAACCCTTCTTGCCCCCTTTTAAGATAAGAAAATATGTTTACGATTTTCGGGATTACGATCATTTTGCAAGATCACCAAAATACGTTGTAATTTATACAATACTTATATAAAGTAGATGATGTGGTATGTTTGTTGTCAATGGACAAATTTCCATAAGAAACCAAAGGAAGTATGTGTTAACAACCATACGTCATCGTACGACCTTCAACAATAACCCTATAAAATAAAAATGTAAAAGGTTTTGCATAAAAATGGAGAGCAAAAATATATAAACAAAGGACTTTCTGAGCGTTTGAATCATGTCTTTAGCAGCTTAAAACACATTTGTTTGTGAACAATTGAGTGCTGACTATAAGAATGACAATAGTATTGCGGGTTTGTTTGTTTGGTGTTGGTTTTTTTTTGGGTGGGGCGGGGGGGGGGGGGGGGGGGAGGGATGGGGATAAGTTTGAGCGAGGTTACAGTGAAAGCTAGGATTAGTTTCCCGTAAGATTTAAAAGTTGTATTGTAAAAGAAAAATGTATCTTATAGCTATTAAGAATCACTTGCTGTAAGATTTTTCCAACAATTTTTTTTTGTCTAAACGGTTCTCAGGTATTTTTTTTCTTTTTTTTTCGAAAGTTCGATAGAACACTAAAAAAAAATCACTATTTTATGAAAGGGCAGGCTAGAATATGTCAGAGAATGAAGACGAGATAACCTAGAGAACACTAATAAAATTAAGATTTCTTAGCTTTTTTCATTTCAAAATATATATTTTTGATAAAGAATTACGGGGGAGGAAGTGAACAATGTGTCTTTCTTTTCTATATATAAATATTTTTCATGAATAAAAATAAAATGTGCCTTGATTATAATTGAAAATGAGTGAATGGAACAAATACCCAACTAAAATACACTTTTATTTTAATATTGGTAATATCACTAAGCTTTTAAGTTTTGTGTGTCAAACAAACCATCTCTGTAGTAATGACTCCTCACTAAGATATTTCACTTCATTCATATTTTTTTCTGCATTTTTTTATATTGTGAATTCATAGAATTATTATATTAAAATGTAGCCTTAATTTATATTTAAAAAACACTGAATCTAAAGCCATTTATATCAAACATTTTTGTTTCCATCTATCCGTTTTCAGGACTTTAACAATCAACAATAACACGCCTGGAAAGTAAAATGCGTACTCGGCTGTCTGTAATCGACCATTTTTAGACACTCCAGGCTCCTAAAAAAACCAAACCGGGGTGGGAGTTCAAAGATGCAAATTAAGTTCTTATACCAATATTTTATCTTTTCGTGTACGGTTTATGACCCCTCCTGTGGCCTGTCAATTCCGAAATGTGCAAACTGCAATAGTATCAAAACAGCACATACAATGAATAATAGAGATATAATTTTGTACATATATCAAGAGGAAACTTCTTGCAAAACATTATTATTTATAGTTCATTATTGTATTTAGTAGAAAAAGAGAATTTAGTGAAAATAAAATCACTATTTTTGTAGAAAATTCACAGACCTTTGTACAGAGATTTTTGTTATGTTTAGCATGGGATCAACACAATGGTCCATTACCGAGTAAAAAAAATCAAAATGTCTATCTACCTTGCACATTTCAGAAAATTCAGATCAAATAACGAAACTGGTTCCAGCAACATTTATAAGCGATTTAAGATTGTGACCCTCACAGTTTCCATTCACCACAAATATTCTCGTTACAACGAATCATTTTATATACAAAAATATGTGTTGCATGCAGCCTTTTGTTTATCTATTAATATATGTATACGGATAAAGTTATGAAAGGCAGCAGGGTCATCGGGGTGAGGAGTCCATGTCATCTGAAATAAATGCTAAGCATAGATCTGGAAAGCGACATATAATCATGACATTAAAAAGAAGTCTCTTCTTTTCGACTTTTTTCGAACAAATTGACACATAAAATGAATTATATAGTACTGTGGAATTTTTAACTTATTTTAGATACTATATATTGTTATCTGATATTGGACGAAAGATGTTGCCCTTTTATGTTATTATGTAATACAAGTTCAGATCATGAAAACACATATTAAACAGCCAAATGGATGCACAAGAGCTAAAATAGGAGTCATAGATCCTGTTGGCAACAAGTATCTGGCTAATTTTATTGATTATGTAACATTTGTTTCAAATATGACCAACTTCTTATCCAAAATCACCAGCACCTTATCAGGACCCACCAGCACAATGACAGGACCCACCAGGACAGTATCAGGACATGAATAAATTGAGAAAATGCTAAATTTTAATAAATTGCAATATGTTTTCACAAAATTGTTTTGTCGTGTGGATTGCGGTATTGAAAGCGGACTCAATGAGCATTTTTGTTTTATTTTTTCAGTTCGAGATTTTCTGAAAATGAGCATTTTTGTGTTACGCTTACTGAAACAGTTTAGAGGGTCATTTTTTTAATGGTTTATATATGAACCCATAAGAAACGAAATTGAAAAATCTCAACTGTTTTCTTCCATTTTTTATGAGTGAAAACGTCAAACATCATCATTTTCGTCTTTGTTTACATTTTTTCATTGATCACCAGCACCCGTCAGGACCGAATCACCAGCACAGTACGTTCTCTCGCAGGACAACCATACCCACCGTGATGTTGAACACAATCTATCAACATGTCATTAAAATAAAAGTTATGTTTTATATGCCTTCCTGCTTTGTTAAATACCATCACCTTAGTTTTTTTAGATTAATTTTCATACACCAATCTTTACAATAATTATTTAATTGATCAAGTTTACACTGAAGCTTCTTTTCCGAGGAGTAAACAAATAACAATATCGTCAGCATATAATTAACAATGAACTGGCTTTGAGTTAACAAAGACTGGATCAGGTGACTTTTCTAGATAATCAGGGAGATCATTTATAAATATACATACTCAACCCTACTCACCCCGTATAAACCCGATACAAATGAATCCGGACGTTGACGCGTTCGAAGCGATACTCAGGACAATATTTAGGATGACAACAATTTCGAATACCTCTCTAGAACTTATTTGAGTATATATACATGTGTCAATCTGCATGTTAGTTTATTGATTCAATTATACAGTTGTTGTTAGTTCTAGATATTGCTTAAAACGTTTGATAAAACTGCTAGATGCAAAACGCACAGACATGGTGCAATTTCATACGTTTTATTAGATAAACAATGTTGAATATCTTTTCTTGCATACACATTTGCGTATTAATACCTTAAGCAATAGCAAATAACTACACATAGAATTACTACGTGCCTTCAAATGTACCCTAAAACTTAGAATAAACGCAATATCATAATAAATAAGTTTTCGCTTACTGTATTGTTCGTTTCACCAAATGTGTCGCGTTCGTTGTGCGTTTTTAAATAATAACTGTTCAGTTCGTTGACAAAAACCGTCACAAATCACTTTCTTGTCAGGATATTCCAGATGGTGTCGACGACTCATTTTATGTATTTTATTGTTAACGTTTATCTGTTAACTTAGTCAAATTAGTTGAACTTAAAATGTCAGTCATGCAAAGCCAAAACTTCAATGTTCAACCAGCGTACATCAGATCAGGAATGTTGAACTTTCTATTGAAAGTTGGGACTTTCAACGTTAATCCAGATGAAATGAACAGTTAATAAATATATTTCAGAGGAAATAAAGTTTCAAAAAGTAGAGTACTGGTATAGTCAATAAAACTTTAATGGCTTACTTTTCACAATTTGAAGCTCTTTCAAATGCAAATGGGAGTCCAAATTCACCTAGATGAATGCAGAAAACAGGAGCTCGTTGAACTTAATTTACCGAACGACTTACATGGTATTCCAATTGCTATATTTTATTATTATTTTTTTTATATGAAGCTTCAACTTGTAGATGTGGTGTGATGGCCAGTGAGAAATCTTTCCGCCTAAGTTTAAATGAAGTGGGTGTATTTATAAAACAATTATTATATTCCAATGTACAACATTTCACAATGAGTAAAACCTATACCATATAATCTGATTAAAAGGGCCCTGATATAAAACAAAATGTGAAATAATTAAAACGAGGCACTTTTAAACTAACGGTTATATATTGATAACTTGAGAATTATGTATTAAAGAATGACAGAAATATGTAACCAATGTACTAATGACGTTGGACCGACACAAAAAAAAATGCATCGGGATTAAACAAGTGAGCCCCCAACCCTATCCTTAACATGGGACACTCACTCCTGTAACAGTTACAAAACCCTGTACAGTTGCAATCAGCTCAACGCATATTGTCCGTACAAGGCACAAAAAACATATACATAAAATATCGACAAAGGAGTAACTGAAGTAAAGATAGCTGTTTCAAAGCGAATTACAACTAGGAGGTAAATCTTGTATCTAAAGTACTAGTCAGTAAATATCCAACGGTTTTAGGTAAAGACGTAATAAAACGCATGAACTTGTGCAATGCCAAATAGTTATAAGTTAACAGTATCTAGAGAATGTACGATCATAAGTATGCATATATTGTTATAATGTTAAGTAATGTTTTAATTTAACAGGTACAGCAAAACTTTCTACATTGTAGCCAAATAAATGTTTTTTTTAATTTAATTTTATAAAATAATTTGGTAACGTGTGCCTGGAAAATATACTATTAGATATGGTCACTTTGGTCTTTTTTCCGACCGGCAGTAAAACCTGACCGAAGTTGGTCACACGTTTAGTTGTGTGGGATCTAAAAGTACGCAGTCACGTCCAGGCCGAATGGGAATAAAAGATGCAATGTCTCGTGTAGAGAGAACACCACGCTTATACACTATGCGAACCTTTGCAAAAAACTTTTTGAGAGGTCCATAAATGGCCTGTTTAAAGGCAACATTTGTGTTCTTATTCAATATACCTCATTTATTCAGTGACAGTCTAAACTCCTCTGGCGTAATTCCGGGGGGCCTGCTTTCAGGACCTACATATAGGTAATATGCGTTGCTACGTTGTGATTTTCCTGAACACGCATGACATATTTGCAAGTGAAAGTTAAGCAACCAACAATCAGCCATTACGTACGTGTGTCATTAACAAATAATGGTAATGAAATTGTACAGTACCAACTGTGAAACGTTTCATTTTTCATTAATAACTTTCATAACACGAAAGAAGAAACAAAGCAAATGACCAATGTTAGATTGATGATTGATGCATTGCTTTGCTGAACCGCATAATTTACCGATGACGCCAAGGGTAACTTGGGAATATAAGTATGGTCCCTTCGGTCTTCTCCAAAATAAATTAAAATTTGAATGAAATGCATATGGGTAGACATTAAGGTGTTACCAGTTACCAGAATTACGAATCATTTAGATTTTTCCTTCACTGTAGAATGACTGTAATATTCGAGGAAATAAAGCAGAATCTTTATATCTTAAAAATTAAAAAAAAAAAAAAACATAATTGAAGAAAGCAAACCAGTTGAATATTAAAAATTATCTTTTAATCTTTACATCTTCACATTAAAGAAACTGTTTTACTATTGGTGGCTATGAGTTACATGATCATTGTATACACATACTCTGTAGCCTTAATGTAACTCTATTGTAATCTATGACCCCTAGGACTCGCCTCTGAGATTCAAACCAAAAGCCTATAATCCATTGATTGTTTTTGATTGCTGTATATATATAAAAAAAGAAGATGCAGTATATTGAAACAACTCTTCGCAAAAGACCAAACGATTCAAAATGGCAATGGGTCAGCGTACTGCCTTCAGCAATGAACAAAGTCCATACCGCATAGTCATCTATAAATTAAAAACACACCGAAATGGCAATGTAAAACAATTCATACGAGAAAACCAACGGCCTAACTTAAGCACAAAATAGTGAATAAAATATATATAACTACTAAATTACACGCTCCTGGGTTTAAACAGGCACATACAGTATCATGTTAGCAGGCACCCAACCCACCCACTAACCGTACATTGACTGCCACGTAAACACTTTCAAAAATTGTATCCAATTACAAATCGGACGTGTGTATCTTTCTACTTAGCCATATATGCATCTATCGAGTTATTGTATTTTCAATTTTGAATGTGTTTTTAGTTTGATAGATGCTTTTGTGTTCTGTTAAATTGTTTCTTTTATAATTGTAACATAATGATGATTGCTGTACCCATATTTGGACTATTTTATTTATTATGTCTGATGAGTTCACGCATAATTGTAAATATAACGAAATTTGATGAGACAGTCGTACAAAGTGAGAGATTTAGAGCTATAAAACCATTTTTCACATTTGTAAATGCCTGAACCAAGTCAGGAATGAGACAGTTGTTGTCCATTCAATTTTGATGTGTTTTGTCATTTGATTTTTCTCTGAGTACAGTAAATTTGTGATTTTACTTTTTCCTACCAATTAACACTTTCGTATACATAAGGATTTGTTTACACGCACAAAATACCTTGAAGAGTGTTCCAACAATACAACGAATATTATGGGTTGCTGTCTGCATGTACTATTGGTATTTTTTTTCTTTCTAACATTCATATTGGGTTTTGATCATATCAAAGCACAATTTAATACATGCAAAACACAGGCACTCTGAGACAAGTGCCTATATACCTTATTATAACATAATAAGGTATATAGGAAAAAAAAAATTCTGAGACAAGTGCCTGTGATGCAAAATTCATTGACAAACGCAATAGTGTGTCAACGTAGCGTACAGTATAAAATGGTGTAATGACAACGAAGCGTACACAACATAAAAATAAAGACATTTTAAAACATGTATTTTTCTGTTTCTAGACACAACATAAAGATACGATCGTAATAAGTTTGTTACTTTTAAATTATGAAATTTTCAAAAATGTATGTTTTAAAAGCTATGGGGTACGAGAAACATTAAGTGCTTGGTATTATCTTAAAATACCAAGCACGTTTTATCATTGATATCGACGTGCGTTTTTTAATGTTTGTATATAAAGATGTCACATATTTGAAAAACCTTTTAGTAACTTACGAGTATTATGGCAAAGAATATATTGGAGCAAAATATCCGAAGAACAGATATTCGATTTTCTTTAAATGAATTGTTTCTAATACGTTCAAGATTTTTTTTACCTTCGTAGCGTGCATTCCATCTACGTCAGACAAACGACAGGCATACACCAACATACGTTACTTGAACGCCCGATAAACGCTTAGGTACGCTTCTCGTACGCCTAATATATGCTTAAAACTCGTTATGTACACGATAGAGATATGATTGACAGGTTTAATGCATCCAAAATTACTAGCATATTGTTGGGACTATTATGGCAGCGTACATGTTTTTTTTTATCACGCCCGCCGTACGTAGGAGCTATACGCTTTGGCAGCAACCATTTGATTTTCTGGGGAGGGCTATGGTTTTTTTTTCTGTGCAAACTTTTTTTTTCGCCTTCGGCGAAGAACAATCTATTTTTTAAGCAACAAACCGAAAACATTTTTTTTCTTTCAATTTTACCATTACATATAGTGGCAGCTGAAGGTGAAACAAACAATTTTTTTTTCTCAGGGTCCAAAACGAATTAATTTTTCACCAAAACCTGGCAACAAACTTTTTTTTCAAAAAAAAACCATAGCCCCCCCCCCCACAGAAAATCAAATGGTTGCTGCCTTATGTGTGACGCCGGTATTATTAAGGTAAATTATAAGCCTGGTACCTTTGATAACTATTGTTTTAGTTTTATCGGACTGTTGGTTTTGTTCGTGTCAATTGATTCACATTTTGGCATGCCGAAGACTATTATAGCTAACCATATACGATGTTGTTTTTGTCATTAAATGCCTTTACTTTTTGTTAGTTTCCTTGATTTGTCTTCTTAATCAATGATGAGATTTTAACATCAGTAAGCCACTGGGGCCTATATTCACATTCTTGTCATTTGACATGTGCATGTAAAGGTGTCTCATCCACAATCAAACCACATCTCCTTAGTTTAAACAATATTTATTTAGATAAATTCATCAATATACGATATACAAATATATTCAGTATTCAGAAACAAGCAATTTGCTTTTACAAATCTGTCTCCTTTACAAAAATAATACACTTATTGAACAATACATAAATATAAATACTGGCATGCTTTGTAATAAATATATGAATATGGAAAAGGTGAGAGAAGAAAAAGAATAAAAAAAATTAATGAGAAAAAAAAATAAAAAAAAAAATAAACATGAGTTATTGTAATGTATACAGTGTGAAATGCTTTGGTTCCTATTGAGTGATAAAGCATTTACATCAAGGGTTAAAACGTTTACTTCTAATAATATATTTCTGCACCAAACTAAATAAAAGACTATTTTGCTCATCTGAGAGTACCGTTAATCCAAAAAGCAAAGTTTTTGTGTTAACTTGGACAGGAAGAACTGAAACAGAATCTAATAGTTCTTGTCTAAAATTAGTATATAAAGAACAAGATAACAGGAAGAGAGAATTTGTTTCTACATCACCACAACGACAATTTGGAGAGTCTACTAAGTTACGAAGGAAAAGGTGAGAATTCAATCAGCTTGAATCCATTCTTAAGCGAGCATGAAGAATTGACCAAAACGATGTCCTATATAATAATACGCTGGGATCTGACTATTTTGGGTACTAATTTGTTTTTTGAATAATGATAGAGATTCACATTTTCTTATGTTTAAGTTAGGAGTGTTTCATAGTTTTGTTGTTGCAGGGATGAAATATTCAAAATATAAACGGGTCCGTGTGTTGACTTGTGAAATATCACTTATCTGTCTTGTATTATGTTCATGCCTACTGCCTATTGAGTCAGGCAATAAGTCTCTTAAATACTCTGGAGTTTTATTATTCAAAATTTTGTGATAATGAGTTAGTCTGTGATTGCGTCGTCTTTCAGATATTTTTTCCCATCGAGTTTCAACATATAAATTGTTTATACTGGTAAGTTTAGTACCCCCGTGACGATACGCGCTGCGTCATGCTGAATACTTTTAAGTTTAGCAATCAAATTCTGATTTTGAGAGTCCCAAACGACATCGGCATATTGAAGAATTGGGCGAACAAATGATATGTAAATTTTTTCAAGTGAAAATCTATCAAGAACATTTTTCATTTTTCTCATTATATTGATTTAGAAACTATATATTCAATATGATCGTTCCAGGATCAGTTGTTAGAAAAAAGGACACCTAGATGTTTGTGTTTACTTACTGTTTGTAGCTCTCGGGTGTTCATATTTAATAGAGGATGAAAGGGTCTATTTATTTATTTTTTAAATTATCATATTTTCAGTTTTTGGGGCAATAAAATTCACAAGCCATTTTTTTTGACAATTATAAATTTTATCTAGATCTTCATTTAAAATTTAAGGTGTTTCTGTTGGATTGTCAACCATAATATATAATGAAGTGTCATCTGCGAATAGCTTAATTTGAGCTTGAATGTCTTCTACAATATCGTTTATAAATATCAAAAAAGGAGAGGGCCTAGAATGGACTCTTGTGGGACGCCTGCATTTACAGGTAACCATTCAGAACTTGAAACGTTAATATTCACCCGCTGGACTATATTTGTAAGATCATTTTCAAACCACCTTAGTAAACAACCCGATATACCCGCTTGTTGAAGTTTAAATAGAAGTCCCTTATGCCAGACTCGATCAAACGCTTTACTTATATCACAGAATACTACCCTTATTTCTTTACCGCTATCTAAAGCCTTCCCAAAATCATTCGAAATGTTAATTAATTGATTAACCGCTGAATACCCCCGTGTAAAGCCCGACTGATTTTTCGTTAAAATATTATTGCGCATAAAGAATGTAAACATGTTTGTATGTATACACATCGTTCCATACACTTTGATATTACACCAACAAGGACATAGGTCTATAGTTTTTAACGTCATTCGGTTTACTATTTTTATAAACTGGGGTAACATTTGCTCTTTTCCATTGATCTGGAAAAGTAGACGTACTTAACGATAAGTTAAATAGTTTACATAGTGGATACTTTAAAACAGAAGATGCTTCTTTTAACAATTTGGGACTTATGAGGTCTGGGCCAGAAGCTTTTGTGGGATTAACAATTTTCAATATATCTTCAACTCCAGTAACAGTAAGTTCTATATAACTAATGTCATCACTAATATTATGAAGTTCTTCACGTAACACAGCACTTGAATCATCAATATTTGACTGGGAAGAAAAAAAACACGATTAAATTCATTTGCCTTTTCGATTTCATCAAATTCATATTAAGTTGTTATCATATGTAAACCATTAACGGAGGTACACTTGCGTCGTTTGTTTTTAATCCGGATATTTGTTTAACCGTTTTCCACCAGTTAGTAGTGGTCGGGTTACTGTTCATGATTTTTTTAATTAAATTGTTGTTATAATCATCCTTCGATTTTCTTATTAAACTAGTAACTTCATTTCGTATTTTCTGAAATTTTGACCACTCCGATGGGTTATTATATTTTTTAGCCTTTCAGTGGATTCTATTTTTTTCCTTATCTTTTTTTTAACATCATTTGTTAGCAATGGAGGTTCATTCTTACGAACAGTTATTTAAATTGTTCAACGTTATTTAAGTTAATTACGGAATCCCAATTTTTTTCAGATAAAATGTTACGATATCTGTCATAGTCTCCTCGATCATATAGCCAAATTTTACGCTTAAAAGTTGTTTGACGACATTTTGGAAAGTTCAAAAGACTAATTATAGGACAGTGAAAACGTATTTGGTCTAATAAAGGTGGCCCGACTCTACTGTAATTTATTATGTGAGCATCGTTTGTTATAAAAAAAGTCTAACAATGATGACGACGATTCGGTAAAATGAGTAGGTTCATCTATCATTTGAGTAAGACTAAATTGGCTTACCAAAGCTGTACTTTTTGAATTAACAGGGGCTAGTTGATTATCGTTAAAATCGCCTGTGACCATTATGTAATTAATAGTATTATCTTTAGACGCCATATCAAGAGAATATTCATTTTTTTCCAGATATCTGATCCACTATTAGGAGGTATATAAAAGGTTCCGAACAAAGCCTTTTTATCTTTAAATTTAAATTCTAACCATATTGCTTCCAAGCTTCCGCTTTAGAGGTCAATTCGACGTTGCACATGTATATCTCCCACATCTCCTTGTCTATATTACCACTCATTTGGGATATATTAAACTTTTGTCGAGACTGAAAAACTATATTTAGAAAATTGTTCAGGTGTCAAATTAAGTGGCCTTCCTGAAATAGACTCCGCAAAATCGACGGTGCTTTTTGAATACTTATCGAAAATTGATGTAATTTAGTTTTTTGAAAAATTAAGAAAAATAACATTTTAAATATCATAAGATTCTACCATTATAAGAGCAGTGATAAGCAACAGTTGACGTAAATTTTAGTTGAGTTCGTTTTTACGTAAAAAAATGGCGGTGCGACAACCTTGTAAGCCTTTGAAAAATCGCTCATAAATTACCATATATCATTTTTCAGGATATTTGTTTTTAAATTCATAGAATTAAGCAAATTAACATTGATGTAGTAAATACAAATACTAAACTTTTTTTCATTTTAGATAAATGTTTTTAGATGCTCAAATCTGAAATCTTAATTTTTTTTCCCGTGGGACATATTTGTCCTTGTAGTATAGAACGCGTTTTTTTTTTATGACGTCATCATAACGTCACAAAATAAATGCACAAAAGACTGAAGGAACCATTCTGTTTATTAATGGAAAATCCCGTTTTTCAAAATAATAGTTTTGACGAAAATCATAGTTCAGTGGTTAAAATAAATGAAATATATTACGCGGGACAACCTAAAAATCGGCCGTTTTTTTTTTAAATGAAGTTTGTCGCATGCAGCATAAAACATAGTTTCAACAATTATTTTTTTCGTTTTTATTTCAAAAATCGTTATTTTTTAAAATACGTACAATAGCAATGAATATGATATCACAAAATTACATATTTTGGACTTGCATCTTGCCAACTACACCGAATTTCCAATGAGGTACGAACCTCGCGCGAAACGTCTATACAATTTATGTTGTTTCGAAAGTATTGCTTGTTTTGCTTATAAAGAGATGGGTTAACGAGTACATTTTATGATTTTGTTTTTTTTCATTTTAAAATTCGACATCTTTCGAAAATAAGCCATATGAGTATTATAATCGATACTTAGTCAGACGTGCTTTGTCTGAGGAAAGAATATATTATCATAAGTAAGTTATCTCATTAAAGTAGGATTTTGAGATTGAAGCACTTACCAACTACATAACAGGGAAGACATCTTATTTGTGTGAAATCTCTGTCAATTTATATCACTTGAAAACTTTTGGGCGACACATTTTAATTTTAAAGATTAGATATGTATATCAACCCAGTCAAGCTTTTGAAATAGCAGATACTTATTGATTTCTTTCACTAAGGGTACACCGTTTAGAAAGACTGTACACCTGTGTAGTTTTGTCGACTTGTTAAGAACAATATGTATTGATTTTAATCACTAAGGGTACAATCAGGAAGGTATATGTTTAGAATGAATGTGCATGCGTAGTTTCGTGAGCTTGTCAGATAAGAAAGTTTAGAACAGCAATTATGGCATTTATCGAGAAGAATAAATTAGACAATTTCATATCAGTGGCTCTTGGTTTGAAATTTTGTGTATCCGGCTTACAAGACTTTATACTGGACACTATGGAAACAATACATCAAAACATTTTACAGCAAATACCTGTTGGTTCAAAATGTACTATAAACTGTAGTAGACAACACGGAAATGATTTCAGTCAGTGGTGCAACATTTGCAGAGCATGGAAAGCCGAACTTCATAAACTTTGTCGATGTGAGAATCAATGGAAAAGAATCAAGTGGAAGGAGATCGATACCATTGATTTTCCACACTCGACACCAGATTCATATGAAGCTATATCTAAAATGTTTGTCCGTGATGCTCGCCAGTTCAGACAAGGAATCTTTCAAGATCTTGGTGCAATTATATCTCTGTTTATGAATATGACAATTTTTGCTATTGATGATTTAGTAGTTAAAGATATTCAACGGTATAGAAACCACAGCTTTGCTCATAACTATAGGATCAGTGTTGATGAAACAGAGAAAAAACTGTGCTTACAAAGCTTTATTCGGATTTTGAAAGTCCAAAATATATATCGAAAAGAAAGTGCAAAAACTGCTGTAGAACTCTTGGGGAACTGTTATCTACAGAAGGAATTCCTGCCCGTCTCTTGCACCATCAAGCCGCACGGGAAACACTTATATTAGTTCGAGAAAGTATTGACCAACTTTCACCTTCTGCTGATTCACAGATAGTAGCATTTGTCTCAGCAAGAGACACCTTCCAAAACAGAATCAACAATATGATACTGGAATCAACAATTAAACAGACAAGAGTAACTAAAAACCTTATTTCACCAAAGACGAGGACTGTTCTAAAATATCTAAGTCTTCCTTTACTTTTACTATACATTACCATTTCATTTATCTCGCTACAGAAGATGGATCCATCGAATGAAGGTATGTTAAAAGCACGGTTATTACATACATGTATACTGAGTGCCAATGAAAACGCAACACTTTTGTTTTTCAAAAAAATCTTATAATATTTTTTTTTTTTATATCAGATCTTTGCATAGTTGGTTGCACATGACTTTTAAGGCATTTGTCGACGATTTTACGGTTGAGTGATTTTTGGAACAAATGCCAAGTAAGGGTTATTTTGAACGGACATAAACCGAGTTCACCTCTTTTCAACATACGCACCATTTTCACGATTTTGTCTTTCAAAGCTTGGCTAATGCCATGAATTTTCCCGCCCTTATTGTCAAGAAACTGCAATAAAAAAATGAGTTAATGTCAGGACTTTTTGACAACCAGCGACATTCAGTTTTGAGCATGATACAATGAAGCGTTTCACAGCACACAATTACGAGAAGACTGCATCTAGAATAACCCAAATCCTCAACACATTCTACCAAAATGGCTCATTTAGCGATAAGCCACATCCCGGGGTACAAAAAGCATGAAACGCTCAATATTAAAGACCGATACTTTTGGCTTTTAACATATCCGATATCGACTTCGATGGATGTCCAAAGGTCATGAAAGTTCAATGGTGGTCACGGTAGAACCTTTGGAGCAATTTCAGTAAAGCATCATTTGCGTAGAAATTGTTGAAGAGCACCACAGTCTTTCCTTAGTGACATCTTAACGGCCGTCTGGCGTAAACATCGAATTCTTTAGACCAAAGATCATTCATTATTTACCAAAAACCGTTAGTGGTGGTAACATGGACATTTGGTACCCGCCTCGACCATAAGTCATGCTTTTCGCCGGATTTTGGTCTGATCGAGCGAATTTTGCATCAGATTTGACATGGTTTAGACGATGAAAACCGTCACCAATATCATACAGTCAGCTTGAGTTTTCTTTGCGCGACAAGTCGAATTAATTCCTCGGGATCACATTAAACGTCCGGGATGATCAATTTCACGGCGCTGTCGAGATTGCGCTGCAACACGGGGTTGTAACATCTTTTGTTAGGACTGTGAGTTGATGATTCGACATTGGTTATTTCGTTCACCTATTGCGCCCGAAAGATGTCAATGAAACATTTTTGTTTAATATCGATCTATTGTTAAAATTGTTTATTTTCGAGATCAGTTTATTTTGAAAGATTATTATTTCTAATATAAATTTTATTTTTGAAAAATCAAGTGTTGCGTTTTCATTGGCACTCAGTATATATATGTTACAGTGAATCTGTACAATCAGTGATTATGTCGAATCACTGAAATTTTCAGGGATTATGTCGAATCACTGGCTAGTTATCACTTAATTTTCAGGGATTATGTATAATCACTAGAAAAAACGTCAGGGATTATACATAAAAACTGAAATGAAGAAATCGTTTTTTTTTATAAAGAAAATGAATAAAAGTCAAATTCTAAAAAATCCCATAAAAACATCATTACAAACATAAATTGTAGAATGTTAAGCACAATATATCAAAAAGATATGCTTCAATCTGTTTTTACCACAATATACACAGTAAAAAACACTTTTCCTTCACATGTCGAATCAGATTTTACGACACACGTAAGAGAAATAAAGTGTTCAGTAAAAAATCTGAAGGTACCGCCCAAGAAGGGAATTATTGAGATACCATGTTTTGTGGCTAAGCGATATCCTTGTTCAGACATTTTGTGAAAAAATGTCATTATGTTTTTCGGGTTTTCCTTTCCTTTTTATACGACCACGTTTCTTTGGTCGTATATTGGTATCATGTTGTCGTCATCTGCGTCGTCGTCGTCAGTAAGTAAAAATAAAAAGAAATCAATAAAATTTTATCACAATGTTTATAACCACAAAAGGAAGCTTCGGATTGATTTTGGGGGTTATGATATTGGTCCCAAAGGTTTAGGAATTGGGGACACAAAGGGGCCAACAACAGCATTTATCTAGTTTCAGGATAAAAAGTTATGTATTAGTATTTCAATTGTTCTGAAATTGTACCACAATGTTTAATACTATAAGTAGAAGGTTGAGATTTATTTTAAAGGGTTATTGGAAAACAGTCTAGGAATAAAGGATTAAAAAGGGGCCGACAGAAGCATTTTTCTAGTTTTAAGACAATACCTTGTGTTTAACTGTATGAATCTCTCTGACATTGTACCACAAGCTTCCATATAACACAGGAAAGGCTGGGATTCAGTTTGGGGTTAATGTCCCGAATATGTAGGAATAAGGGGCAAAAAAGGACCAAAAAGAAGCATTTTTCTACTTTACTGACAATAACTTGTGTTTAAGTATATGGATCTCTATAAATTTTAACAAGCAGGTTCCATACCACTAAAGGAAAGTTGGGATTGATTTCGGGGGTTATGGTTCCAATATTTGAGGAATTAGGGACTAAAAAGGGGGCCCAAAATAATCATTTTTGTAGTTTCCTTCGGAGGGGGGTATGGCTCAAAATGTTTCGGAATTAGGGGCAAAAAAGGGGAAAAACTAGGTATTTCTTGTCTATAGACAATTAAGACAATTTAAAAGCAATGTGAGGGAGGTAACATTTAACCTACATTGTTGGGTATGTTCGGATTTACCTCCCTTACACTACTTGCATATTATGTATAAAGAAATATCAGATTTTGGACTAATTGCCAAAAAAGGGTGAAAGTAGCTAGGTGATTTAATTTTTTTTTTTTCAAATTTCTCAAATTCCTATTTTTGAAAAGTTGAAAGGAGAAATCTTTAAATGCACAATACTGGTTTCGACTTCTGCGGTCGTATAAAGCTGCGCCCTGTGGAGCACCTGGTTTACCCTGCTATGAGAATAGTACACCAAATGCCAGCATCCTCTAAAATTTTGTTCTATTTGTCCATCCTAAGTTCTGCCTGTTTTCCTATACATTTAGATGCGTAAGTTCTCTCAGTTTGACTTAAAGATAAAAACACCAAAAAAAAAACCATCCCAAAACATTTGTTTTACATGTACCACAAATAACATTGTCTGAATTTGATTTGAATACCCATTTGACGCTGATTTTTAATAAACAAACGATACATTTAAAGTTATCTTCATAAATGGAATGTTGATACTATTAATTTATTAGTCTTCAACTTTATCTCGAAACCCTGTGTTGGTTATATCTTTAAGATCCTCCTCTGTGTTTAAAAGCAAAATAATTTGGTCTGGCAAGGGATATGAAAGAAAAAAATGAAAATTTTTCTATATTAATTTTTGTATAAAAATTCATTAAATTATATTAGGAAAAGTGTAGAATAGTTATCAAAATGTTCAGTGATTATGTTAAATCACTGGTCATTTATGAATTATATATACTTACTAATGATTTTAGTGATTCTACATATTCCCTGAAAAATTGGGGATGCTACATAATCCCTGATTATACAAATTCACTGTAAATATATATATATATATATCTTCTGCGCAAGTTTATTGTTTTCTGTTTGGTATTAAATTAATAATTAAGCTTCATGTCACATCTCGTGATCAATTTATATGGCACTCGTCAATGGCACTCAACAGGGTTTAAGGACATCAGTTGTTCGTCCTATTTGTCAAATGTGTTTTTTGTTAAAATATACTTTTCACTTGTTTGGTCTTTTGAAAAACGCTGTTTGTGCTGTAGTTTGACCCCTCTACCAAGGTTTTATATGCACACGTTTAAAAAATACGGTTTTTATCCAACGTAAATATAGGTTTGAACGTTGTTTTCAATTTATACTTGTTTATATTTTTTGTCGTTTTGGGCTTGTATTTTATTTTCGTTCAGGTTTATGTTCTCCGTTAATCCTATTTCTATTAAGTCTTCAAAATGGTCGTAAGAAACATCAAGATTATTTTTTACATGTTTTATGGGCTACTACTTTTCTGTTTGACTGTCTGCATTTTCTGATTAGTATCACTCCATGGGATTGACATTCTTTAACCATGTCAACTAAAGGATATCAAATCTATAGAAAATACTGATTACCTACCATTACACATATATGACACAAACATGAAGCTTGATATGTAAGAAAGCAAATGAATAAATACGGTATTTATGGGTGTAAATTTTGTAAATTGTATATTAATATCTGAAATATACATATTGTAAAAAATGATTATTTTGCATTCTCAAGTATATTGGTTGTTTTGTTACGTATTTTTTTCTTTTTATCGATAACCGAGAACCTCGGCTTATGTGATTTTGGAGAAAGCAGAATCTTAAATTGTTTTCTGAACTATTTGTGTTTTAAGCATAAAGGCAACAGTAGTATACCGCTGTTCGAAATTCATAAATCGATGAATGAAAAAAGAAATCTGGGTTACAAACCAAAACTGAGGGAAACAGATCAAATATAAGAGGAGAACAATGACACAACAGGAACACAACACAAAAGTGCAACACACATAGAAACGAACTATAATATAACAATGGCCATTTTCCTGACTTGGCAGAGGAAATTTTAAGAAAAAATGGTGGGTTGAACCTGGTTTTGTGGCTAGCGAAACCTTGCACTTTTATGGCAATGCTAAATATAACAATGTAGTAATGTGTATTTCCATAATTTGTAGGTTGTTATAGTATGCGATTCTCCGAACACTGGAAAAGTGATTTAGACTTCGATTTTTATGTACAAACATTGAATAACCAAAGTTTCATTGAAAGACGATGGCTACATGATATTGTAAATACACATTTGCTCGAGACAAACGGAATCTTATTGACGGCAGATATGGGGTATGGGAAGTCTTCCGTAATATCTAATCTAGTATGTGCCGATAGTTCATCGGTGTGGTATGATATTCGAAAACAAGTCCTTGCTTATCATTTTTGTAGATATGATATGGACATGTCCGTCAGTGCAGGTACGTTTATTCGAAACCTTGCAAGTGCAATCGTCAAACACTATCCTGAAATGGGAAATGCTATCCTAGCTGATTTTGTTGCTTCTGAATTTTTATACGGAACACGATGCTTTAATGACCCGATATCTTGTTTTGAAATGTCTATTTTAAATCCATTGAGAGGTCATTGGACCAATCAGAAATTTATAATCATTATAGATGCTTTGGATGAATGCGACACGACCGGTAGAAATACTTTGTTTAATTTTCTTTTGACTCAAACTCCAAGATTTCCATCAAATTTCAAATTTATTCTGACCTCAAGAAACGTTAAAAATATTGACAGATATTCACATTTCCTGGATATGAATGTGATGAATGTTTATTTAAATACATCTGATTCGCGTAATCTAAATGATGTAAAACAATACGTCCGTGAAACAAGTAAGCTTACTGAACCTCAGATCTCAACACTTACAAAAGCTGCCAATGGAAATTTTCTTCATGTAAAACTATATTTACAGTACTGCAAGAAAACAGATACATTTGACTTTAGAAATGTACCGAACTCTCTCGCACTGTTTTATCAATTAAATTTCAACAGAATTTTTAAAGATTCAGAGAACTTATATTTTGATTTCTTACCAGTATTTGAAGTATTATGCACCGTTCAAAATCCTATTGATAAGGACCAGCTAATAGAAGTATCTAAAATTGATGGAAACAGTAAAAAGAGAAAACTAGAAATGTTACTTGGAAACGAATTAGGACATTTTCTCAAATTTGAAAATGGGAAAATGTCGTTTTTACACAAATCTATTATCGACTTTCTAACAGATGAAAAGAGAAATAAGATGCAATTCTTTGTTCATAAAGAAAATGGGCATAAGTTGTTCGCTGAATATTTGCTTGGAAAATTAAAAATGAATGTGACTTCAAAACATAATTTGATAGAACTTATACATCATGTTGCTATGAGCCGTAATCCTAAGTTCAAATCTATGTTACTCGGTTACGTTCGTGATTTATTGAGTAAGGATCATATGTTACACACAAAGCTTCTCTATGAAGTAGTTTGGAAATATAACGATTACCATACGACAGAACTGTTACTTGAATGCATTGGTGATTCTGCAGTTAATTCGGTAAACTCTATGAACCAGTCTCCAGCGTTTATAGCAGCTAGTCAAGGAAATGAGAAGACTCTAAAATGCTTATTACACAACGGAGCAAACCATTCATTTTCCGTGGTTCATAACTACTCGTCAATAATAGATTCCAGTTATAACAATCAAACTACACATATATACACTAGCATAAGCGCCAGTCACGATATAGTACAAATGTGCAAATATGTTTATTTTTGTGGCTATAATGTTTTTCATGTTGCTGTCCAAAACGGACATCAATATGTTGTTGAAATGATACTACGACAATATAGAAGTCTTATCCACACAGAAACTGATATGCACTTAAATGCTTTCCATCTTGCAGTAGAAAATGGTCATTTCGGCATAGTGAAGCTTTTACTTAACGACAACAAAGGTTTTTCAGACACTTATTCTTTATACAAGGCTAGTGAGAAAGGTTACGAACAGATTTTAAAACTGTTGCTTGGTACTGGTTCGAAAGATGAATGTTTACCATGTACTGGCAAGTTTTACTGGCTACCATTGCTATCTAACAGACAACAACAAACAATAAAATATAATAAAATTAGATCAGAATTAACATATCATCAAGATGTTTATATCAAAACATTTTTCTATGACGATTGGCGATTAATTACATGCGATACTGCATTCAATGCTGCTGTACGAAATGGCCATCTTGAAATTGTGAAGATACTTTTACTTGAAACATTCAGTGCCATTAACTGTACAACTTATGACGGGAAAACGTCATTAATGACAGCTGTGAGGTATAATCGAACAGAAATTTTTAATCTTTTATATCTAAGTGGTGCCGATTTAAAAACAAAGTGTCATCATGTTTATGATAATTTCAATATCCTTTCATTGCATTCAAAATTGAATCTTTTAGAATTAGAGTTATTAACTTCTGAACAATGTCCCATAGGTGCAACTGTTGCTCATGTTATAGCGATGCATGGTAATTATGACATGATGGTATTCATGTATAATAATGGATTTGTTGATTGGGAACAAAGAGATGCCGATCTAGCTACTCCGCTGCACTATGCGTTTTGTCATTACAACTATATTTTCATCAATCTTAATAATTTGGAAAGGCTAAATTTGAATTTTTCCGCTGAAACTGTTAACGGTTCAAGCGTGTTTCACTCTGCAGCCATATGTCGGTCTCTTACATTGCACGCTTATCACAACAGAAAAGACACGCATCATGATATCAGTATTCCCGATAGTCTTGATTATAGACGTAGAAGCATTTTACATTACAGCATGCTACTTCCTTTGAGAGAAAATAATAATGATCTGCACTATGGTGTTAAAGAAGATGTGTTGGTACAGACGATATTTCATGCTTGTCGCAACTCTAAGCACAATATTCATCATATGGATAATGAAGGAAAAAACTTTCTGCATTACGCTGCAAAAAGTGGAAACTTTTTCGGATTTGATATTGCATTAAATACTTTGCCAGAACAAGATGCCATGAGTCTTTTGACCCAGAGGGACACATCTGAAAAGACTCCTGTTGACGAAATGTTTCAAGCAATGCAAGCACGTACGTCTTCTGATCCTATACGCATTCCTAAAGGATGTCAGATAACAGATGTTTTCTACACGAAATGTCCAACAAAATTTGAAACGATTTTGACGAATCATGAGATGTGCATATTAAAAACAATGTCGTATCTGTATAAAACCGGCATGATTTCAAAAGTTAATGTTTCAGAATTACTATCGATAGCAATCCTCAAATCTAGGATATATCCAGTTTTGATGCTAAAAATTTACGCTGAACAACAGTTCCAACATATCGTGCAGAACAATCCGCCATTACTTCTATTCATTACAGAATATGAGGGACCAAGTCTTGCCAAATTCTTTTTGACCAAAAATAATTCTCTTAAATGTAATGGCAACTTTAGTCCTCTTCATGAAATTATAATGAACGATCGAAATACCCAATCAATGTATCATAGCAACCAGTTTCTAAAGAATTATTTGGAAGATTACTCCAGCACAATGTTAGACACATGTTTTGATAAGGATGGGTATAATTTACTTCATAGAGCTGCTATGGGAGGAAATGTCTTAGGAACACAATTTCTATTGAATAAAGGGATGAATGTTTCACAATTGTGTGGTCATGGTCAATCAGCTTTGGACATTTTGATTATCAAAGCTCCTTTTTCAGAAAATGATATCATACCTTCGCGCTTCAGTAATATTTCTCCGTATCAGGTACTGGAATTCGTTTCAGAGAACAGAACTAAAGAATTAAATATTGCTTGCAAAAACATTCAGAATTATGATGAAACATCCGAAATTTTGTTGGAACATTTAATTCATCTAGAGGATTAAGACGAAAAGAAATCGCCACTGTATTGTGTAGACCATATGAAAGCCGTTTAAGTCAAGTACATTTAGCAACAGCAAAGGGTTTTATAAGTTTTCTGAAGAAAAGTGTTTTGTTGTTTGGTTCAGACATATTGAACTGCTATGATTTTAACAACATTACGCCTTATTACTTAGCAAAGATTTACAAACAAGAAAGTGTTATGAAGTGGATGGATAGTATCCGTGTTCCTAGAACAAAACCAAACTTGGAAATTGAAAGTTTGTTGATTTATAATATGTTTTTCAATTACCAAAGACAACACTTATTTGATTGGACATGTCGCCTTCAGTATAGTTATAAACACCATGCTCTCATGAAAACGCAATTTTCAAAATGTACGCGTGCAATTGGAGAAAGAGATAGCTTCATATTATATAAAAACGCATTTAGGGATATATATATTTTTTGGGCTTATTCGGTTTTAAACCTATTGCGCAACGTTCAAAATGAATCGAACATGAGGTTCTGTGATTTTGAAGCCCAGATGCATACTTGTTATGCTTTAGTAGACAGGAACAATTTATTAGTACGTGAGTCAAAATTTTTAAAAAAGAAGATATATAAACTTTTAAGAAAATATGTGAAATTTGACTTTCATGATTTTATGTTTTTATATCAAAAAACATTACGTCACATATTCAATGAACCGGAACAAAAATATATAAAAGTACTATCATTTAATTCCATTTTCAGTCTTCGGTTCCGATATCTAGAACAACTTCGTCAAAAGCATTCCATTCATATTCAATGGTTAAGACATTTCTTGGAATACCTTGAAGAAAAAAATGAAATTAGTTCAAGTGTTTCCCATATGTATGAGCAACATATTGTGTCTGGGTTGAAAGTAGATATGAAATTGCCTCTAAATGGACGTCAGAAGGGAGAAAAGAAGAAAAAATATAAATCAAAATTAGAAAAACATGAAACAAATCATCATGTTGAAAATATAAAATACGCAATTGAACGTTACAACGACATTTTTTCTATTGAGGATATATATGTGCTAGAAAACTATTGCATGTTTGAATTAAAACTCTCTGGTGTAGAACAAATGTCTACTGCAGAGATGCTTGAGGACAGAATCAATTTTATTATTTATTTAGAAAAAGAAGCAAGGAAAAACGCAGCTTTCAAGGAAAGGGTAAGAAATTTCCAGAAAAATATGTCGGTGGTTTTGTATTTCATGCAGTTCGTACCAACTGACAGAAAATCTTCTTTATGCATGAGAATTTTTATAGCACAAGCTAAATATGCAGAGAAAATGAACTTATAATTAACTAGCCAAATGCTTAGCTGAAATATTATGCTTTAAGTTGTACAATTGCAAAACGTTAATACAAAATGACGTATATATCTTTTTTTTTTTACAATACTGTGTTGAATAGTCATATATACAAAAATGCAATTCAAATGATGTCTTGCAAGAAAATATGGAAATTTAGTTTGATAGGTGGTGCAATATTTTGTCTCTCCTGCTACCATGTTCAAATAAGGAGGTCTTCAAAAACAAAACAAGAACAAGCAGTAAAATTTCAATCGCACTTGAATCTAAAATGAAAAAATCGCAATAATAAATGAAAGCAATAATTCAGTATACATATAAAATTTAAATGCATTTAAGGTTTCTGAATATTAAAATCTTCACTGGATTTTGCCATCCATTTTTTTTCCATTCCTGCGGAAGGTGCACAAATAATCCCATATATAGTAAATGTTGTGAGTTGTTTTGATTTAAATGGACAATAGATGGTCAATACACACCTGCAAACAATAGGTGATTTAAACTGCTTAACTGATTGGACGATCTTCATGTGCATCTTCGCTAGTCAAGGTTTACGAACAACCCTTCATTGTCTACACTACACCTGAAAAAAAGTAGTCGATGATACCTAATATCCGGCACGGCGACAGATATTAAAAAGTAAAATAAAAAAAATACTGAACTCCGCGGAAAATCAAAAACAGAAAGTCCCTAATCAAATGGCAAAGTCAAATGATAAAACATATCAAACGAATTGACAACAACTGTCATATTCCTGACTTTGAATAGGCATTTTCAAATGTAGAAAATTGTGGATTGAACATGACCTGACAGTTAATAGACAGAGAAAAGGGTAGATTTCTGTTTATTTATTTGTTATTTTTATGATATCGAAGAATATTTATACATATATAAATAGTTTTTATTGTGAGATGCAATAGTTTCTACAATAGTTGTAGATTAACGAAGAAATAATTGAAAATGCATGTCAAAATGACCATAATTGAGTGAATCTGCCTAAAATTCATTTAATTTTTCGTTCAATAAACTGTAAATGGAAATGGGTAATGTGTCAAAGAAACAACAACACGACCATAGAAAGGACAACAGCAGAAGGTCACCAACAGGTCTCCAATATAGCGAGAAATTCCCGTACCCGGAAGCGTCCCTCAGCTGGCCTCTAAAACAAATATGTACTAGTTCAGTGATAATTAACGCCATACTAATCTCCAAATTGTACACAATAAACTAAAATTAAAAATAATACAAGACTAAACAAAGGCCAGAGGCTCCTGACTTGAGACAGGCGGAAAAATGCGGCGGGGTTAAACATGTTTATGAGAACTCAACCATCCCCCTATACCTCTAGTCAATCATAGAATAGTTCACATTGTTCGGAAAGAAAGGTACAGAATGAAATATATTGGGGATTGCAAAACTTATCAAAACTTATTAGTATTCTGTCATACTTAGTCTAACGCTTTTATACCTCAGGATTACCTTAGATGTATTTGGCAAAACCTTTAGGAATTTTGGTTCTAAACGCTCATCAACTTCGTATTTTTTTTAATTAATTTTTTTTTAACTTTTTTGAATTCGAGCGTCATTGCTGAGTCTTTTGTAGACAAATTGCGCGTCTGGCGTAAATACAAAATGTATTTTTGGTATCTATGATGAGTTGATTTACAACCACTGGGTCGATGCCAGTACTGGTTGAGTTTTAATTTCCCGAGTGTATCACCAGCTCAGTGGTCAGCACTTATGTGGTTACATGATTTATCATTGATATGGTCATATTTATAAATTAACGGTTTGCAAAACATTTGAATGTTTGAAATACTAAGGTTTTTCTAACTCAGGAAAGGAATAACTTTAGCTGTGTTTGGCAAAACTTGTAGGAATTTTGGTCCTCACTGCTATATTGTTATATTTATTTTATATATTTAACACTAGAAATAGCATCTGATAACTTATCCAAATAATAAAAACAATAGTAAAAATATTTCTTTATTTGGAAATAAACAGTGAACACATTTACAACACATGTGTTCTGAGAATGTGTTTGCTTAATTCTCTCAGTGAGGATTCTAATCTACAAAATGGCAGCCATTGTAGGGATGACGCGCTGCCAGGTTCTTCAATTCTGATAAACATAACACCGGTACCATTACGATCCGTATATGCCAGCTAACACACGTATCTACCATCATTCAATGTATATTTCGGCATTTAATCTACTTAACACTATATAGTCTGACCGGTTGCCAGGTACAATTTTCGAAAGTTCATAAACATTAAAAAAAATCTATTTAAATATTTCGTGAAAGGGCAGACTAAAAATTTCAGAGGTTGAACACTTTCAACCCTAGATAACACACAAATATGATTTTTTTTAAAGGTATGCATTTTAAAGAGCCACATGTAAAATTTGTCACCAAGCGCTTTAAGGGATTTGGCTTTTCAGTTTCAAATTAATAAACTTTTCAAAACACTAGTCTTTATTGATAGGGGATTAATAACGGAATCGAAAGAGCAAAGGTCAGTGTGCTTGTTTTCGAGATAGTGTCCAATGAAATTCTCAAAAACTATTAAAAAATAATTGAAATTTTATAAGACTTTTATAGAAGGCTTATCATTATACATGTAAAAGATTTATAAAATAAAAAGTGGGGTCAAGGGCAATTTTTTTATGCATTCAAATGGATAAATCCAGAGGATTCCGAAAATCTTACCAAAAATCCATAAACATGACAAGCGAACTTCCTTAAGTAAATCTTTGCTATTCGAACTCACCTATGTTGTTATTACTCATTAGAACTGTATTTCACTTCAACCATTTATTTCATTTTAGTACTGGGAATTTTCAATGTTATTAAACAAACCCGAAGCTTAAAGGGGCACTAGCTGTCAAATTCATGTTCACCAATTTGACTGATAATCTCATATTCGATCTATACCATCCAAAACGTACTAGTATATCCAAACAAAAACTATAAAATAACCAGTTTATGATGTATAAACTCAAAATGAAGTATCAGCATTTCGTGTGTATTTTAGCCCAGACAACAGCTAATTAACCATCGAGGTAATCTTCCAAAGACTGTCAATGGTTATATTTATCATTTATTGACTTTCGACGAGGTCAATACGTTATATATGGACCTGTTCAGATTAATATTGACCGAGGACGATGTATTGGCTGAGTGAAAGTCCTTAATTTATTATTATAATGTAAATAATGTATTAAGAAAATAGCGTTCAATGTTCTGTCTGTGTTTTTTAATTGTATTTTGCAAGCATTTTAACATGTAATTGAACGTATCAATAATTTTTTTATTAACTTTAGTAACATTTTGTTTTCTATTCACCACCAATATGTATATATAAATAGAAACATAGCGTCTATATACGTAAAAATAACGTGTCTGTGTCTCTAAACAAGGCTACGGATACGTAAAATAATCTTTGAAACACGTAATCGTTATATCCAATGAAAACAATAAAATGCTACACCATATGTATATAACACGATATAAACAGTAACATAACAATTAATAGATATCGAACAAGATCAACTGGATTTTTTTGGGGTCTGACTGATTTCATATTATAGGTTAAACAATATGTTAATAATCGTTCTTACCTGTAGAATAATGAGTTAACTTTATGTTTATCTCATCAGTCATTTGTCTACCAAATGGATTACTCTTGTTTCACTTTCAATGACCTTATTTTCCTTTCACTAACTGATATAGATATAGGAAGATGTGGTGTGAGTGCCAATGAGACAACTCTCCATCCAAGTAAACCATTATAGGTCAATGTACGGCCTTCAACATGAAGACTTGGCTCACACCGAACAACAAGCTATAAAGGCCCCCAAAATTACTAGTGTTAAACCATTCAAACGGGAAAACCAACGGTCTAATCTATATAAAAAAAAAGAGAAACGAGAAACGCGTATAAATTACATAAACAAACTACTGTACATCAGATTCCTGACTTAGGACAGTTGCAAACATATGCAGCGGGATTAAACGTTTTGATGGTACCTTTTTCCGAAACAATAGCATAACATCATAACATAGAAAAACACACGATAAAATATCAATTGTCAGGCTTCACTCAATCAAAAAACGTAAATTAATACACGATGAACAAATAAATTTGATCTGCGATATCTGAATATAAATGCACAGTTAACAAAATATTAGGGACAAAAATTCAAAGCCAAAAAGCAAACAAACAAGTCCAAACAAAGCCATGGCAAGACACCACTGCGAAATATTTAGCCCTACGAAAAAAAGAAGGTTTTAATAATACAGGTAAATCTAGAAGTTTATACAAATGTAGTAAGTGAAAATTAGAAGATATTCCAAATAATCAAAGCTGGTATATAGACAATTTCCATATTATTATAAAATAACAAAAAAACATTATAAACAATATCAACAGGTCGAATTAACAAGAAAGTACGATTTGAGAGTACTCGCAGTTACTGACAGCAAGTTTAGAGCCAAAAACAATTAATTATAAAAAATCATGCATCAGAGACTAAAATCAACTAAAACACATCCCAGGGATTTAGAATTTTAATGTCATTAACAATCAAAGAAGACATGACTTGTGCAATGCCTAAAATTACTGTATCGACAGGTAGTAGGATAGTGAGGAGCGACTTCTATAGAGATAAAAATTAACGTGTCTGTGTCTTTATACATCCCGCCTCAAAAGAAGATACAATTTAGTTATGTTTTAATTTGCCAATGACAAAATCTATATTAGTGCCAATGTAAACTATATTAAAGTCATAAGAAACCTCAAATCAAAAAAAATAATGCATATGTTTTTTATAACTCAATGGATAATTTTCATTGTAAAACTTATGTACATATACTTTTTTCTGAAGAAAATTCTGTAATTTATTCATATTTAGAAGAAGTTTACTTTATTTGAATTGCTTCCTTCCAGCAAGCAATTCCCCGATATATTTTCCGTATGCAAGGTGACCTCAGTGTGACCCATCTCGTAAAAATCCGGTGACCACAATACGCATGGATGTCCTTAAAATAAACTATTATCTGAATTAACATGTTAAACACGTGCTCAAATTCCATGCTTTTTTGTTTATTTTTCGTCAATTGTTGACAAACAGGTGACAATCGTTAAACTTTGGCTTCAAAACACGAACTTTAATTACCTGCCATATTTTCACAACAACACTGACCGATTGAAAAAAAATTGACGATTATACGAATTTACACGAAAAAAATGATAAATTCGAGCACAGAAGACTAAGTTTATGATGTTTGTATGCGTTGGTTTATGCCCGCGTCACACTGTCCCGATTTTTATATACGATGGACACCCGAATGCGAAAATTGTAAGTTCGTACGAAGTTGGTCCCGATCTCGTTAAAATACCAAACAGTTACCGAAGCAAGTACGATGAATAACGAAGTCTATACGATGGTGCCGAAATTATATACGATAGCAAACGATGGACATACGAAGGTTAACCGAAGACGGGTATTTAAGCTTCATATCTCAGCCGAAGCCTGCACGATGGACCACGAAGGCTACACGATGGATTATGATGATGGCACGATGACCATACGTTGCCTAAAAGACGTATGGTGTTACTCGTTAAGAATATCTTAAGCGCTATTGATTTTAAAGTTCAAAGGTCAAGGTCACAGTGGCAGTTGTAATTACCAGGCAATATCACCCTTGTGGACACTCTAAAACCGATATGCTTAAAAAGATTTTAACCACATTTGGTATATTGTTCCTCCTTGTAATGATATGACATTTTTTACGTTCATGGCTAAAGGTCAAGGTCATGCAGATGGAATTGTTTTTTCTCCTTGAAATAGCATGATACGCAGGAAATTTGTTGCTTATTTTTTTACCTGCTGGTTTTAAAGACAATATTAAAGGTATTTCCAGTTACTGAATGTTTTGGTTGATTTCTAAAAAAATAGTTTATGTATCAAATATGCATATTCAATTTACCACGTGTCATATACAAATATAGTGTCCATATTTGTCCCCAATATGTTACATACGAGGGGATGCCACGGTCGGCATTGCCTTGTTTGAACTGTAAAATGTGTGCACTAGTCTGAATAATTACCCATAATTATTCCTACGTTTACTGATCGATCTTAAAGGTTAGGTAATGGGTTCGTTGGTCCCTTTTATTCAAAAAGAGCTCTTTCCAGGAGAATATCATAACAATATAGACAGAAGGAAGGATGAAGAGAAAGCAACAAATGCGGCAAAATATAACATATAGAAAACAAAATGGTTATGAAGTAAACATTCGTGTGACAACAACTCAGACGATACATAAAAAATCAGAATAATGAAGAACAAGTTGGTTTTCCTATAAACGTGTACCTGCAGTGTTGGTGTACGGGGCGCGTTTATGATTTTCATTTTTTACTTGATATGAAAAATTGACAAAAAATTATATTTGACTTGTAAAAGTGAATCCTGAGCCTGTAATAGCTGCTCTTCTTGTTCCATTTGAATTATTAGAAACAACGCTGTCGCCTTTCTTGTTCTCATAGAATCATATGATATGAGCTCCATGGTTTGTGAAACTCTTTCTTAACTGTCGTATTCGACTGACAAGTGCATATCGCGCATGGCATTTTAAATGTATTTTAGCGCGAAGATTAACTTACATTTAGCTGTAGTTATTGCCGTCGTAGTTCCATCTTGTCGCCTTCGTACTTTTATTCGATGGCAACACGACGGGATTACGAGGTCTTCACGAAGTCGTGTTGTCATCGTTAGACCTTCGCGTAGCTTCGTGATTCATTCGTGTAGACATCGTAATGTCAAAACTGCCCGATGGAAACGATGGAAACACGAATGCAATACGATGGTCAAAGGTGCATTCCCGGTGACATCACGATGGTGAGGATGGTGATACGAACTCAATACGAACCCTCAATATCGGACGCACCTTCGGGGATTTTTTAACATGTTAAAAAAATTAGAACCCTTCCCGAAGTTGTCCCCGAAGGCTAGAAAAAGTGGCCGATGGTTCTACGATGGTTAAATATGGCACTACGAATAGCCCGATCTGGATCCGATCAGTCCCGATTTTGAATATTTTCATTATCGTGTTTCCATCGGCGTAAAAATCGGGACAGTGTGACACGGGCATTAAGAATTGGAAGAACATTATTTTTCACCGGTCACTCGTTTCTTATGACTTTAAGAGATCGAATTACAACATTGGTACGATTACCCTTACTTATAAGTTTGTTTAAAGGTTCGATAAGTTTACACGGATCACATAGTGATTTCCTTGCTTTTAGTACAATATTACCATAAAATTTAGGATGTAAAATACCATTTTTAATAAGTTTACAGCCAAATTTACTAATTAAATCTTTGTATCTATGAAAGAATTTAGTAAAAGTTTTAAGTAATTTATGGTATCGAAATCCCTGACACAACAATTTCCTAGTGATGCATTGATTACGTTCGTTAAAATCTATGACATCAGAACACACACGGGCAAACCGAACGAGTTGGGATACATATAAACACCGTATGATGGAGCCAAAGGCACATCGGGTCTAAAAAAGGAAAATTAACAAGAGGAAATGAAAAATCGTCTCTTTTGTCGTAAATTTTAGTATGAAGTTTCCTGTTTAAAATTGAAATGTCTAAATCTAAAAAAAAGGACAACTGCTGCTGTTTATGTTAGATTTAGTTAAAGTAAGTTCTATTGGGTAAATTTTGGAAGTATATTTAGAGAACTCTGGAGTATTCAACGAAAGAATATAATCCAGATAACGGTAGGTATTTTTTAATGTATCAACCAAATATTACAATGATAGGTCTTTACTGAGTTTGGTAATAAACTGAGATTCATAGCAATATAGAAAGAAATCTGCTATTAAAGGGGCACAGTTAGTGCCCATAGGAATACCTACTACCTGACGATACACTTTATCGCTGAAACGTACAAAAATGTTATCTAGCAGAAAATTTAAAGCTTCAATTATATCCTCACATTTCCAGTAAGTGTATCTAGTTATCAAAGGTACCAGGATTATAATTTATTAAAGATACTTTCTTTTTGCGTTACAGAAAAAGGCTTTAAACGAGTTACAGCAAATTCAATTACAATGAGATTTGTCGAAAGACCATTTCATCAAATACAAAAACTTTTTCTTTATAAGATTGTGTGGAAGAGTAGTGTATAGAGTAGAAAAATCATAACTGTCAACAGAATAATAAGGACCATCAAAATCATGTAATTTATCTAAAACCTCTAAAGAATTTTTAACACTCCAAAAATAATTAATACCATTATATTCATAAGCTATATTACAAAAGTTAATAACAAGTTCTTTGATAGTAGTTAGGGGTAGTTAGAAGCACTAATAGATTAGTAGTAGAAAAATTACTCGAAACGGAATTTACATGTTTTTTGTGTAATTTTGGTAACCAGTACATGGTATGGACTTTCAAATGTTCGGAAGATGCTTTAAGCTGGGTATTGGCAGTGGTATGCTTGTTAACGATTTGACTCTCTGTTGTGCGCACTGACCTGAATGTAGAGGAATTGCTAATTTCGTATTGAAGAACTTCCGTGTAGTATATGCGTCAAACCACCACTACATTATTGGCTGCCTTGTCTGCCGGTCCGAACACAAACCGCTCTGCGAGTACCTTAAGTTTATTTCACGCGTTGGTTTCTTTGCTTATTTAGACAAAACGGAACCAAACAATTTAACTAGCTGTTTAAAACACATTTTTATTTCACTTTGATTAATGATTGAACACATTTTTCATTCTTTTTCTCTCTCCCGTAGCTTGTGCCCTGTTAATGTTATCCGATACAGTTTCAATGGAGCTAACTACTGGCGCGACGTATTATTCGATAGATTACTTGACACTGATCCAAAAAAATATGGTTCTATATACTTGTACTCTACACAAGTACAAAAAATAGGTTATTCCGGTTTAAAATAGGTCACTACCCTTTTGGCTTTTCCAAGGTCATATGGATTGCAACCTGATGCAAAATATCCCATGGCTTTATCATAAATACATTTAAAGTAAAAGCAAAGGTCAATATCTTGGACGTCAAATTTACCTATGACCTTGAACTCAATTTGTAGGTCATAAATCAAGTACCTGAAATCGAAAGACACTAGGTATTTATAATATATGGTGAATGATTTATATTACCATACGCGGACTATTAAATAAAATAGGGGAGAAAACTCCAATGCAATGTAAACGTACCTTTTTAACCAAAATGTATGTGTTCCACATATCGCAACTTACAATTTAGTAAAGATATGTTCTCGATATCTTATACAGTCATTGAATAGAAGTTAAAATAAACAATCTAAATTTAGGAGATAACCTTGACCTACGACCTTGACCTAATTTCATTTCTTATTTTTTGGACCAAGAACCTCAAATCACAAGACCAAGAATAAAGTGCCCTTTAAATGTAATCAATGAAAGTGGAACAAACTATGATATGCTCGAATAAGCATATAGAAACGACTCATTTTGACTAGACTGTCAATAAAAGTATTCCCTCACGTGTTCTCAGCCCAGTTATAAAAAGTAAAAGTTAAAATTTTAAAAAATACCGAACTCCACAGAAAATTCAAAACGGAAAGTCCCCTAATCAAATAGCAAAATCAAAAGCCCATACACGTCAAACGAATGGATAACAACTGTCATATTCCTAACTTGGTACAGGCATTTACTAATGTAGAAAATTGTGGATTAATTCAGATTTTAAAGCTAGCTAAACCTTTCACTTGTATGACAGTCGCATAAAATTATGTTGATACAACAACAACAACAAAAACCACAACAAACAGACAAAGCAGGTAAAAATGTCAAAATAGGGGGTACAGCAGTCGGCATTTCGTTATAATCTTAATCACTATAAACAAAATAATCTAAAAATTTAATATTTTTTGTAAATGTAACATATTTGTATTGATAATCATTGTCTATTTGTATTTGTATTTAGTTACAATCCGATTGATTGGATTTTAAACTAATATAATATCTTATCTTATCTTTTAAATTAATTAATTAAAACAACATATATGTCAACAAAGAAACACCCCGAGGTTTCGAAAAAAGAGCAGGCTAATGCCGCTACTAAGCAACACTCGCACCCGCAAAGTGGAAAGGGATTAATATAAGTTGCAAAACTTGTTTCCCAATCCACTATAAATAAATATGTTTAAACAAAGAAACAAACTAAAAGACATGCAGACTTGGATATCAAATAGTAAAAGTGAACTATTGAATAAGCACGAAGTTGAACGGCAAACCTCCTCGATTTAGCTTATTATAACAATAGCAGTAAAGGACGACTCGACAAGCATGTCAGTAAAAGTATTTTCCAATTAAATAAATGAATTTAACTTTGATTTCATTTAATTGTTATATTGAGGTACATAGGAATCTTTTTATTCTGAGACAATGTCATTTTAAAAATGTGTCTCCATATTTAAGTTCTATCCTATATACTTTATGGTTATCCTGTTGCCGATATCAATATTGTGTTTTGTGTTTTGTGTGTGCTAGATTTCGAAGCTAATTCATTTTAAAAGAGGGATGAAAGATACCATATCATAAATCGAAAATAAACTGACAACGCAATGGCTAAAAATGAAAAAGACAAACACAAACAATAGTACACATGACACAACATAGAAAACTAAAGAATAAGCAACACAAACTCCAACTGAGTTCTAATAACTAAACTTGTTTTCATTTTATATTAACAAATATTACTTAAAACCTTAAACTAAATTCCTCCTTAGATACAAACATTTGGTTTGCATGTTTGTCTGTACCTGTAGAAAACTAAATAACACATCCTAAATTTGGTGACGTAGTTTGGCAAGCCCTGAAATTTAGGTACGATCCGGATAAACGTATCAGTCCCTTAAACAAACTTATTCTAAAAGGTTATCAATTCAACACTGTAATTAAATCTTTATATATAGTTTTTTTTGTACAAATATTGATTTTGATCAGTAAATTATAACCATACTAAATATTGTTGATACATATATATATATACACATATACACTTTCAATCTACAATCTGTCGATATCTTTATGCTGGGATTGCACAAGGACATGTTTTTTCTGACTGTCAATGATGTATTAGCATTAAATCCATTGGAGTTTGCACATCTGTATTGATTGATATTTTAGTATACGATACATGATATATTTATTATGTCATTGGTATGCTGCGAGTACTCTCAGATCTGTACTCTGTGAAATACATGAACTCTGAAAGGAGCAAAACGTTAGGCAAGCATCCAATCCAATGTACACACTATTAAAAAATGATAATTGATAAAAGAAAAATGATCGGTTAATCGATAAAGACAAGTGTGACTCGGGAATAGGCATATGGTCACCTTGGTCTTTTTCCCGACTGACGGTAAAACTATTTCTTAACAAATGTGTTCGTTATATGTAAAAGTACGCAGACACCTCCGGTTAGAATCTGGTCATTTAATCCGATGACTCATATAGAGAGTGTCACACGCTGTGTACTGTAATAACCCTCAAGAACGATTCAATAACTCTGTGACTGGTCTGATGCAAAACAAAAGTCATGTCCTTATCCAATTTACCATAATTTTCTAGTGGCAGTATCAATTTCGCTGACCTTCATCTTGGATGGTCTCTATTACAGGATCCACAAATGTTTTGTTATTGTTAATTTGTTCACGTCCTGAAATATTGCCACTATAAGTTAAGCAACCAAACATCAACCAATCAATCGGTAAAATATAATTCATACTATTCTAGTATACTTTACTGGTATCTATTAAAGATCTAAAATAGCAAAAACATGGAGATAGGAAGTTGACCCATTGACATATATTATCGGTTGACCAATCCGGATCGTGACCGTAATACTCGTGTAGTGTCCAACTTACTCGATCTTATTAACTCTGATGGGAACATACTCAATGAAAGGAACACACATATAAAGTACATAGTGTGTAAACATGCAAGAGCGTACCGTATACACTGAGATATGTTACACCAAATGATGAAATGTGGCGAAGCATCCGAAATATGTCTGAAAGAAAATAAAACAAGATATGCTTTTTTATTTAGTCCTTGAGAAAGTTCTGTATGTATTTGGCTTCATATGAGTAGAAAACAGTTATGATGCACAATTAATTTTATCTTTGAGAAGGTGCTTTAATAATTCTGCTTCACAAAAGTCTACAGAAGTTACCGCTGTTCAAGAGTCATAAATCAATTAAGAGAAAACAAAGTCGGGCTACAAACCAAAACCGATGGAAACATATCAAATATAAGAGGAAAAACAACAGAACAATAAATCCCTGAACTGCAACAAAAACAAACGCCAACCTACATAGAAAAAGACATTTTGATAATAACTGTCATATTCCTAACCTGGTATAGGGCATTTTAAGGACAAATGGTTGGTTAAACCTGGTTTTATGGTTAGCCAAACCTCCCAATAATTTTGCAATATTTAACATATATCGCTAAAAAGTTATCAAAGATACCTGAATTATAATTTAAAACGCCAGACACGCGTTACGTCTACACAAGACTCATCAGTGATGCTCATATCAAAATATTTATAAAGCCAAACAAGTACAGAATTGAAGAGCATTGAGAATCCAAAATTCCTAAAAAGTTGAAAATTCAAAAAAGCTAAACCTTACAACACTACGCGACAGGTACATGTATACAGCACAAAGAAACACAAGAACACTCAGCACAAAGTTATACATACATAAGTAATATAATAGTACAATGCTCATTGTTAAAGGCCGTACGGTGACCTATAGTTGTTAATTTCTATTTCATTTGATCTCTTGTGGAGCGTTGTCTCAATGTATAACATAACTTTTTTTCTTTATGAAGGTTCTGAATGAATTCTGCTTCATATGAGTGCAAGAAAAAATCGTCAAAAAGGGTTGCACAATTATTATTCACTGGAAACACGACTTTCTGTTGAAATATCAAAAGTTTAAATGGGGCACAAATAAGTATCCATTGACGTTTTTCTGTATGCCAATCCTCGAAACTGAACGAATATGCAATCTATCAAAACGTCGGTGTATTTGTTGTGCTCATCAGTGTGGTTCTTTACAAAGAAAGAATTGCTTGACTTAAAACAAGGAATTTGTATCTGCGTTTGCCCTATCTGTAGAAAATGTTCTGTTTATTGAGACGATATAGTCACAGGAATGGTAAACAAGTATTTCTGTTTAAAGTAAGAAACTAAACACTACAAACATTTCGATGTGAAATTATCTTAATAAATTGATAAGATTGTTTTTACTTTTCTTTATTTATAACATCTTCCGAAACAAATTGTAATACCTGAAATGGTGATCTTTTTCTATATGACAAATCATGACACCATTTTCTAGAAATGGAGCTTTACTCAATAAAATTTGTAAGGCTGATTGACCATGATGAGACACATGTGATAATTTCATTCCTTTGTTCACTAAGAATTGTGTTCCTAGCAAGTTCCCTCCAATGACGGCTCTGTGAAGTAAATTATACCCATCCTTATCGAAACACCTATCTAACATTGTGCTGGAGGAATCCTTCAAGTATTTGTTTAGAATGTCATGATTATAATACATTGACTGGGTATTCCGATCGTTCATTATGATCTCGTGAAGAGGGCTAAAACTGCCATCACATTTGAGTGCATTATCTTTAGTCAAAAGCAGTTCAGCAATATGCGGGCCCTGATATTCTGTAATGAAGTAAAGCAATTGTGGATTGTTCTGCACAACATATTGGAATTGTTGTTTAGCATAAACTTTAAGCATTAAGATTGCTACTGATAGCAGTTCTGAAACATTAAATTTTTCAAACCCTTCTTTTTGATAAAGATAAAATAGTGTTTTTAAAATACACATCTCGTGATTCGTCAAAATAGTTTCAAATTTTTTTGGACATTTCGTGTAGAAAACATCTGTTATCTCACACCCTTCAGGAATTCGTATAGGGTCAAAAGTTTTGCGTTTTTGCATTGCCTGAAATATTTCGTCAACAGGCGTTTTCCCAGTAATATCCTTTTGAGTCAAAATACTCATAACATCATGTCTAGATAAAGTATTATATGCATGTTCGAATCCAAAGTAATTTCCACTTTTAGCAGCGTAGTGCAGAAAATTCTTTCCTTCGTTATCAGTATGCTTAAAGTTATGCTTGGATTTGAGACAAACCTCGAATATTGACCATACCAGTGCATCCTCAGTTAAAATGGTCTTTAGATTATCATCATTTTGACTCAATGGAAGAATCATGCTGTAATGCAAAATGCTTCTATTTTTATAATCAAAGCTATCAGGAATACTGAGGTGAGATACGTCGTTTCTTTTTTGAAAGAAATACAACGTGAAAGACCGACATATGGCTGCTGAGTGAAATACGCTAGAACCGTTCAAAGTACTAGCTGAAAAATTTAAATTCAACCTTTTCACATAATTAAAAACTACGAAAAGATAGTTAAAATGACAAAACGCATAATGAAGTGAGGTTGCTTGATCAGCATCTTGTTGTTCCCAGGCAACAAATCCATTATTATGCATGAATTCCATCATATCAACATTACCATGCATTGCTATAATGTGAGCAACGGTTGCACCAACGGGACACTGTTCATCAGATAAAAAACTTAATTCTGATAAATCTAACTTAGATGTCAGTAAAAGGAAATCAAATGCATGATCACATGTTTGTGATACATTAGCTCCATTTAGGTACAAATGGTAAAAAACACCCGTACGATTATACCTCACGGCTGTCATTAATGGCTTTTTCCCGTCATAAGTCGTACAATCAATTGTATTGGCTAATTCATTTATAAGCATCATGACTATTTCAAAATGACCATTCCGTATAGCAGTATTCAAGGCCGTTTCGCAAGTAATTAACCGCCAATCGTCATAAAAGAATGTTTTTATATAAATATCTTGATCGGATGTTAATCCTGGTCTAATTTTATCAACCTTTATTGTTTGTTGTTGTCTGTTAGACAGTAATGGTATCCAGTAAAATACACCATTACATGGTAAGCATTCATCCTTTAATCCGGTATCAAGCAACAAATTCAAAATACTTGCATGGCCTTTTTCACTTGCCTTGTATAAAGAGTGCGTGTCTGCAAAACTCTTGTTATAGTTTATTAAAAGCTTTACTATGTCCAAATGACCATGTTCTACAGCAAGATGGAAAGCATTTAAGTGCATAATCAGTTTCTGAATTGACGAGATTTTTATATTGGCGTAACAACATTTCAGCAACATATTTATGTCCATTTTGTGCAGCAATATGAAAGACAGTATAACCACAGAAGTATATATATTTGCACAATTTAACTATATTATGATTAAAGCTAACGTGAGAGTAAAGCTGCATATTTTGACCTCTAGCATAATAGGAACCTTCTACCGATGAGTAGTCGTAAACGACGGAAAAGGTATGGTTTGCTCCATAGTGTAACAAACATTTTAAAGTCTTCTCATTTCCCTAACTAGCAGCTATAAACGCTGGGGACTGGTTCATTGTGTTGACTGTATTTATTGTAGCCACACCAATATATTTAAGTAGCAGTTCCGTCGTATTATAATCATTATATTTCCAGACAACTTGATGGAGAAGCTGTAAGTGTAGACTTTTATCCATTCTCAGTAAATCTCTGACGTACCCAGATAGCATAGATTCATACTTTGCATTGCTGCACATAGCAACATGATGTATAAGTTCTAATATATTGAGTTTTGAAGTCGAGTTCATCTTTAATTGTCGTAGCAAATATTCCGCAAACAACTTATGCCCATTTTCTTTATGAACAAAAATATGCAGCTTGCTTCTTCTTTCATCAGTTAAAAAGTCAATAATAGATTTGTGAAAAAACGACATTTTTCCATCCTCAAATTTAAGAAAATGACCCAATTCATTTCCAAGCAGTGTTTCTAGCTGCCTCCTTTTACTGCTTTCCTCAATTTGTGATACTTCTATAAGCTGATCTTTGTCGATCGGATTTTGAATTGTGCATAATACCTCAAATACCGGTAAAAAAACATCAAATAAACTATCTGAATCTTTAAAAATTCTGTTGAAATTTAATTGATATAACAGTGCCAGAGAGTTTGGCACATTCCTAAAGTCAAATGTATCTGTTTTCCTGCAGTACTGTAAATATAGTTTACATGAAGAAAATTACCATCGGCAGCTTTAGTCAGTTTTGAGATCTGCGGTTCAGTAAGCTTACTGGTAATGCGGACGTATTGGTTTACATCATTTAAATTAAAGGGGTCCGATGTATTCAAAGATACTTGTCTCATCTTTTCATCTAGGAACTGAAAATGCCTGTTAATATTTTCAATTTTTCTTGAAGTTAGAATAAATTTGAAATTAGAGGGAAATCTTTGGATTTGAGTCAAAAGAAAATGAAACAATGTATTTCTACCGGTATTATCGCATTCATCCAAAGCATCAATAAGGATAATAAAATTCTCATTTATCCAATAACCCCGTAATGGATTTAAAATTGACATTTCAAAACATGATATTGGGTCTTTATAACATCGTGTCCCGTATAAAAAATTAGAAGCAACTTCATCAGCTAAGATGGCATTTCCCATTTCAGGATAGAGTTTGACGATTGCGCTTGCAAGATTTCGAATGAATGTGCCAGCACTTACGGACATATCCATATCATATCTGCAGAAATGGTAAGCTAGAATGTTTTTCCGAAAGTCATACCACGCCGATAGCTTATTGGCACACACTATATTTGAAATAATGGAGGACTTCCCGTATCCCATTTGTGCTGTCAATAAGATACCGTTTGTCTCTAGTAATTGTTTGTTTGACAATGATATCCTTAAGCCAGCGTCTTTCTATAAAACTTTCGTTATTTAATGTTTGGACATATAAATCAAAGTCGAGATCAGTTTTCCAGTGTTCTAAGAATCGCATACTAAAACAACCTATAATTTAAATAAACAAAGATTATTCAATTCAGAAAACAATTGAAAGTCTTTGCACCTCTATCTTCCTGTAAAATTTATCGATAAAGTTTAAACAAATTACTTACATAAGGCCGTTAATACACCTTATCGCTATTAGCCTACTCGGCCGGCCGACCCGGCCGCTTGACCTTTTGACGCATACAACAATCACTTTTCCATTGTGGCGTCAGATGTTTTGTTTTATGACGTCAAAATTTTACGGGAACCTGTGTGATATCCAGTAATGGCGGACAAATAGCGATAAGGTGTATATAGCTGGCTATGTGGTATGGGCTTTGCTCATTGTTGAAGGCCGTACGGTGACCTATATTTTTTTTTTGAAAAAAAATTGTATGTTTCACCCTCAGCTGCCACTATATGTAATGCTAAAATTGAAAGGAAAAAATTGTTTTCGGATTGTCGCTAACAAAATAGATTGTTTTTCGCCGAAGGCGAAAAAAAAAAACCCATAGCCCCCCCCCCCCCCCCCCCCACCCAGAAAATCAAATGGTTGCTGCCTACATTTCATTTTAGGTGATTAAAAAATATGTGGTTTTATGAATATAATTTTCAAAACAGAAAAAAAAAATCCCTGTAAAATAATGTTGATAAATCCATTCCTGGTGAGGACATCAAATGATTTGAAATTTATGTATTACTGAAATATTATTACACCAGGGTTTTCGATATCACAAACTGGTAAAAAAAATTACTAATTTTAGCATTGGTACAAGGACATTATTCGTAAATATAAATCAACATGCAGACATCTTTTACGTTCAGGTATTTCACATCCAATCTTTTATGGTAATATTCTTTAGAAAAGCATAAAAATGCCGGCATTTACCTCAAAAGCTAACAAAATATAAAGAAGAGATATACTTACGATAATGTTGTCAGGTCATCATAAAGAGTCATATTTTGGCTTTAATTTATGATGATGATACTAAACTCCTAACGTAAAATGTTATTTTCGCGACGTCAAACTGTGACATATCGGGAAAAGATGCATTTTTCGACTGATTTTTATCATTCAAACTGATTTAATTTGAAAACGGGTGCATGGACCCTAATTTTTTAAACGACATTTTGTTTCATTTTGCAGGGAGATTATGTTGAACCAATTTTATAAAACTGTAAATAGTGCAATGTTTTTAATTTTGATAAATATACAGCAAAAAATGACGTTTTTTTCTCAATTCATGACGATTTGATAAATATGAGTTATTTCTAAATAAAAAATGCATAAATTTTTAAGATACTTATAAAATACAGAAATTACAAATTATTTAACAAAAAACAATTTGTATTTATCTTTTAAAACAAAAAAGTTATGTCTTTCTTTCGAAAAGAAAAATACGGCCACAAATCCGAATTTTAAGCAAATATACAAAATTTCGACCTCATTTAACTCAAAAAGTAGCACATGGAGGTATATTTTTTATTACATATTTGATTTAATCAGGCAAAAAATAGCCAATATGGAAATGTTCATCAACCTTAAATACAGGATCAAAACTGTATCGTCTGTACTGGGTCACTAGCTACGAGATCAATAAAAAAATCTAATGTATTATTTTTTGCTCAATTATTAATGAAATGCAAACAGTGAAATAATAATTCGCTTTTAGCAGCCAATATGGTTCAATTTTGTCAAAATAAGCTAAAAAATATTAATTATGAATTATTCACTTGCAAGTGAATAATTCGACTTCATTGAATTCGTATTCATGTGAATTTCAATTTAACCTCTTAGCGTGAGATAGATAACACGATATATATTCATGCTAATCCTGTTTTATCTATACCTTCATTCGATGGATCCATCTTCTTTAGCGAGATAAATGAAAGGGTAATGTACAGTAAAAATAAAGGAAGACTAAGACATTTTAGCACATTCCTCGTCTTCGATGAAACAAGGTTTGTAGTTACTCTTTTCGGTTTAATAGTTGATTCCATTATTATGTTGTTGATTCTGTTTTTGAAGGTGTCTCTTGTTGAATCAAATGCTACGATCTGTAAATCAGCAGAAGGTGAAAGTTGGTCAATACTGTCTCTTACTAAGATCAGTGTATCCCGTGCGACTTGTTGTTGTAAGAGACAGGTTGGAATTCCTTCTGATGATACAAGCTCTCCCAACAGGTCTACGGCTATTTTTGCACTTTCTTTGCAATATATATTTCGGTCTTTTAAAAATCGAATGAAGCTCTGTAAGATCATTTTCTTCTCAGTTTCTTCTACACTAAGTTTATAATTATGAGCAAAACTATAGTTTCTATGCCGTTGAACTTCAGACATTATTTGTCTATCAATCGAAAATATTTTCATATTCATAAACAACGATATAATCGCACCAAGATCTTGATAAACTCCGTGGCTGAGCTCGTGAAGATCACGAACGAAAACTTTCGATATAGCTTCATTTGAATCTGGTGTTGAGTGTGGAAAGTCTATGGTGTCGATCTCCTTCCAGTTGATTTTATCCCATTGTTTATTATATCGACAAAGTTTATGAAGTTTGTCTTTCCATGATTTGCAAATGTTGCACCACCGACTGAAACCATTTCCGTATTTTCTACTACAGTTTATAGTACAGGTTTTTGTTTTAAAATGTTTTGATGGGTTGTTTCCATAGTGTCCAGGATAAAGTTTTGTAATCCGGATACACAAAATTTTAAACCAAGAGCCACTGATATAAATTTATCTAATTTATTCTTGTCGATGGCTGCCATTATTGCTGCTCTGAACAATCAAAACTTACAAAGCTCACGAAACTACACATGTACCGCTTTTTAAAGATCCTCAATGCTCTTCAACTTCGTATTTATTTGGCTTTTTAACTTTTTTGATCTGAGCGTCACTGATGAGTCTTATGTAGACGAAACGCGCGTCTGGCGTATTAAATTATAATCCTGGTACTTTTGATAACTATTTAAACATTTACCTTCCTGTTTGGTGTGAAATCAATAACATGAATAAGTATAATTAGCTTTTTCAAAAGCTTGACTGGGCATGGATATCTATTCATAATTAAAATGTATCACACAAATTGTTGAAATGATATAAACAGGAGTCGCTGGAGATTATGCTTCAAGAAGACCGGAACCCAAAGCCAAATCATGCCCATCTCCGAAAAAATAAATGTTAGAATAAAAATTTGTAAGGGTTCCGCGGAACCCAGTGTCTCGCCTATTATTGCAGTAAATCGCAGGCTCAACAACAATGAGGAAAAAAATCAATAAAAATATTCCTCTTGTTACTATTTTATGATTGTAAGAAAATCTAAGTCCATTTAAAAGTAAATTACAGAAAAAAACGGAGTAATCTTTTTACAAACTTTACTTCTGGATACAATCTTATGATCATAAATAAGCTTCTGTCCAAGTTTGGTACAAACCCAGGATAGTTTAAAAAAGTTATTAAAATTCTAAAAACTTTAACCACAGAGTGAATGTAATGGTTCCCCGCAGAAAAACTAAGTCCATTTAAAAGTAAAATATGGAAAAAATAGATTTATTTATTTACAAACTTTACTTCTGGATACTATCTTATGATCATAAACAAGCTTCTGTGCAAGTTTGGTACAAACCCAGGATAGTTTAAGAAAGTTATTAAAATTCTAAAAACTTTATTCACAGAGTGAATGTTTTGTTTCCCCGCAGAAAAAACTAAGTCCATTTATAGTAAAATACAGAAAAAATGGAATTTTATTTTTACAAAAAGTACTTCTGGATATTATCTTATGATCATAAACAAGCTTCTGTCCAAGTTTGGTACAAATCCAGGATAGTTTAAGAAAGTTATTAAAATTCTAAAAACTTTAACCACAGAGTGAATGTTTTGTTTCCCCGCAGAAAAAACTAAGTCCATTTATAGTAAAATACGGAAAAAATGGATTTTTTTTTTTTTTAAATTTACTTCTAGATACTATCTTATGATCATAAACAAGCTTCAGTCAAAGTTTGGTAGAAATCCAGTATAGTTTAAGAAAGTTATTAAAATTTCAAAAACTTTTACCACAGAGTGAATATTTGTTGACGCCGCCGACGACGCCGACGACGACGGAATGTAGGATCGCTTAGTCTCGCTTTTTCGACTTAAGTCGAAGGCTCGACAAAAATATTCAAGCGTCATAGAGATGACACTAGAGATATTTTCCTCTGTTATCTAGCTGGTTACTATTCGAATAAAAATAAAGAATAAGCGTAGTCACGGTGCTGAAATCTCATAAAAATAGGATAAAATCTTCTTTCCCTATATAAGTCAAGTACATCTGCCCTTAAGTTATAAATGAAATTAATTATTATATTTATATTGGTATTTTTCAAAAGATGTCGAATATTTGAATTGCAAATTCTCACTATTTTGAATAACCTCTTTACAATCAAATCATAACAAACTACTAGTATAATTTTGGAACAACATATAACAAATGCGATCTTAATATAAATGTCATACTTGTAAGTTAGTATAATTTAAAAAAAAAATGATCAAATTACTATATATTTTCTTTCTGTGTAGTGATATTGTAACGTGTAACCGGACGATCAATGGATCCGTATCTGAATAAATCAGGATTTCAAGTGTTCAACTTAAATTTGCACCACAACCAGTTGTCCTATTCAAAACATTTAACACATCCTTAAATTGATTCACAACAAAAACTATATACACAGCACAATGCACATAAATCAAAATGCAAAGTGAAGTAATTCACTCATTCACAATGCATAAACACACTGTATCATAACAGAATATATATACACAATGTCACTATGCAATCACTATGCAACATGTATCAGACCGATTTATTCACAATGTCACTAACAGATTATTATGCAACATGCATACGGCCCTTTATTACACCATGTCACCACTAGATTACTTTGCAACATGCATCAAGCAAGTATCACACAAAACGTATGAACACAAAATCACATTTATACAATATCTATTTACAACGTCCACCAATATGTAGTATCACCTTGTTAGTCTGCAACTAACCACAATAACACAATGACACATTTACACTTGCACAAATCCTTCAATTCACAAGGATTATACATATAAATACAGCTGAACTCACGCACTAACTATCTCCTTTAGTTCACACACAATGAATATTATCCAACTGGTAAGGTTTAACACAGTGCACTTTCACTAATACACTTCCACAATAAAACAACTTGCAACACCAGCAAGTAAACACCTTGTATTATCACTAATACAAATCTATGAAGTATTCACACTTCCACATAGTACAACTTGCAAACACCAGCAAGTATACAATTTGTATTCTCATTAATACAATAACCACTTATATATATCAGATTCACTTTATACATTGTATCACAATCACTATTGCAACATCCACATATAAATCCGAACACTATTTATATATCCTTTTGAATCACTTATTTCACTCTACTTACCAGTTGGAATATTTAATCCTGATGTTAACACTTCACCGGTCCACATAAAACTGACAAATTTTCTCTGTCTTCAGCTGGCTTATATACTACCATAGGGAACGGTCCATTATACGTGAAGGGGTGAAAATCAAGACTATACCAAATGTAGGGTGTTGTAAGTAATACATGGTGCTCCAACTATGGAGAAACTTATATACCTATAGAAACACAATTAACAGGGAAAGACAACTGGTGATTCACATAAAAATAAATATACTATAACCGATTTTCGTTACAATATATTGATTGTTAGTTTTCCATTTTGTAGATAAAAACGGTTACCAACGTAAATCCCAACAAGTAATTCCCTTATAATGTTTTACTTCGGTCATTTTTGTTCGGTTACAGCACGTACTTTAACAACAGACCGTGACCACCCTATTAAGTTCTATCATGTGACCAGTTTTGTATATCCTGTTACCGATAGCACACGAGTATTGTATTTTGTGTGTGCTAGATATCCAAGGCGAAGCTTAGGAAAGACCTTGTAAGACCTTGTTACCTTTAACATGTGATCGATTCAGACTCTTAATTGAGAGCCTCTTGTTTATATTTAATAGAATAAGTTGTAAGAGGATGTGGTATGAGTGCCATTGAGACAACTCTATCATCCAAGTAATTTATAAAAGTAAACCATTATAGGTCAAAGTACGGTCTTCACGAATGAAGCCTTGGCTCACACCGAACTGCAAGCTATATTGAAAGGACCCCAAAATGACACTTGTGACTGAGTTTTTTTGCCTTTTGTTTTGCTAAATGGTCGCATTTTTTTTATACGGTCGTCATCTCTTGAAAATTATATTTTCAAATATCTAACTGATTTATCTGCAATTATATGATTTCTTATTTTGTATGAACAGAGACATATATTATATATGTCTCTGGTATGAACTGTTCATTTCTGGAGAGACATATACGTGTCTGATTTCTATAATCATTTTCATTATTATGATAACCCGTTCTTAAATTTTTTTTACAACTTTTCCTATTTTTCTCTTCTCCTTAGTTTTTTCTCATTTTACTTTCCCAAGAGCTAATTTTCTAGTAATGGACTTCTGCTATTAGTCAATATTTTTTTGGTCATTTTTATCTATTCCATAAACCCCATCCTGCTGTATATTGTACTTTTGTTGTCTAAGATTCTGATTTGAGTTACAAATATCCTTTATTAAATATACTGGGTTATTTGCAGTATACCTCATAGTCAAATGGGGGAGTGCTTAATTGTTGAGTTTTTTATTGGGTTCTTTTTGTATTTTTTATATTGCCTGAGATTTCTCCGCACAAACTTCTAATGCCTCATGTTTGTCTTTTCAAAGTGAAAATACACTTACCGGGTGCACTTGAATCAATTTCAACAGAGTATTCATTGAATAATAATACATTGCTACTATTTTGTTGATTGTATTTTCTGTGGTATATTATTTTATTTTATTATTTTTATAACACTTGTTACATATATCTTTTAGTGTGTGTGAATTGCATATGTTATTGTTTATAATAATATTGTCTGTATGATATGCGCTCCTGGGGCCCTAATTTGGTAAATAAAAATATTCTATCCTATTCTATTCATATCCGATACTGGTTAATTATGGTACATATTAAATTGTTGTACAGTAAAGCAAATCCTTTAATTAGGTCCTTTCCAGTACTTTAAAGTTATATTACTAAAACACCTGTTGGTTATCGGTTAAACTTTTTGTTTCTGGTTTCCAGATTTGACGGTGCTTCTCTTTTTACTAGGCTCTTTACCTAAACAACCGATAAGGGCCCAGGTGACCGAGTTAGAAGAAATCAAGAAATGTGAAAGTTTTGGAAGACCCTTTCAGCGTAAAATGGCAAGCCAGAGAGCTAACAGAGGTAAAAATGACATCATGATTCACTTTAAGAAATGCACGAGAAAGCCCAAATCTGTAGTACATAATACACTGTAGGTTGTGTTGGAATAATATAATGTGAAACATGAATGATGTATTGATGATATATCCTACCGTAGTCTAAGATCGTTCATCTTGTCAGTTCGTTAGGTATTTGTGTTTGAACTTAACACACGGGGAAACTCCGCATTGATGTCACTACGGTACTTCTGGCGTAGAAAAACAGTGCAAAATACGTTTTTTCTGCACTTTTGAATAAAAAAACATTTCTAAAGGTAAGTTTTCATTGTTGTTCTCAATTATTGCCAAAAAATGCCAATTTTCTAATGCCCGTTTCGATCCCAACTTCCGAATATTTAAAAACATTCTAGAACTTCACAAAATCCCATTCAGCGTCATCAATCTTGTGGCAGGCAATATAGGTCAAGCAAAACGTATTTTTAGGAATTTAAAAATGACATGCTCCTTACCTCTTTCTCGATTTTCCCGCGAAAAAAGCTCAACCAAAATGAAAGGAAAACTATATGAAAAAACGATGCCCATGCCATAATTTTGAACAGGCATATAGAGTTGGTTAATAAGAAACCATTTACATTTATTTTTCATAGAATTTTCTTTTTATTCATTATAAAAAGATCGATATTCTGACCATCATGACTGTATGTAAATATTCATACAAAATTCCCTTGATGTCAAAAGGGATGGCAAAAAAAGAGTTTTCCTGTTGAATAAAACCCAGAACTATTGCAAACTATTTTGAAGCAATATCCCAGAAAGAAATAACGTAATTGCTGTAGACTGAAAAATCCCCTAATTGACAGTAGAGCAATTTGATTGGATATAACGAACTGACATCACGTGATTTTGACGCCATTGAAATTTTAATGTAAACAAACAAGGTCAGAAGGTTCCGTATGGGACATCATTGTACATTTAGTTACTGACAAACAATTACGAGTTTTCAAGCTTGCCAATGCATGGTTATAAAAAATTAAAGCTAAGTCTACAGAAAAAAAAAGAAAAAAATAGCCTTAGTATAACGACTTATCATTACACCTGGATACTCAGTCTCAGTAGCTGTGGGTTCCTTCGTCCTACTTTTTAATAGAAAAAATATAAATGGTCTTAAGATTTTATCAATTTATTCAGGTTTTTACATTTCTAAAGCTAAGCATGTTAAGTGATATAGAACCTTGTGTTTACTTGATAATGAAAAATGTATGTTTTCCCTGAGCCATACATTTGTTTTGAAGTATATGATTTATTATTATATATTTATACTACTTAAATAATGAGGTCCAATTTGTTAGCTGGCATGATGTTAAAACAATAAATCAAACAATTCAACTTTATATATACTATAAAATTGAGAATGGAAATGGGGAATGTGTCAAAGAGACAACAACCCGACCAAAATAAAAAAACACAACAGCAGAAGGTCACTGCATTGGACCGATAGGTATTGATCATATGTGAGCCAAAACTTGTTCCTGTGAAAAAAGTTCCAGTGGAACTAATTTTACAGGAAATATGTTCTGGGAGAACTTTTTTCACAGACAATTTCTATATAATTTGTTCCATCTCTATGAAATAAGTTCCACACTTTACCTTGTGAAATAAGTTCTGGGTTTGTGAAATTTGTTCCTTACCTAGTGAAATAAGTTCCATGTTTGTGAGATTTGTTCCTTACAAAAATGTACCTGGTGAAATAAGTTCTGGATTTATATGTGAAATTTGTTCCTCACCTGGTGAAAATAGTTCCTTGTCTGTGAAATATGTTCCACTGGTTAAACAAGTTATCTTATACATTTGTATATACTAAGCACTTGTCATCAGTAAGTTAAAGTCATTATAAAAACATGTATTATATTGATAATGCAATAAATAGAAAGTGTATACATCAAATTTGGATCATGTGGAGTAAAGCAAAAGCTTAATAACATACTCAATTAATAAAACTAAAAATGACACTTATGGTCCAGGGAAGAGTAGAATAAGAAATAATAACAAAAGTCTTTCCGAAAAAAAGTATTAACAGTTAAAGATAACATTAAATAGAGATGGAACAAATTATATATTAAAAAACTCATGGTGCTGTGATTTTTGTTCTGGTACTTATTTCACACTTGGTTACAAAATTAGTTCCGGAACAAATTTTATAGTACTGGAACATATTTTCTGTGACATAAGTTCCGGTGGAACAAATTTTATTTGAAATTTGTTCCGACGGAACAAATGTCACGCCAGAACAAATTTTTTGTTACACATACATGTAAATTATACCATTCTATGATTTATTTAATTTTGTGGATTGAGGTTCAAAATATTTTAGCATCTATTTAATTTCATGGTTTTGCAAAAGTCTTTATATAAAATCATGACAATAGGCAATTTGTTGCACATTCTAAAATGTTCTAATTCATTGTTAAAAGAAACCTACAGAAATTGGTAAAATTGGTATCGTACGAATGATAATGAATCCCCAGTATCTGCGATGATTGGAAGTTCGTTACCCTCACGGGAAATGGAATAAAAAGCAAAACCTTGGAGCAAATGTTATCCACTATGAATGGAAACATTCTTTACTTATTTGCAAACAATCTGATACAGTCAATTGATGAATATTTTCAGAATTATGGCCAATCTGACTATATAAAATAAGAAGACATGCTTGTAAGTTCGTGACCTTTGTATTGGATAGTGACATTTGCGCATTTGCAACAATATATAGGTCAGGCCTATTGTATTATGTATTTTAACATTACAGAATAAATTTGAGATCAAATAACATACCCAATTTCTCTATTTAACCAGATATTTATTTGTTATTTGATCTCAAATTTATTCTGTAATGTTAAAAAAATTAATACAATAAGCCTGACCTATATATTGTTGCACATGTGCAAATGTCACTATCCAATACATGTACGAGCAAATACTTGGCAGATTGTGTTTTATCAAAATATATGAAATCGTTTTTTGATCATAAAAAAATCTGCTTACAACCAGTTACAAGACTTCAAAAAATAATACTCTTGGCCTTAAAAAGGAAAAGAGCATGCCATAACCTAAAAATATATGACAAGTCATTGTTTCTATGTCAATAACGCTTTAGAAAGGATTTTCCAAAAAATTCAACCAAATTTTAGGAGAGGAACAAAACAGTCACAGTTTATGACTAAACTCAGTAAAGACCTGTCGAAGTTGCATTTAATTGATAAATTCAACAACACTTACCGTTATCTTGATGATATTTTTTCGTTAAATAATCAAGAATTTTCTCAATATACTGCTGAAATTTACCCCAAGGAACTTACTTTAAATAAATCAAATGTATTCGGTAATAACTGTCCTTTCCTGGATTTAGATATTTCGGTTTTAAACGGGAAACTACACACTAAAATTTATGACAAAAGAGACGATTTTTCGTTCCCTATTGGTTATTTTCCGTTTTTAGATGGTGATGTTCCTTTGGCACCATCTTACGGTGTTTATATTTCACAACTTGTTCGCTATGCCCGTGTCTGTTGTGACGTTTTTGATTTTAACGAACGCAACCTATTATTACTGGTAAATTATTAAACCAGGGATATCGTTACCATAAATTACTTAAAACCTTTACTAAATTTTTCCATAGATATAAAGATTTGAAGTTTGGTTGTACCTGTAGAAAACTTATTTCAAACAGGACAGCACATCCTCATTTTTACGGAAATGTTGTTAACCGTGCCCGGAAATTTAGAAATGATCCATGTAAACTTGTTGCTCCTTTAAATAAACTTATTCTTAAAGGTTACCTATTCAACACTGTAATAAGATCATTGAATATTGTTTTATTGGTATAAATATTGACTTTGTTATCAGTAGATTATAAGCTAACTAAATATTACTAGTATGTTATATACATATACTTTTTCTTGGATCTACAATCTGTCGATACCTGTAACTTGGCATTGCACAAGGTCATGTTTTTCTCTGGCTGTTTATGACGTCTTTACACTAAATCCATTGTATGTTGGATGTGTACGGATTGATTGCTTAGTCTTAGAGGCATGATTTTTTTATTAGTTGTTAATGGCTTTGAACTAGCTGTCAGATAACTGCGAGTACTCTCAGATCTGTTCATTGTGTCTTTTTGTGTCGGAATGTATAAGTACCCGGCCACGTCCACTTGTATTTTTGTCTATCTGATGAGTTCAGCCTTTTTCAACTGATTTTTATAGTTCCTTCTTATAATGTACTGTTATACCACTGTCCCAGGTTAGGGGGAGGGTTGGGATCCCGCTAACATGTTTAACCCCGCCACATTATTTATGTATGTGCCTGTCCCAAGTCAGGAGCCTGTAATTCAGTGGTTGTCGTTTGTTTATGTGTTACATATTTGTTTTTCGTTTATTTTTTTACATAAATAAGGCCGTTAGTTTTCTCGTTTGAATTGTTTTACATTGTCTTATCGGGGCCTTTTATAGCTGACTATATGTGGTATGGGCTTTGCTCATTGTTGAAGGCTGTACGGTGACCTATAATTGTTAATGTTTGTGTCATTTTGGTCTTTTGTGGATAGTTGTCTCATTGGCAATCATACCACATCTTCTTTTTCATATATAGTAGAAATGGACGTTTAACATGTTTAAACAAATTCAACTTCTCTTTTTTGAAGCCAATTCTAGTGAAAATGCATAGAAAAATATGCGGCTAAGTTTTTTTGCAGTAGCACGTTGCTGATAATAAATAATTTTGCATGACGTCAAATTGGAAATCCAGAGATGTCACCAACTTGCAAGCATAACGAACTTGCAAGCGTACATGATATTTAGCATGATCAATAAAAAGAGTTGGGTAAACTATTATACATTGACAGCATCATTTAAAGCCAAGACACAGTGTCATTCATTTGTCAGTGAGAACCTTGACAATTTTTTCATGGATCTTTTCCTATTAGTTGAATTTTTAAAATAATTTTCAGATCAGCTGAATTAATTTGATGGAAATTTCAGTATATTTTGTAAAACAAAAATTTGTTTTAAAAAGAAATCAAACATGGTTTTGTCTTTTCCAGTGTTATACAACCAGGATTTAAGCTTCAATTGCACATGTACAAATGTAGTATTACTGCTTCAGCAATGCACTATCCTTTATTTTTCATAAGGACCAAATAAGTGTCCTTCTTTATGATAAAGAAGGACATTATAAAGAAGGACATTTATTTGGTCCTTATGAAAATTTTAAATAGGAAAAGTCAATGATCATTCAATATATATTCTTACACTAGAAAATAAATTGTGGTATTCTAGCTACATGTTCATCTCTTCTACTGATATAATAACTAGAATCATGCAAATAAACGAATAAAGCTTCTCATACAAATATGACAGTTTTTCTAGACCACAAAAAAGCATGCACAAAAACGTCACAAAATTCAATGCAAATAGATATAGGAAGATGTGGTGTGAGTGCCAATGAGACAACTCTCCATCCAAATAACAATTTAAAAAGTAAACCATTATAGGTTAAAGTACGGCCTTCAACACGGAGCCTTGGCTCACACCGAACAACAAGCTATAAAGGGCCCCAAAATTACTAGTGTAAAACCATTCAAACGGGAAAACCAACGGTCTAATCTATATAAACAAAACGAGAAACGAGAAACACGTATATTACATAAACAAACGACAACTACTGTACATCAGATTGTAACCTGGGAAATTTTTGTTGCACACTAAAACCCCCATAGGGATCTTAAAAAGTTGGCAGGTATGGTTTAGGAATTTGTGTCAGATGTTCAGACTCCTTGGTATTTTCCTTCTAAACAGGGTAAAATATTTTGCCACATAACACCCATTTTTCTATTCATATAAGCAGGGTTGGCAAAGTATTACCCGCCAGGGAATTCCCGGGTGGGAAAACCCGGGTTTTCCCGGGCTGGGCAATACTCCCAGAAATGGGTAATACTGGGCATTACTGGGCAATATAATTTTTTAAGCTTATTCTAACACAAAATAGTAAAGTCTTGGTGTAGTTTCATAGTATTACAGCTAAATAAATACTTTTTATACAGATAACCATTGGCAGTCATTTCTAGAAGATTGAAAAATTCAATGTCATTTTCTTCTTTGTAGACAGAATACAAGATTTGCATATTAAAAGATACCTTGTTGATTACCAAGCATTGTTTCAATAATCCAAACTTTGAAAAAAATACATTTTATTGCAGTGTTTAAGTGAATTGTTAATTTTAAATGTTATACATTCATATTGCTAAATAAACACCCTAAGGGCTCATGCCATTAACACTTATAGAATAGCTGATTATTGTTACATAAACAAATCTGCATTCTAATCTGAATAATTACTTATTAATAAGTGACAGTTCAAAATGTACATGTACATAATTTAAATGTAATTTTTCTTCTATGTAATTGTTGGTTACATTTATTTAAAAAAAAAATGATTTTTTTTGCTTTATATTTACAGTTTTACCAATCCAGACAAACAAAATTGGTTATATAATAAATATATGAAATGTATAACATTTGTGTTTGATCACTGAATCCTCTATACAATTCAGACCAGTATTTTATATTACCCAGTATTGGCCCGTATTACCCACTAAAACCCAGTAAAACCCTGGTTTTCCCAGTATTTCCCACTGGGCTGGGCAATACTCATAAAACCTGGGTTTTTGCCAACCCTGCATATAAGACTTCAATATCTCAGAAAGGTAATTGATCGAAATTTTGGCAGATTCAAGATTTCTCTTCTTTTGATTTGAGACCCAAACATTTTAAAGTTGTGATTTTCAGTATAGATCTTTAAAAAAATGTTTTTAAAACCTGGAGTATAAAGTCATCATATATATATAAATCCTTTCAGATTCATTAATGGATGCTCTTCATCTAATGAATTGGCTGTCCTTGAAATATTCATGGACATTTTATTTTCAAGTTTCAACTCTTGACTGCAAAAAAAAATGAAATAAACAGCCAAGAAAATGTCCCTGTTTACAGAATATATATACCATTGACTTATACCTTACATGATATCTTCTGTTATTTTTATTATCAATTTATGTCTAACTACTAACTAGAGTTACTGCTCTTCATCTACATTTTCTGAAGGAATCTACAGGGAATTTTGCTATTTTGCTATTTTAGTATTTTAGACAGAAAAATCGTACAGTGACCCTATCTTTTTTTTTGATATTCACACAGCATTTTCTAATACATGTAGCTATCTTCTTGTATTTTATTTTACAAATCTATCATTTAGTTTAGCTTCTAATCACATTACAATGTTTTTTTCCCTGTAAAATCCATAAAAAATGTGTCATTTTGCCACAACCTGTAGCTTGAGAAAATGCATGGTGACCTAACATTTTTATTATATTTTTGAATATATATATCAATAAAAGTTTTGGGAAGTAGGATCAAATATTATCATTTTTAATTTAGACACCCATACCACCTTAAATGGGCTTTCAGAAAATAGAAAATAAAAATTAGGGTCATATAGGACTTTTTTTCTCATTAAACAAAACTAAATAGTATATTCATAACAAATTCCAATGTAAAAGTGTCATTATCTAAGTTATCTCCCTTTTGTATCTTTTTATATTGCAAAGTTGAAAAATTGAATGAAACAAAGAATATTATGTTTTTGTAATAAACAGTCACAAAAATATGACAAAACACAAACATTTCTTTAAATTTTCATATTTTTAAATACATTTTTGGAATTTAGATCTAAATAGATATAGGAAGATGTCACTGTGGTATGAGTGCCATTATGATACAACTCTCCATCCAAATAACAATATATTTAAAGTAAACCATTATAGGTCAAGGTATGGCCTTCAACACAGAGCCTTGAGCTCGGCTTACACCGAAAAGCAAGCTATCCAAAAATTAGTAATGTAAAACTATTCAAACGGAAAAACCAAGTATGTAGATAAGACTATATTAATAAAATCTAAAATATTGATATATATATCCTGTTGTCATGTGACTCAATAAAAGCATCACAATAAATCCTAAATTCATAGTAATTGAGCTTAACAGTTAGTTGTAAGAAAAACAAACTGACCTTAGATTACTACTTGTTCATCGAAATAATTCTATCATGCCATGCTCTATGCTCATTTTAACATGGGTAGGCATTATATTTGTAAACATTTAATACCTTGCTAATGCTTGGTATTAAGATATTAACAAATATAATGCCTACCCATGTTAAAAAGAGCATAGAGCATGGCATGATAGAATTATTTCTTAAGTATACACTTTGTATACTCAGATGTTAAAAGTATGTCAGTGTTTACCACTTTGATAAGCCATAGACTGTACTGTTCTTATACATCAGTCACACTAATTACAATCATTGTTACTTACATGTATGTTATTAGAAGAAAGATTTCATTGTGCCAAAGCTCTGTTCAGAACTAATTTTATTTTCTGATGGCTTAAGGATATTATTCTTTATGGAGCATACTAATTACCGTATAAAAGTTTGATGAGGAAAAAAATGTTTTTTCATATTGATTGTTGGTCCTGAGGGGGTTCTTTGTTTGGAAAAATGCAGATAAGGGATAAATGTTTAAATAGTTTGCTTTTATATAGAAAAAGATATATGTGAATGTGAAAAAAGTGGTTTTAAACAAATTGTAATATGATTATTGCTTATTAACATGATTATAATGTACAATGGAATAAAGACAAAACATACAAGTCACAACCTGTTAAAGTAAAAACTACACGAACTAGACAAGTAGGTACTATTGGAAATTCTTAAATCAAATTTGCTAAGTGATATTTGAAGGGGAAATTTTTCATGATAATGAAGAATAAAAACATGAGAAAAACAAACAGAAAAGTGAATATTGCAGAAATTATGATTGAGAAAAAATAGTAATATTATTTTTTACTAAACATTCACAGCTTTATAACATGTATAATGTATAAAAAGGTTGGATACAAATGATAAGCATATGCTACAGAGAATATTAGTGAAAAATAAAAAGTTAATAGATATATATTTAATATGATATGAACAAAATAAAATAAAAACTGAGAATGTAACAGGTGAATTTATAGGATAATCAAATATCTATCTAGTTCATGCTTTAAGGCGGTTGTTTTAATGGATATTAAAATTCATCAAATGGAAGAAACTATAAAATGATGCTGAAAGGTGATGGTACAGCATGTTTATAAAGATGGCTGATCAAATTGGAATGAAACATAATTTGTATTTCTTCTAGATAATAGAATAGCAGGAGGATTTGAATTGTGACTTAACTTGAGTTGTCTCAAGTAGAATTCTTCGTTAAACAAGTTTTACTCTGCTTAGAAGTTCGACCATGGTTACATGAACTATTGGGAACATTGTGTTATAACTCTACATGGAATATGTGGTCTTTATATACATTTATACAATCATGTTTTGATATTTGAAAAGGAGATATTTTATTATTTGTAATATGAACATGGAATTAAATAATTACCAAAAAATTGTGATTCATAATGGCATACATGTCATATATATATTTACATGTACCTACATGTATACATTTTTAGGATAGGATAAGGTAAACAAACTACACTATAATAAATGAAATGTTTGGCTAATTGTTTAGCGAAATATGATAATGTTTTATAAGATGATACATAATATCTCAAAAATTGCATGTGAAACTAAAAAGATTACTATATATTTAGTTTAGGGGAAGTGAAATGAATTCTCAAAATGTGGACTGCTTTTTACCCTTATCAACTCATACATGCAGGAAAAGTTAATTAAACAATATGCTTAAAACGTGTACAATTCCGAGTCTCTGCATTACTCTATAAATATTGGATTTGCTGGATTAATTCAAATGACATGGAATAGAAAATGTTCAATATCAAACCTGTTTTATGTGGATTTACTACTTAATGTTGACTTACAAAAAACCTGCTTTGTCACTAATTCTGTTTAACAATAGAAACACACATATCATATGTTACTTCCAATAGTTATTAGGTTTTCCAATATTCTTGGTTTTATTTAATGGGATATTAAGTGAGGTATTTTACACTGGTTTATTTACTTTGTACATGATGTTAAATGTATGTGATTTATGAATAAAGACGAATCTGCAACTTGGCCACTGGTCACTTCATCTGACCAATCAGAAATCAGCTCGCAAGATGAAGATGAAAAACAAAATTATAAACTTTTAAATAGAACAGGATCAACTGAGTCTGTATGTGAAATTAATAATAGTAAGGAATATAAGAAACTGAAGCAGTTAAGGACACTAGTAGAAAGAAAAAATCCAGGAGTAGATGTTGTGTGGGCTGTCTTTGTTGCTTCAAGGGAAATACAGGTAAATTATATCACCACTCACATGCTAATAGACAAGTAAATCATATCAACACTCGCATGTTAATAGACAGGTAAATCTAGGAATAGATGTTGTGTGGGCTGTCTTTGTTGCCTCAAGGGAAATACAGGTAAATGATATCAAAACTCACATGCTTATGGACAGGTAAATCATATCAACATTCACATTCTAATAGACAGGTAAATCATATCAACATTCACATATAAATAGACAGGTAAATCATGTCAACACTCACATTCTAATAGACAGGTAAATCATACCAACACTTACATACTAATAGACAGGTAAATCATGTCAACACTCACATGCTAATAGACAGGTAAATCATATCAACACTCACATGATAATAGACAGGTAAATCATATCAATATTCACATTCTAATAGACAGGTAAATCATATCAACACTCGCATGCTAATAGACAGGTAAATCATATCAATATTCACATTCTAATAGACAGGTAAATCATATCAACACTCACATTCTAATAGACAGGTAAATCATATCGACACTCACATTCTAATAGACAGGTAAATCATATCAACACTCACATGCTAATAGACAGGTAAATCATATCAACACTCACATGCTAATAGACAGGTAAATCATATCAACACTCACATGTTAATAGACAGGTAAATCATATCAATATTCACATTCTAATAGACAGGTAAATCATATCAACACTCGCATGCTAATAGACAGGTAAATCATATCAATATTCACATTCTAATAGACAGGTAAATCATATCAACACTCACATTCTAATAGACAGGTAAATCATATCGACACTCACATTCTAATAGACAGGTAAATCATATCAACACTCACATGCTAATAGACAGGTAAATCATATCAACACTCACATGCTAATAGACAGGTAAATCATATCAACACTCACATGTTAATAGACAGGTAAATCATATCAACATTCACATGTTAATAGACAAGTAAATCATGTCAACACTCAAATGCTAATAGACAGGTAAATCATGTCAACACTCACATGCTAATAGACAGGTAAATCATATCAACACTCAAATGCTAATAGACAGGTAAATCATACCAACACTTACATACTAACAGACAGGTAAATCATATCAACACTCACATTCTAATAGACAGGTAAATCATACCAACACTTACATGCTAATAGACAGGTAAATCATATCAACACTCAAATGCTAATAGACAGGTAAATCATACCAACACTTACATACTAACAGACAGGTAAATCATATCAACACTCACATTCTAATAGACAGGTAAATCATACCAACACTTACATGCTAATAGACAGGTAAATCATACCAACACTTACATACAAACAGACAGGTAAATCATATCAACACTCACATTCTAATAGACAGGTAAATCATACCAACACTTACATACTAACAGACAGGTAAATCATATCAACACTTACATACTAATAGACAGGTAAATCATATCAACATTCACATGATAATAGACAGGTAAATCATATCAACACTTACATGCTAATAGACAGGTAAATCATACCAACACTAACATACTAACAGACAAGTAAATCATATCAACACTCACATGATAATAGACAGGTAAATCATACCAACACTTACATACTAATGGACAGGTAAATCATATCAATATTCACATTCTAATAGACAGGTAAATCATATCAACACTCACATTCTAATAGACAGGTAAATCATATCGACACTCACATTCTAATAGACAGGTAAATCATATCAACACTCACATGCTAATAGACAGGTAATTCATATCAACACTCACATGCTAATAGACAGGTAAATCATATCAACACTCACATGTTAATAGACAGGTAAATCATATCAACATTCACATGTTAATAGACAAGTAAATCATATCAACACTCAAATGCTAATAGACAGGTAAATCATGTCAACACTCACATGCTAATAGACAGGTAAATCATATCAACACTCACATTCTAATAGACAGGTAAATCATACCAACACTTACATACTAACAGACAGGTAAATCATATCGACACTCACATTCTAATAGACAGGTAAATCATATCAACACTCACATGATAATAGACAGGTAAATCATACCAACACTTACATTATATGGACAGGTAAATCATATCAATATTCACATTCTAATAGACAGGTAAATCATATCAACACTCAAATTCTAATAGATAGGTAAATCATATCAACACTCACATAATAATAGACAGGTAAATCATACCAACACTTACATACTAACAGACAGGTAAATCATATCGACACTCACATTCTAATAGACAGGTAAATCATACCAACACTTACATACTAATGGACAGGTAAATCATATCAATATTCACATGATAATAGACAGGTAAATCATATCAACACTCACATTCTAATAGACAGGTAAATCATATCGACACTCACATGCTAATAGACAGGTAAATCATATCAATATTCACATTCTAATAGACAGGTAAATCATATCAACACTCACATGCTAATAGACAGGTAAATCATATCAACACTCACATGCTAATAGACAGGTAAATCATATCAATATTCACATTCTAATAGACAGGTAAATCATATCAACACTCACATGCTAATAGACAGGTAAATCATACCAACACTCACATACTAATGGACAGGTAAATCATATCAATATTCACATTCTAATAGACAGGTAAATCATATCAACACTCACATGCTAACAGACAGGTAAATCATATCAATATTCACATTCTAATAGACAGGTAAATCATATCAACACTCACATGATAATAGACAGGTAAATCATACCAACACTTACATTCTAATAGACAGGTAAATCATATCAACACTCACATGCTAATAGACAGGTAAATCATATCAATATTCACATTCTAATAGACAGGTAAAGCATATCAACACTCACATTCTAATAGACAGGTAAATCATATCAACACTCACGTTCTAATAGACAGGTAAATCATATCAACACTCACATGCTAATAGACAGGTAAATCATATCAACACTCACATGCTAATAGACAGGTAAATCATATCAACACTCACATGTTAATAGACAGGTAAATCATATCAACATTCACATGTTAATAGACAAGTAAATCATATCAACACTCAAATGCTAATAGACAGGTAAATCATATCAACACTCACATATAAATAGACAGGTAAATCATGTCAAAACTCACATGATAATAGACAGGTAAATTATATCAACACTCAAATGCTAATAGACAAATAAATCATATCAACACTCACATGCTAATAGACAGGTAAATCATATCAACACTCACATATAAATAGACAGGTAAATCATGTCAAAACTCACATGATAATAGACAGGTAAATTATATCAACACTCAAATGCTTATAGACAGATAAATCATATCAACACTCACATGCTAATAGACAGGTAAATCATATCAATATTCACATTCTAATAGACAGATAAATCATATCAACACTCACATTTTAATAGACAGGTAAATCATACCAACACTCACATGTTAATAGACAGGTAAATCATATCAACACTCACATGCTAATAGACAGGTAAATCATATCAACACTCACATTCTAATAGACAGGTAAATCATATCAACACTCACATGCTAATAGACAGGTAAATCATATCAACACTCACATGCTGATAGACAGGTAAATCATATCAATATTCACATGCTAATAGACAGGTAAATCATATCAACACTCACATGATAGTAGACAGGTAAATCATATCAACACTCACATGCTAATAGACAGATAAATCATACCAACACTTACACCAACACTTACATGTTAATAGACAGGTAAATCATATCAACACTCACATGATAATAGACAGGTAAATCATATCAACACTCACATGCTAATAGACAGGTAAATCATATCAACACTCACATGTTAATAGACAGGTAAATCATATCAACATTCACATGTTAATAGACAAGTAAATCATATCAACACTCAAATGCTAATAGACAGATAAATCATATTAACACTCACATATAAATAGACAGGTAAATCATGTCAACACTCACATGATAATAGACAGGTAAATTATATCAACACTCAAATGCTAATAGACAGGTAAATCATACCAACACTTACATACTAACAGACAGGTAAATCATATCAACACTCACATGATAATAGACAGGTAAATTATATCAACACTCACATGATAATAGACAGATAAATCATATCAACACCTGCATGCTAATAGACAGGTAAATCATATCAATATTCACATTCTAATAGACAGATAAATCATATCAATATTCACATTCTAATAGACAGGTAAATCATATCAACACTCACATGCTAATGGACAGGTAAATCATATCAATATTCACATTCTAATAGACAGGTAAATCATATCAATATTCACATTCTAATAGACAGGTAAATCATATCAACACTCACATGTTAATAGACAGGTAAATCATATCAACATTCACATGTTAACAGACGGAAGGCCGTACTTTAACCTATAATGGTTTAATTTTTAAATTGTTATTCGGATGGAGAGTTGTCTCATTGGCACTCACACCACATCTTCCTATATCTAAGTAAATCATATCAACACTCAAATGCTAATAGACAGATAAATCATATCAACACTCACATGCTAATAGACAGGTAAATCATATCAACACTCACATGCTAATAGACAGGTAAATCATATCAACACTCACATGATAATAGACAGGTAAATTATATCAACACTCAAATGCTAATTGACAGATAAATCATATCAACACTTACATTTTAATAGACAGATAAATCATATCAACACTCACATTCTAATAGACAGGTAAATCATACCAACACTCACATGCTAATAGACAGGTAAATCATATCAATATTCACATTCTAATAGACAGGTAAATCATATCAACACTCACATTCTAATAGACAGGTAAATCATACCAACACTCACATGCTAATAGACAGGTAAATCATATCAATATTCACATTCTAATAGACAGGTAAATCATATCAACACTCACATGCTAATAGACAGGTAAATCATATCAATATTCACATTCTAATAGACAGGTAAATCATATCAACACTCACATGCTAATAGACAGGTAAATCATATCAACACTCACATGTTAATAGACAGGTAAATCATATCAACACTCACATGCTAATAGACAGGTAAATCATATCAACACTCACATGCTAATAGACAGGTAAATCATATCGACACTCACATTCTAATAGACAGGTAAAATAATCATATCAACACTCACATGCTAATAGACAGGTAAATCATATCAACACTCACATTCTAATAGACAGGTAAATCATATCAACACTCACATGCTAATAGACAGGTAAATCATGTCAACACTCACATGATAATAGACAGGTAAATCATATCGACACTCACATGTTAATAGACAGGTAAATCATATCAACATTCACATGTTAATAGACAGGTAAATCATATCGACATTCACATTCTAATAGACAGGTAAATCATATCAACACTCACATGCTAATAGACAGGTAAATCATATCAACACTTACATACTAATGGACAGGTAAATCATATCAACACTCACATGATAATAGACAGGTAAATCATATCAAAACTCACATTCAAATAGACAGGTAAATCATATCAACACTCACATGATACTTCATAATGTCTCCCTTACAATTTAGTGAGAAAAAGATATAGTTTGGAAGTTCATACTTTGAACTAGAAAGAGAACCAAACATTAAGGCCTAAATTAAATTATTGTTTGTTTCCCCAATCCCGACACTGCCAAGCCAGGTGTGGGTAGGAAGGTAGGGAAATAATTTTATTTTTCTAAAAAGCTTGAACATTATCAGACGATCCGGCAAGCCTGAAAATCTAAAATGAATAAAATAGTATTTGACTTAGTTTTGACAATAAAATTTGATGAGTAGCACCAATTTTGCAGGGTCGGTCGGGATTGGGGAAACAAACAATATTTTATTTTAGGCCTAATGCCCAATTAAAGTTTGTCCCCAAAATCATGGTCCACTGACTATAGAAAAATGATAGTACAAGTGGCGCATCCGTGTACTATGGGCAGGTTCTTGTTTTCGTAAAGCACTTACTGGCTTTTATTGCAAATTCTAATTTCATATGAACACCTTCAAAACATGCAAAAGTTTTCTCTGAAAGAAACTCTATTGATTCAGAAAAAATAGGAAAACATGGAAATAGTAATTGAATTTCATTTGAGATGGAGGAAGTACTATATATAATACAATATCTCAGTATTTTATGTCCTTAGACCTATAGTGAAGTGTATATTACTTTATAATTATCTGTACAGGACAAGTATTGATCTATTAGGCTATATAGTTAATGTGGAAAATAGGCAGATTGATGGATGGAACCTTTAGTGAAATAAATTATTGAGAGTATGGAAACTTTTCTGTATTAAATAGTAAACATGGTAAAGCAACTATAACCTGAAGGAAAAAAACATTGGAAAGGATCACATTGGCTTTTAAAGTTGAAATGATCCAGTCTAGTCCTAGATCCACATGAGTTTAATGTATTTACATATTTTCTGGCACATTGAACCTCAAGAATTTCTTAACCTAAATATTGACCTACTGGCTGTTAGTCTTAACTTGGACATGAAGGCTAACACAACCTGTTTGACCTTTATATTCTTCTGTGGACTATTAAAGTCTTTCCCATTATAAGGCCTCATATGTCTACAAGGCATTTAAATTTATCTTTGGGTCATTACTTTTAGACATGAGACTATTATTGATATTGCAGAAATATTGTCTGTAGTGTAAAACCATTCACCACTGATATTAAACTTTCTGTTTACAGTAAATTTGGGTTCCACAAGGCTGACATTGATATGCCGTCTGTCTGTCTGTCTGTCAAATTTATTTGGTTAAAAAATTGCAAAAACAGTGTGTATATAAAACGATAAATTGGAAGAGTTTTATCACTTTGAAATATAAGATTATATGAAATATAAACACTGTATATAAGATGATTTTTTAACTAGTTCAACTTACACCACCACACATACCTCAAATAGATTGTAACAAATAGATCATGTTGATTGGTTGTCTTTAATAATTTTAAGAGTTAGTGTAGTTGACATGCAAAGTTAAGTAGGATAAATATAAAAATTATTTATTGAAATTATTCTAAATGGCATACACTCATCTGCATCTGCAAAAATATTATCAGCTCATGGAGGCTTATTAAATTCTAAATTTGTTTTTCATCTGCAAACATATCGTCTTGGTACCTGTTTTGACGCGGACCAGAAATGACGCACCAATTTAGTTTTGGGTTTTATATTTCTAAACAAAAGCCGTGACGTCATTGATAATTACTATTCATAACATAATGGTGAAGGTCATATGACTACAACATAGATACCTAAAACTCTGTCCAGAAATGTTCTTATTGCTTGAATGATTAAAGATAGTGCAATTTCCGCCATTTTATTAAGGTAAAAAACAGTCTACCCTTCCCCAAATGATAATCAGTCCTAAATCCACTTTGATCGGCAAAAGTATGTAAGCGCATGCTTCCCCAGTTTGTGTTTTTCAAATCATGTGACTGTCATGTGACATGGTTTTACATTTAAGCGGGAATCACTGTAGAACAAATGATCATCGCTTATATAATTTTCTTTGGTTTATCTATTTTTTTCATTCATTGTATGAAGTATACATTGATAAATGTATTATTGTCAATGTTGTTTTATGAATGCAATTACTTCATATTTTCAAGTATTTGGAATATATATGTCACTTTGATAAATTTTTAACAATTTAATATAAAATTTGAAATAAAATACAACTTACAATTAAATTAATGTAAAAAATTGTGTTGCTATCAACATGATGATAAAAGTGACTGTAAATGTCAAAATTTGTTAATAAAATTGAATTTTTTGAATAGTGTTAACTTTAAATTATCCGGATTGAAGCATTTTTTCGAACATCAGGTACATGCAAGTGGTTTTTACTGGTTTGTTTACAGTGCGTCATTACTGGTCCCCATCATAAGGTTGACAGTCCGTTTGTAATGTTAGCAAACATGATTTTTATTGCTATTACTGTTTCAAAAATAAACTGTTTAATGATTGAAATATTTTAACAAGTGATCAATCTTTCATTCTGTTCCGTTTTTCTAATTCTTTTAAATGGAAGATTAAATATAGAGACAAACACAACGTTAGGTGCGTCATTACTGGTTCCTCAGGGATATTTTGTGTACAATATAGAAATATGATAATTCTACAGTGAATTATGTCATATTAATAAAATTGAGAAAGGAAATGGTGAATATGTCAAAGCGACAACCACCCGACCATAGAGCAAACAACAGCCGAAGGCAACCAATGGGTCTTCAATGTAGCGAGAATTCCCGCACCCGTAGGTGTCCTTCAGCTGGCCCCTAAAATATGCATAATAGTACAGTGATAATGGACGTCATACTAAACTCCGAATTATACACAAGAAACTAAAATTTAAAATCATACAAGACTAACAAAGGCCAGAGGCTCCTGACTTGGGACAGGCGCAAAATTGCGGCGGGGTTAAACATGTTTATGAGATCTCAACCCTCCCCCTATACCTCTAGCCAATGTAGAAAAGTAAAACAATAACAATACGCACATTAAAATTCAGTTCAAGAGAAGTCCGAGTCTGATGTCAAAAGATGTAACAAAAGAAAATAAATAAAATGACAATAATACATAAATAACAACAGACTACTAGCAGTTAACTGACATGCCAGCTCCAGACCTCAATTAAACTGATTGAAAGATTATGTCTTCATCATATGAATATCAGGTACAATCCCTCCCGTTAGGGGTTTAGTATCATACTATCATAAAATATATGAGAAGAACATAACCCGTGTCATGCCAACAACTGTTTTTTTAGAAATAAATGTGTTTAGTTCCGATGCAAAGACCCTATCAGTGAATCAATGTTAAAGCCAAAATATGCAATCTTTAATGACCTGACAACAGTATCGTAACTATATCCCCTTTTAATAAGTCTATTTAAAGGTTTTGTTAGTTTCTGAGGAGAATACTGACATTTTTGTGCTTTATAAAGAATATTTCCATAAAATTTTGGATGTGAAATACCTGAACGTATAAGATGTCTGCATGTTGAGTTATATATATTTACGAATTATTTCCTTATACCGGTGATAAATTTTAGTAAATGTTTTGACCAGTTTGTGATATCGAAAACCCTGGTGTAATAATTTTTCAGTAATACATAAATTTCTCTCGCTAAAATCTAATACATTGTTACATACACGAGCGAATCGTACAAGTTGAGATATATAAACACCATAAGATGGTGACAAGGGAACGTCACCATCTAAAAATGGATAATTAACAATAGGAAATGAAAAATCATCTCTTTTATCATAAATTTTTGTATTAAGCTTCCCGTTTATGATATAGATATCAAGATCGAGGAAAGGGCAGTGGTCATTGTTATCATTAGCTTTATTTAAAGTAAGTTCTACAGGATAAATTTCTTTAGTATACATACTGAAGTCGTCATTATTTAGAGCCAATATATCATCCAAATATCTAAAAGTATTGTTAAATTTTTGTATCAAATGTTGTTTTGATGGGTCTTTGCTAATTTTAGTCATAAATTGTAACTCATAACAATACAAAAACAGGTCCGCAATAAGTGGTGCACAGTTAGTCCCCATTGGAATTCCAATAACTTGACGATAACGGAATCTCCAAAGCGAACAAAAATGTTATCAAGTAAAAATTCAAGTGCATAAATAGTATCAAAGCATGTCCAATTGACATAGTTCTTTTGTTTATTGCTACTAAAAAATGATCTAAAAGAGTTTGAACATATGTACTCGCATTCCGACTTTTTAAATGCCCAGTTAATTAGGGATGTGAATTTTTTCTTAATAAGAATATGAGGCAAAGTGGTATATAGGGTAGAAAAATCAAAACTTTGAACAGATTCAAAATCACCAATATATGCATGCAATTTATCAAGTACTTCCAACGAGTTTTTGACACTCCAAAAGTAATTAATTCCACTATTTTCAAAGGCCTTATTTGAACAATTTATTATCAGGTTTTTTATTGTACCAAGTGTACTAGTAAGTAAAACAGACAATTTAGTAGTTGAACAATGGCTGGAAGATGAAATAAATCTATATTTGTAAGGTTTTTTGTGCAGCTTCGGAAGCCAGTACATAGTTGGGACTTTCATTGTGTTTGGTTCTGCTTGTAAAGAAGTAGCTAAAAGTTTATGTTTGTTACAGATGTCGTTTTCTGAAAATGAAGTCAGTTGGAATGTTGGTGAATTCGTGATTTCCTTTTGCAGAACCTCTATATAAAATTTACGTCAAACAATAATGATATTATTAGCAGCTTTATCAGCCGGGACAAAAACAAATTCCTTGGCTAGTTCTGTTAGTTTATTTTTGATACGCGAAATAGGGTTTTTATAGTTTTTGTTAAGGGTAAAATGTTCTTTAAAATGTTGTATTCGAATATCAACTATCTTCATTACTGAATTAAAAAAAGAGTCCAAAGATTTTTTGTCAGCTTTTTCCCGTTTTACCCATTTCAAACAGTAGGCGCGGAGTGAGTCGTTGATGATATTACGACACTCATTCCAGTTAACAGTTGACGGGGGACGATATTTAGGTCCTTTACTGAGGAATGATTTTAACTCTCGGTCGCGAACGATGTTAAGGTCTCCTGTTATAACATGGGAAATTGGTCCATAGGTGTATTCTGAATTACTGCAATTACACGACATAGGTGTATTTTCAGTGATATTTACATCTTTACACAATTGGCTATAATTAAACACATATTTTCGGGTAGATTTCTTGTAAATATAACAAATGAGAGGGAGTTCCGTATTATCAAAATATCCAGGAATTTGGTCTTTAACAGAATGGTCGTTAAAAATACCGGCAATATTTACAAAATCAAAACCTTTATTGACATACTTTATTTTAATAAAATGTTTTTTATGATCTTCAGGGCGATCAATTTTTGGAAACAGTTTAGAATAACAATATGCCATTATAATTTGGACAATTTCATACTTAGGACTGTAATATGAAATTGTGTTGCAATCCTCTAAAATTTTATTTAATTTATTTATAGGTAAAGAACAAAGCTTGGTTAACAGATAATGTCTGCCGTTGTTTTTTGAAATGGAAATTAGGTCCGAAATATTTGTATGGTTGGTCCGAAATTTTCTTTGATTGCGATTTTTTCTGCGTCCATGAGAACGATTTTTACGAACAGTTTTAGAAACTATATCCAAAATGTTAACAGAATCGGTTCTTGATATATTGCCAATTCCCATGATATTATCATTAAGACCGAGAGGGTAGACTGTCTGTAATTTTTTAATCCAATTTAATTCATTTATTTTTCGTGATCGTACAAACTTGGAATGAGATTCACCAGGCTGCTTATTTACTACTTCTAAAGGTTGAACTGTTAAATATTTAATAGGATAAAACTACAGGAAAGTTTCATTATCGATTGAATGTGCATCTTTTCAGTAAAATATTATATGATTATCAGTAATCAGATCTGCATATGTTCTGTAATACACTTTGATGAAATCATTTAATTTTCTTATGTGTAGGTAGTGCTCATGCACTGAGGCACCATCTGAAAATATCTTACAGGAAAAAAGTTTGTACATTAGAAACACAGGCACTTGTCTCAAATTTTTTTTGCCTGTATACCTTAATATAACACAAGGTACTTAACTTAATTATTGAATAATGACACCCAGTCCTGAATTCCTGTTATTTTTTTTATTTCTCGGTTGTCAAACCTACTTAAACTTAATATGCCGTAAATCTAAATTGATTTATCTACACAATGGTATATGACACGACTATCATTGTTGTCGGGATCATTAGAAGAAGGCCTCAGAAGTCGGTCAACGGGATATTTTTTTGCATTCGTCTCAATTTTTGGCAACACCCAGCCCGCAGAGATTGAATTATTATAAAAAAATATTAAAATAAAAACTGTTAGCTTCCCTCTGACTATATGAATTATTACCTTTATTGTAAATTGTTTACAGATAATGTGAAACAAACCCAAATTAGTTTGTTATGAAACACACGTGTACACATCGACACTAATGTAGAGTTATAAATTGACCAAAATTTCCCACATTTATTTTAGCCAGACGATTGACCAATGAGAAACCAGTATAAAATTACATGCGGACTGGGTGTTGCCAAAAAATTAGACGAATGCAAAAAAACATCACGTTGACCGACTTCTGAGGCCTGCTACTAATGATCCCGACAACAATGATAGTCGTGTCATATACCATTGTGTAGATAAATCAATTTAGATTTACGGCATATTAAGTTTAAAAGTAGGTTTGACAACCGAGAAATAAAAAAAATAACGGGAATTTTGGACTGGGTGTCATTATTCAAAAATTTAGTTAAGTACCTTGTGTTATATTAAGGTATACAGGAAAATTTTTTTTTGTTACAAGTGCCTGTGATTAGAAATGAATAAAAGATTGATTTTTGGATACCTGGTTGATTTTGAATTATGGTTTTATTTGTATTTCATTTATTATCTATACTTTGTAGTTAATTGTTTTCTGAGGTGTTGTTTGCTGTAGATAGTATCATCATGATTATTGCAGAACTGAATGGCATTAATTATATTTATGTTTGAGTTTATTATGTAGATTGTCCACAATGTATTTACTCACAGGAACTTTTGATTGTTGGTTTACTAAGTGTATCATAAAGATAAAAGGATATATTATATGGATTTGTTTGTTTAGTTGCATTGCTTTTAATTATTTTATTTAGATTTTATTAATATTGAGCTTCTACATGTGATTCTCTGTCAATTTGCTTCTGATATTTGTCACTGAACATCTATATGTGATTCTTTGAATTTGCTTGTGATATTGGTCACTGAACATCTTTTAAATGTGATTGCCTTGAATTTGCTTGGAACATTTGTCACTGAACATCTTTTACATGTAATTGTCTTAAATTTGTTTGTGATATTTGTCATTAAACTTCTTCATGTAAATTTGCTTGTTATATTTGTCACTGAACATCTTCTACACGTGATTATCTTGAATTTGCTTGTGATATCTGTCACTGAACATCTTCAACATGTGATTGTCTTGACTTTGCTTGTGATGTTTGTCACTGAACATCTTCTACCTGTGATTTTCTTGACTTTGCTTGTGATATTTGTCAATGAATATCTTCTACATGTGTTTGTCTTGAACTTGTTTGTGATATTTGTCACTGAATATACTCTACATGGGATTCTCTTTAATTTGCTTGTGATATTTGTCACTGAACTTCTACATGTAATTGTCTTTTATTTGCTTGTGATATTTGTCACTGAACCTTTACATGGGATTCTCTTGAATTTGCTTGTGATATTTGTTACTGAACATCTTCTACATGAGATTGCCTTGAATTTGCTTGTGATATTTGTCACTGAACTTCCACATGGGATTATCTTGAATTTGCTTGTGATATTTGTTACTGAACATCTTCTACATGAGATTGCCTTGAATTTGCTTGTTGTATTTGTCACTGAACATATACTTGACATAAGGAAGATCACAAGAACTCTGTGAGGTTTTCTGTTCATATCTTTGTGAGTATGAAACTATATTGTACATTATATTAATGTGACTAATTTTCATACAAAAATATACCTTTCCCATTACTATATGCAATGCTCTTTTCTTATTTTTGGCAATGAATGCAATTCTTTTTATACCTTTTTTTTAACTTTTCAGAATAAATGACATTGTTGTTTCCTACTAAAAGATCAATTGATGTAAGATTGAGTGACCTGTATTTAAAGTGTCACATAAAACATCCATTACCACTCTGTCTGGTCAACAAAATCAATAGTCTCCCCTGTACCTCAACATATTCTACCAAGCTGCCTGTCATAAATACAAATTGATCATTGCAATTAGTTTGAACAATTTAAGAAAATTAGTTTTCCGTTAAATTTTCTGTATTTACAGAGTTTTAGAGAAGCAAGCTTCAGAAACAATTCCCTTGATTATGACATTAATTTTATTTGAAAGACAGAATTGGAAGATATAGGATGGGATATAGATTCTGATAGAGTGAACTGCATCCAAGGCTATATAATGTGATAATTAGTACTTCAACGTTGATGATTTTATACCACATCTCTCGGTAGTTGGTGTAGGTATTGACTTCAGTGTTTGAGACAAGAGAAAATGATTATTTTGTTTGTTTTTGGTAAATTGTCATTGATTTTGTTAGAATGGAATATAATCAGGTAATAATTCACACCACTTCTAAAATCAATGTATTGACTGGATAACATTGAATGCAATCAACATCATAAAGTATTCAATGAAAAAAAATCCGACCTATTTAGATTGGAATTTACCTGGCTTACACCAAAACCATGCTTCATTATCCTAGGTCTGATGTATTACTTCTAATTCAATAATAAGCACTGGCAAATGAAGAAAGACAAAAATGATTAAAAATACTGTCAATATAGTACGTGATATTGAAATGACCATGGAATTGACGTGTTTTGTGTAATGGTATAAGTTAATCCCTTGATATCAGTAAATATATAATGGTCAACCGTAGAGATGGAGGATAATGAACGAGTGTCTATCTATATCAAGGATATCTAATGTCATACCGTGAACTCTTAATGTCAAGGATATCTAAGGTGTCACACAGTGTGCAGTTATACGGCCAGGTTTAGTCAAGTGATTTAAGATTCCATTATAACTGGTACCTTTCTATATCAAGGAAATCTAAGATGTCATACTGTGAATCGTTGTATGGCCACTTTTAGTCATAAGTGATTTAGGATTCCTGAAAACTGGTGCGTCCTTATGTCAAAGATATTAGAGATGTCACCCAGTGCCTATACATCTATGACCACTTTTATTCATAAGTGATTTTAGATTCCTGTAGACATCATGCCATGCAATTGATAGAACTATTTTAGGAATTTAATGACAATTTTATTGTGTTAAAATGTTTGCTCTGTGTAATATTCAGTAGAACAAGAATAACATAAAGGAGGAAAAATAGATTAAGGTTTTAAATTGTTTATGGAATAACTTGTTGAAACATGGAATGTTTAGCATATAATCAACAGAGATTTGCATGTGTCATTCAAAATATCAATAAAGAACTGCACCATAAAGGTGAGTCACTCTGAGACTGCAGATATGATGTAATTCTTACAGAATAAAGAAAAGGATAAATAGGTTTCATAATGTCAACAGAATTTAGCATACATGTACATACATAAATTCTAGAAACACTGTCAAAGACACCAATCAGTAGTGGATCCATAACTTCTCAAAAAGGGGGGGGGGGGGGGGCGCGCTCCAGTCATGCTGCTTAAGTGATTCCTTCTATAATCAACCATTTTTATACGACCGCAAACCCATGAAAGGGGTGGCAGAGGCTCCCCAGGACCCCCTCTCTTATCCGACTATGTTAATTGCAATTATTGATGTTTTTCAGATCATGTTAGTCTGTAAGTGTGAAAATGTGCATTACACTATGAAGGGGCCTCTGTGGCCAAGTGGTCTGTAGTATTTCATCTACTATGTTCTTTATAATCCTGTCTATAAACTCTTGGTCTTGAAACTGTATATGCAAATGACAAGGTGCGTTCAAAGCCTTTTATTTTCTTCTAAATTTTTCCTGCTGACTGTTATTAAAGTTCTCTCTGAGTACTTAAGCTTTCTCCACCAAATATAAATTGGCAACCATCATTGTCGTTAAAATGCTGAAGTACCACCAAAAAAACATAAATCAGGCTGTTAGAATTCTCATTTAAATGTTTTACAATCTTTATTTTGTGGCCTTTTATAGTATACTATGAACATGATGAAGTATATGTGACCTGTGGTTGAAACAGTTGTAATTTCTTCTTTATTTGGTATCTGGTGGTGTTGTCTAATTGACTCATTGGAAATCATACCACATCTTATTGTTATAATAACAAAGAAACAACAGACATTAACCATTGATGAACAGTTTTTTTAACTAGTTTTAAATCTTGCTTTTCTAATGGAAGTTGTTACGTCTATTTTGGTGTTGTTAATAGAATTTTGAAGTTTTCATTTGGAAGCTCATTTTGTTTTCCTTGACTTTGATCATAAACAGTTTTATTTTGGTATTCCAATCCATTTCTTATACTGATGGTTGATTATCAATGTTGAAAATAATTTCACAACACAAAGCTCCCCTTTCCAAAGGCAGCATCCTCCAAATATAGAAATCAAGATTTTTGTATTAACACAAACATTTGTCAAACATATTTCATACTTTCATAGTACATTTTGTAGTTTATGATTGATTTGATTATAATTCAATTTAATAGGAAGTGTTTATTGATTTTTCTTGTTTAAGTAGTATGCTATATCTTATTGTCAGCTAACTGTCAAAAAGCTCTTGGCTGTTCTTTGAAAATGTTTGGCATTGAAGTTGAACTGAGTTTTCCTCACTGAATTTTGCAAGAAGTTTTAAGATATATTTGATGATGGCTAAATTTGGATAGTTCCTTCTATATATATAGAAGTCATTGTACTTTTAAGACACCAATTATTAAATGCATCTATATATATAGCATATATCTTCAAAACTTTACTTTCATTGTAATGTAACATTGTTATATCATAGCAATTAGTAAGGCCACACTTAAAAATATTTTGGTTTGCCCAAACCCTACCCAAAGGTTGAGACAGTGAGTAGGTAGGTAGGCTTTTTTTTTTTTTTTTTTTCAAAAACAGAAATTGAAGTATCAGATGTTTATTAGTCTTCATGCCTATTTGATTAAAAAAAACTTCTTCAAATCAGGACAATAAAAGAATTTGAGTAGGCAGCTTTTTTCTGAGTAGGTAGCGTTTGGACAAACAAACCTATTATTTATTATGGCCTAAGATTTTCAGGTCCTGCATAAGCACTAAAAATAAATAGTTGTTTGGTAATTTTTTTTAATATATATATTTCTGGTATATGAGTTGAAATAAAACCATGAAACAAAGACATGAAAGAGTAAGCTGTATGAGAAATATTTACATGAGTCATGGGTTAATGGAGACTTGAGTTCATTGTACAAAAATGTATCATATCTAATATTACTCAAATGTTACTGAATAAATTTAATACTTATATAGGCCTATACATTGTAATAATTTTCAAGGTTGCTGATCATGAACAGATTTAATAATATAAAGAAGATGTGGTATGGGTGCCAATGAGACAAGTTTCCATCAATGTCACAATGTGTAAAAGTAAATAGGTATAGTCCTTCAACAGGGAGCCTTGGCTAACACTGAAAAACAGCAAGCTTTAAAGGAGTAAATAGTTATAGTCCTTCAACAGGGAGCCTTGGCTAACACTGAAAAACAGCAAGCTTTAAAGGCTCTAAAAAGACTTTTTTAAAACAATTTAAACAGGGAAACCAAGTCTAATTCTATATGTGAAAAACAAGAAATGAGAAACACTTATGAAAATAGTAAAAGCACAAAAATATGGAACTCTAAAATTCAAAACAGAAATTCCGTTTACAAATGGCAAAATCAAAAGCTCAAACACATCAAACAAACAGACAACAACTCATATTCCTGGCTTTTTACATGCATTTTCTTATGTAGAACATGATGGATTAAACTTGATTTATAGCTAGCTTAAGCCTCTTACTTGTATGAAAGTTCTATTGACAACAAACCACAACCACTGACTGTGACTGAGCAACAGTTCTCTGACTGTGACTGAGCAACAGTTCTCTGACTGTGACTGAGCAACAGTTCTATGACTGAGGACAGTTGCATACAAATGCAGAGGGTTTATACCTTTTCTATATATATACATGTAAAATGCAGTACTTTTCTATTCCAGGTTATGTAGTGGGAAGTCCTGAAGATGAAATTAAGATTTTAGAGGATATGAGTCCTACTTCAAAAGTTCAACACCACAACAAACAGATATTAACAGAAATGAGTAAGTCAGGTCAATGAGGAGGTGTGGTATGACTGCTAATGAGACAACTATCCACCAGAGACCTAAAGAAGTAGACGCTAGTAATACTAAGTCAAAATACACCCTTCAACAATGAGCAAAACACATACTGCATAGCTAGTTATTAATACCTAAAAAAATAAAAACTTATATATAGAACATGTACCTCACATGTATGAAAGTGAAGAAAAATAGTATTCATTTGAATTTTGCAGTTTTAGGGATTTTTTTCATGAAGTCATAAACATATATCTGGGGTGTTTCATAGCACCATTCTTTTTTAATTTGGTATTTCTATAAAATATTTTGAAATTTGACCTGACATTGTTACCAAACCTTGTAACACAGACGTACCCAAATTGCACCAATGAGGGAATGACACCTTGTGCCACAATGACACATTGTGACACACATTTGAAGGTCTCATTCATACATTTTGTGGAACATTTTGCTATGGGGACTCGGGTAACAATTTTGTTATTACCAAAAATATTGTACCCTTGATTCATTAGCTCATCAAAGGCAGGGATCAAGTAACATTTCTAAAGGTTTAAGGAACTATATGATATATACAAGAATATTTCTGTTAAAGACTCTCCAAAGAGACTATTGCATGTTGATGATTACCTGAATACATTGAAGTTAATTAGTCTATAAGGTTATCAAAGTCATCTAAGTCATTGATAGATATCTCCTCCATATTGGAATCAACCTTTATACAGTACCTCCAGCTAAGAATACTATTGAACTTCCATTAAATACAGAAAATAACATCTATAAGGGTTAACTTGTACATTATTTATTAGCCAGTCACACAAAGAAATGGTAATTAACAATAATCATGATGGTTAATCTTGGTGGTAGAATTGAAAATTGAAATAGAATCGATTCTTTAGAGATTTTATGTTTAATTTAGCTGAAATCCTTTTGCTTCAATTGTAAAGCTTGTAGGAAGTAAGGTTGTGAATTTGAATAGTAAAGTTTAAAGTGGGGGAGTGGAACATTTCAAATTAATTTCTTTTTTTCTTGTCATATTTATTTGAATTCCTGTTAATGGCGAAACTTAATTTAAATCTGTGAAGGTTAGACTCTCAAGTGAAAAAATGGAGAAAGTCTGTGTAATCACATAATTTATTTGGATGTTAATTTCATAATTGATTGGTTATAACCTGCTAAATATCCAGTGGCAAATATTTCATGCATTTGAAGGATAAGAGCAACTATTAACAATTTAAAAAACAGGTAGGCTCTGTAAGGTGGGGGAATGGATGAAGGGAAAGAAATTTTGTCACTTTAAAGTTTATGTTGTTGGAAAGGGGCGGAAATATTGCTTTGCAACAGACCATCTACAAACCCCTCACAGAGTTATATACAGTTCCAAGGGGTTCAAGGATGCCAGGCCAGGGTAGATTGTTTTATGATGGATGTAATGATGCTTTTATAAATGTTACCAATTTACTAACCAAATTATAAAAAAGTCAAGAGTTTTAAAATTATGTTTATTATTTTGAGTTAATCCAAGCATTTATATACAAGCATGTAATACAATAGTTCACAACAAGTTAATTATATAAGATGTTAAAAATCACAATAATACCCAGTAACCATTAGTTAAGACTAGCTACATAGATATAGGAAGATGTGGTGTGAGTGCCAATGAGACAACTCTCCATCCAAATAACAATTTAAAAAGTAAACATGTATGTATTCAACATGATCTAAAATTATAGACTTTTAGTTACAGCAAGTTATATTATACACAGTATATATGTAAAAAGTTAAAAAAAACCCAACATAGATACGTAACTCTGAGGAAAGAAATAGGTTCAGTAAGACCCCATTTTGGCCCAAAAATATAGCTGTTTTTAAAAATATTAAAAATTTATACTTTTAGCTATTCATTGGAAAGTATAACGCTTTTGCTACATAAATATGTTTTTTTTTTACAATACAATGCACATATATTAGGTACTAGCATCATTTAGTCATGCTAAATTACTGAAACCTCACAATTTACCAGTTTAGTTAAATTTTAGACAGTTTCCGTCATTAAATGAATGTGGCTGCATTCGTGCTCATTCTTAATATTGAAACAATGTAAGTTGTATTTGATGATAATGCAAAACATATATATATATAGGTTGAGGATGAACACAGATGCAGCCACTTTTATTTTTTACCAAAAAAAACCACCTGAATAAATCAGTTAAAACCTTTCACATAAACTTATTGAATTAACTGAAATAGACAGTTGAGTGTTTAAAAAGTGTCTAAAATCTGTTGTCAGATGAACTTGAAATTTGAGGCCAAAATCAGCCCTTACCGGACCTACTACTTTCAAAATGGAAAATAGTTTATCATTGTTTATCATAATTATGAAAAAATCAAAAGCACACATACACATCAAACCAATGGGAAAAAACTGTTATATTCCTGACTTGGTACAAGTATTTCCTTATGCAGAAAATGGTGGATCTAACCTGGTTTTGTAGCGCTAAACCTCTCACTTGAATGACCGTCCCATAATTATCGTGAACTTCCAATTTCATATGACAATGAAATAACAAAAATATACATGAGTAAATGTTTCTACTTCATGTCATCCTGTTCAATCCTTAAATATCTCTCTAGTCTTCAAGCTTATCATCTCCCATCAACTCCTCAATGCTGAAACATACTCGCCTTTATATATCAATTGCCACTAACTATCTTTCCTTTGTCCTAAATTGCCACCAAACATACACCAACCTCTTTATGTAAAAATATATATCTAAACATGGTAAATACTATCATGTACTTTAAGTCTATCTAACCTCTATGAAATCAGATACATTATATGATTACTTAATTAACTATGACAAATCTAAAGTAAAAAAATTAATGAATACTGTAAACCAACTTATTTTCGCAGATGCTTTATTTCAAGTTTTACCCTTTCTTGACCTCTTTCCCGGCTATTTAATTTCGCAATTATTTGAATTACTTGATGAAGTTTATTAAGGAAAGATCAAAGATTGACATATTCGCGACGATTTTTATTTTGTTATTTTTCTACTCGCGAAAGTTGCGAAAATAAATCGCTTGCGAAAGAATAAATAACTCTTGAAAATAAGTTGGTTTACAGTATACAGTTCAGAGTTTAAATGTGTTTGAAAACAAAAAATTAACATTAAACATCTAATTGCTACACATTTACATAGGTTTATTTTAACAATTTTCAATTTTTTGCCTCTTTATGAACATCTTGTGAACTCAGATTATTTATTTTGATATTTATTATCAGGGACACAGAATTTCGATGTTATACGGTTTGCCACTTACAGAACGGCCTGTAAACTCAGATTTATACAGAAGAAGACCAGTCGTAAGTTTTTATAAATACTACAGTCAAAATTCAATACAAAAATCCAAAACTATTGACTACTGTGGATTCGTTATTATTCGTAGGATACCAATTTTCGTGGTATTCGTTGGTAATGGTGAACCACGAATTTAAAAGTTTAACATATCACAAATTTGCTGTTGGGTGGTAAAAAAACTTTGACCAAACAATGAAATCAAATATCCACCAAAATTCAAGATTTTCCCAAACCGCGTAAATTTGTACCCACGAAAATAAATGAATCCACAGTAACATAATATACATAGTTTAGCACAAATAAATGAAATATAAAAATAAGGAGATGTGGTATTTGCAAATGGGATAACAAACTGTCCACCAGAGTGCAAATGAGGAGTTGAGTTATAACAATACAATTTATGAAAAACAATTATGTACAAACATGAACAAACTGGACAGCAACTGAATCACAGGCTATTACTTTGGAACAGAGGTGTAACAGCATTACATAAAAATATTTTGGAAAGAAGAAAACTATTATACAAACAAAAGACAAAGCACAGACATAAGAGTATTTGGAGTTGCAGAAAGCTGGTTCAAAGCTTATTACAACCATTAATTCTAATGTAATATGTTAAACCTATAAATAAAACAATAATATTTGTCCTGTAAGAATTAAAACAATTCCTTGATGTCATGCTCTGTGCTCATTTTAAAATGGATAGGCATAATATTTGACAAAACACTTGCTGTAAGATATATACAAATATAATACCTGCTCAAGTTAAAAGGAGCATAGAGCATGATACAAAGGAATTGTTTCTTAAAAAAAAGATTTACTCCCAGACTTTTTACTCCATACTTGACATGTTTAACAAATGATTCGGAATAACATATTATGCCTGCATTGATATATATTCACAATTTAATACAAAATATAAAATAAATGCAGAATTAAAAAAATAAAAAATGAATACACAGTTCAATTCAAAACACAAAATTAATGTGTAGTTCAAAACAAAACACAAAATGAATGCAGAATACACAATAACTACAAAATGAAAGCAAAATTAGTTGTTTTTGTACTGGATTGATTGATTGATTCCTTGACTGCTGCTTACTTCACTTTCATTAAATATTTCATGCTTAGATATGAGAACAAATTAACATTTGATATAATAGGTAGGTTCTAGAAGGTAGATAACTTGAAGGACAGGAAATTAAGACTGACATTGGAAAAGGAAAATTTGTGTAAAAGTTCATATAGTTAAGCCGTTAGGAGCCTATTTTAAAAAGTAACAGTTTATAATTATTGTCCAAATTGGAGAATTTATGTAAATTTTGTGCTACATATTTTTCTTACACTTTTTTTGTCGAGCCTTCGACTTTAGTCGAAAAAGCGAGACTAAGCGATCCTACATTCCGTCGTCGTCGGCGTCGGCGGCGGCGTCAACAAATATTCACTCTGTGGTTAAAGTTTTTGAAATTTTAATAACTTTCTTAAACTATACTGGATTTCTACCAAACTTTGACAGAAGCTTGTTTATGATCATAAGATAGTATCCAGAAGTAAATTTTGTAAAAATAAAATTCCATTTTTTCCGTATTTTACTATAAATGGACTTAGTTTTTTCTGCGGGGAAACAAAACATTCACTCTGTGGTTAAAGTTTTTAGAATTTTAATAACTTTCTCAAACTATCCTGGGTTTGTACCAAACTTGGACAGAAGCTTGTTTATGATCATAAGATAATATCCAGAAGTAAATTTTGTAAAAATAAAATTCAATTTTTTCCGTATTTTACTTATAAATGGACTTAGTTTTTTCTGCGGGGAAACATTACATTCACTCTGTGGTTAAAGTTTTTAGAATTTTAATAACTTTCTTTAACTATCCTGGGTTTGTACCAAACTTGGACAGAAGCTTGTTTATGATCATAAGATAGTATCCAGAAGAAAATTTTGTAAAAATAAAATTCAATTTTTTCCGTATTTTACTTATAAATGGACTTAGTTTTTTCTGCAGGGAACCATTACATTCACTCTGTGGTTAAAGTTTTTAGAATTTAAATAACTTTCTTAAACTATCCTGGGTTTGTACCAAACTTGGAAATAACCTTATTTATGATCATAAGATTGTATCCAGAAGTAAAGTTTGTAAAAAGATTACTCTGTTTTTTTCTGTAATTTACTTTCAAATGGACTTAGATTTTCTTACAATCATAAAATAGTAACAAGAGGAATATTTTTATTGATTTTTTTCCTCATTGTTGTTGAGCCTGTGATTTACAGCAAAAATAGGCGAGACACTGGGTTCCGCGGAACCCTTACAAATTTTTTTTTTTATCAATAAAGTATACAGATTACATGCACAAACCAATACAATACACAAAAAACACATGAAAAACAGACTAATTTCAATTCTATAAAACAAAAAATACAAAATTTACATGCATAATTAAAAAAATACAGATAATCTAAAAAATCATTTAAAAAATACAGATAATCTAAAAAATCATTTATAAAATCACTAAAACATCATTTAAAAAATATAGATCTCACTTCTGATCTCTTGATAATATCTATATTTCTCCACATCGTTTGTATGATGTTCATGATAAGACTTGTCAATCAGCCATCAATCTTATTAAAATAAGTTCTCATCACTTCCACTTGCTCTTCAATTTTTTGGGGAAAGACGGCTTCAAGCCGTCAATCCCCTATGGGGTTGACCAGAGTGACACTCCCTCACATCATTCATTTTGTTTTTATACATGTTATAGTGTGGGAAAACCCCCCAACAAATCTTACTTAGATTGAAGAGAAGGAGACCCAGAAATGAATAGTTTGACTTTAAACACTTTTTTACACATTTCCCTTCTGTTTCTCACGAAATTATCGTATCTTGAACTCTCCTTTACACTATTTACGTTTATTTTACAATTCGGAAAAATTAATGACGAGATATTCTAAATATATCCAACCTACATTGTATTTTATAGTGACGTCATTCTTGGAAGAAGCAGGGATATCCTTCACAAGTTCACTGGTTATTTAAATCATTCTTAGAGATCGTGCACTAATTACAAATTTGTATTGGTTAAATCTAAACATAATATTGTTTACTGTAGATGATTTAAACATCAACATACAATACTTTAATTTGTAGGTCAACAACTTTCAAAATAAACAAAGATCGTGGGGTTACATGAGACAGGGGAAAGAAACGATTTTATTACTTTTTTCGGGTCTCACTAATCAGAGACAAGAAGCGTCAAAAAGAGACAAGAAGCGTCAAGAAGACTATTTAGCGACAAGAAAAAATTATTCTTCTTGTCGCTTCTTGTCGCTAATTAGTGAGACCACTTTTTTCTGTAAAAATTCTGGGAATCTTCCTCCAATTCAGGAGCACCTCAATTGATGAGTAATTATCTACTAAAATAAAAGTTAATGTATTTAAACACTTCAAATGTGACATTTCATTGGATTAGCAGTCTTCTATTAAAACTAAATTTTTGTGTACCTACATAATCATTGTAATGGTAAAAAATTTAAAAAAAAAATCATTTTGTAGTTTAAACATATTTATTATTTACAAATATTTCAAAAGTAAGATTTGGAAACAAGCTTCACACAGTGTACATCACTCATATTGTTTTTTTATTAGTACCTGTTTCCCTGTGATGAGAGTTGTAACTCGGAACTTTAACAATGGAAATTTAAAACTGAATAGATTTTTCAGTCCACACTTTCTAAAGAAAAAACTTAAAAATCCAAGAGTACTGTCACTAAAAATGGAAAATGGCCCTAGCCTGCAGTTCAGTGGTACAAAATCAAGATTTCAAAAAATATTGTAGTTGTTGTGAAATGACAGAATTCAGTTGAGTTTTAGATAATTAGCTATCAACTTTAATCAAATGTTTAGATTTAGAAGATGCAGATCTCTTCCTTTGGTTCAAATTGAATCCTAAACTAAGGAAATGAAATTACATAAACAACAATTGATTTCAATATTGTCAACCTTTCTAAATGTTCTAGCTGTTCTCTTTTTCATTCTTCATATGAAAACTATCAAAAGATACCCCCCCCCCCCTCCTTTTCCAAAAACATAATTAAATAGAAACAAGGGCCGTCTTTCCCCTCAGAGCTATTCAGCTCTTTGATTTATATGTCACTGCTCAAACGGCGACATATAAAATATTTTAGGAGCAAGTGATGAGAACTTATTTTAATAAGATTGGTCAGCCATTGTCATAAGACCTTCACCTCATTTCATTTGAATGATTAATTATCATGATTATATGAATTTACACCAAAAAATAATGAGAAAATGGAAATTGTGCATTTTTTTAAGTCATATTCATCAGAAAAAAAAATAAAATTCAAATAGAACATGACCTACTTACAAAAATAGAATAGAAAATCAGTAGCATTCATTTTATTATGTAAAACAATAAGAAAAAGTTTGATGAAATTATGAAGCATGTTTAATATCATAGTTGCAGTAGGGAAATATTAATTGGTTAGATCTAAATAGAAAATTTGTTATATATATATATATATGTGACAAAAGAAAACTAAAAAATAATTAATAATTGAATGTTGTGTTGCATACCTATACATGAATCATTTGGAAAATTAGAAACATAGAAACATAGTAAAGTATAAAAAAGAAAATAGTTTCTGAAAAAGCTTAGTTGAATTCCAATGAAATAAAATTAAAAAATGTTGGAATGTAGAGTGGGGGTCCCATATTCGCCGTGGACACAATTTCGCCGTTTCATGATTTTGAGGTGTAAACACTTCAAAGGATGGCTAAAATGGAAGAAATATGACGATTAATTATAATTTCATAACAAATATGAATATTTTTTAAACTTAAACAAAATCACGGCACTTACTGCAAAAGATCGAAAAATGGACAACGATTTTCGGTCAATTTCCTGAATGAAAAACAGGATTTTCAAAGATTTTTTTCTTAGTATTTTTTGGACTGATTGGTCTAAATTCCTGTTTTTTTCACATTTGAAATGTCTGCTGTTCATCTTTAGTGAAATTTATTTGATAAATATTATATAAAGCTGCAGTTATTTGGTTTTAAATAGATGTGTAAAAACGGCGAATATGTGCGCCCCATTGACGAAACTTCAGGAAATTTCAAACGCCCTTTAATCTAACTTTACAGGTGATTATTTTCAAACAAACATGTTTTCAAGCCTAGGAATGTTTAACATTTGAAGTTATCTTCATATTGAAATATCAGTACACTTCAAAAACATATAGACCTGAACATAAACTGTAGAAAACATGGAAAGATATGGCGAAAATGAGCACCCACTCTATTGTTATCCAAAACCATTAGTAATATTTCATGAATCAATGACATAAACATACATTGTTACAAATTAAATACTCAAAAACACAATCTAATAAAGAGAACTTTCAATTTTTAAACAAAATCTGTCTGACCAAATAAAATAATATATTATACAGCCATATATAAATAAACTCTTGATTAGGTGAGGAAACCATTGTTGAAAGAGGTTTTTATGTTATTATATATACAGGAATCAGGACTTTTATTTTATTGTTAGCAAAATTGTTGGTATAATGTGATTGTAATATATATTTGATGATTAAAAAATTGAATCAGTAAACTAAAACAATTAACTTTGTGTCATTTCAGTATCAGTAGTAGATATATGGAACATTATAGAAGCTTTCAGAGAGAATGGACTTAACACTTTAGAACCAGAATCAGAACTGAATTCCTCCCGGGTGGAGTCTGTGTTAAACAGTATATATGTCCACCTAAACAAACGATTGCCGTTATCACAACAGGTCAACTCTCATCAATGTGTACAGATGTTATTAAACTGGCTGGTGGGAGCTTTTGACAGGTAGGATTTATAGAAACATGTCCTCTAATTTCTATGTATGTTGACAGTCAGATATACAGTGGGAGGGATCACAGACCTTATACTGTAAGCAATTGGTTAATTATATTTGGTGTATGGAGTGACCTGATTTTCTTGTATATACTGTTTAGAATTGTGATTTATTTGAGTTGTCTCTAGTAGAATTCATTATTAGATAAATATTATTCTGCCTAAACCATGGTTTAATGAACTTAGACTAACTGTGCACTACATGAAAAGTATCATGTATATGTTTTTTCATATTCTATCTATAAGATAAATTGAATTTTGTCAAGTATGTGCCATTGTTATCACAAATAAAACCTGATGACTCATTATGTTTAAAACAAATACACCGAGGCTTCCTCAGTTCATCCTCTTCACTAATCAATACTTTACTATTCTGTCCATCTTTTGATATTACTATTATTCTATAATAATAGTCCACTACAATAATGTTACCATAAGTATCTATACAAAGTCCTCTTGGTCCTGTTAAATCCTGTGTATATTGCCAGATCTGTTCACCTGATTCATCATAACAGTTTACTGCTTTACCAACCATGTCACTATAGATTACTCTGTCATTACAGTAAACAAGGTTAAAGAGGTTTGATTTACTCTCAACTGGTATTGACTTCAGTGTATTTCCTTCCAAGTCTATAATACGGATTTCATCATCATCATCATTATCACTCAACCCTACAGCCAGGGAATTATTGTAGAAGGATAAACCATAGGATTGTTTGTCTAATGTGATAACTTTGGTAACTGTTTCATTCTCCATATTGAAGATCTTAATGGCTTCCTCATTAGGATAAGTTATGGCAATAGTGGCCTGATTGATCTGTGTAACACTCCAGGCTTCATCAGGTATAGGTAATTGTTTCTTGAGTTTGCCATCAGAAGTAAGTAGGTTAACTTCACCAAACTCTTCCACCACTATAACTCTTCCATCCATCAGACAAATCATGTCACTGATCATCTCCTCTGTGTTGATCTCTATCTTTGTCTCTATATTCATTGTCATGTTGTTTATATTGGATTGTTCACGTGATTCTACTTGTGCTTCCCTCCTCGCACTGGTTTCTCTATTCAACAGTGTTTCTGTTTTAACAACTGTTACTTCTCCCAGGGATTCTAGTGATCCTAACTTCTTTAGTATGCTTCCTATTTCATAATTTCGCTCCATTTTGATATCAAATTCTTTAGCCCTGTCATTGTTTTCCAGATCATCAACATATCGTTTACATTGATGTACTTGTTGTTCAATCTGATGTAAATCAAGAAATGATTGTAGTTTAGAAGTATTTGTTGTGACTGCATGCAAATGTTCTTTCATTTCCTTCACTTTTTTTTTCTTCCTTTCAACTTCAGAAATGAAGTCTCTAGCTGTTGATATCTCTTGATCCCTGATGTTGTCTGTTTCTTTGCGTAACTTTTTCTCTAGACAATCCAAATATTTATTTATTTTCTTCCTTATTTTAACAATTGATTCTTTAATGCCTTCACATTGTTGTTCTCCAGTTTTGATGTTTGTTGATTTATTATTTACCATTTGATCCAAGAGATGTAAGATGGAGTTGATATCTTTCTCCACAGAGTCTTTTGTTTCTTCAATCCTTGTTTTTTCCACAACACCTGCTAAACTTTTTATTCCAGTACATTTTGAATGACTAGTGGAAATACATTCATCACAGCATGGCATTAAATGAATGGGGCAGTACAAGATCAGCTGTAGACTATGTTTGTCACATTCTGTATTGATAGCTCTGATGGGGGGTTTGTAACTTTTGATATCAATAGTTTTATGATCACGTGTTGCCTTAGATCTTTTATGATGACCAGAACATGTTGAACATAATCCTTCATCACAGTTGTAACACCAGATGTCAGCTTTAGTCTTTACTTTTCTTTCTCCACAAGCTCCACATGGTATAGGTTTACTGGATGCCATGACCTGAACATATACAAGATATAAGTTTTTAGCCTCATGTAGCAACTTTTCCTGACCATTACGGAAAATAGGTATTTAGTGGGATCTTAACACGTACTTGTGATTTGGTTAAAATCGGTTTTATTAAAAATATACGAAGAAATGTCGAAATGTTCAGGATTAAATTGAATCCGTATTTCGGTAGGATTGTGCAAGCATACGATTTTTATTGCGTCTTCCACTTTGAGAAGCGAAAAATCTTTAACTACTTTATTCAAATATTGTGTAAAAACGTTAATTTTGAGCTATGAAAGTCAAGTGGCTTGAGCATTTTCTGAGGAAGTTAAAAAAATTGCAAAGAAATATGTTTACAGTGGGTTAGCTTTCATTTGTCTTCACTATCTATAGATTAACAATTTTTGGTTATATTTATAATTTAGAATCATCATTGAAGGCGGCGGACGATTGCACAGTTAATTAATTATATTGATGTGCCATTTGTATGCAAGAGTGACATTCTGTTGTATTATGTGCCAATTCGAAAAAGTTATGCGAGTATTCTCTCCCCTTAACAGGTTCATTATTTTATAATTAAGTTTAGGTTTCTGATATAATTTTGAATAATTACAAAATGTATCAATACAATATATTTCAGTTTTTGTTATTGGTGTATCAAAAACATTGATGTATGAATATAATTTCATAAATTTGAAACGTTTAAAATGATTACATACCAATATAAAAAACCGTTCATCATTTTTGAAAAAGACTTTGAACGAAATTGTATTATTTATCTTCCCTTGATGATAGATTGATTGGGAAATGAACCAGCGTTATCTAATGGTAATCACAGAGAGGGACCAGCAAGCAATTTTAAATAGTAGCTTTTTCAACGTTATAACAATTTTCAACTATAAACGAATGTTACTTTATATAAATATAAGGACTTCGTTAGCTAAATCTACAAATTTTATTAGATATTATGATTTTTTATTGCAATAGATTAATATGCTACCTCATGGGCAGGTACACCTGGTATAGGTTTACTGGATGCCATGAGTCCATGACTTACACATATATAAAATGTAAGTTATTAAGCCTTATGGGCAGGTACACCTGGTATAGGTTTACTGGATGCCATGAGTCCATGACTTACACATATATAAAATGTAAGTTATTAAGCCTCATGGGCAGGTACACCTGGTATAGGTTTACTGGATGCCATGAGTCCATGACTTACACATATATAAAATGTAAGTTATTAAGCCTTATGGGCAGGTACACCTGGTATAGGTTTACTGGATGCCATGAGTCCATGACTTACACATATATAAAATGTAAGTTATTTAGCCTTATGGGCAGGTACACCTGGTATAGGTGTACTGGATGCCATGAGTCTATGACTTACACATATATAAAATGTAAGTTATTAAGCCTTATGGTCAGGATCCACATGGTTCCAGATTTATTATCTACCTGATGTTATTGGCTCTTGACCTTGTAATTAAACATAATGGGGCTTGGTGAATAACCCTTGTCCGTCTTTACATACATACTTAAGTCTGTATGTCCAAAAATTGGCTTCTGTTTTCTAACTTAAACCAAATGTTATGAAACTAATACACAAACATACAAATTACCACAAAACACAGATCAAGTGAGAATTAGTGGTATTACTTTTACAATTCTAGAGATATGCACCTTTACAAATGAAAATTTGATGAATTTTTCGTTTCCGTTATCGAAATTAAGTTTTCCTTATCTAAATGTTATGAAACTTATTCAGTACTATACACAATGCTTATTAGTACAAAACTCAGTTTAAGTACACATTTTGGTAGCGTAACTTTTTCTTAAGTACACAGTCCCTTTTTGTCGAAAAAGCTAGACTAAGCGATCCTACATTCCGTCTTCGTCAGTGTCGTCATTGTCGGCAGGGTCCACAAATATTCACTGTGTGGTTAAAGTTTTTAAAATTTTGATAACTTTCTTTAAATATCCTGGATTTCTACTAAATTTGGACAGAAGCTTGTTTATGTTTATAAGATAGTATCCAGGAGTAAATTTTGTAAAAATAAAATTTCATTTTTTCCATATTTTACTTTTAAATGGACTTAGTTTTTCTGCCCGGTGTCATATGGTATTTTGAACCCCCTAAAAAGTGAACCAGGGGGCATGGTATTTTGACCCCGGGGTCATTTTTCACATATGGTATTTTGAACCCCCCTGCGGTATATTGAACCCCCCTGTTTTTGATAAATAGTATTGCAGATAATCTAATTTACAATTTATTGGCTATCATTTTTTTTAATTTGTGGTTATAAGTAGGGGGTTCAATATACAGCAGGGGGGTCAAAATACCATGGCTAAGCAAAATTTTCAAAATATCTTTTCCAGCATGTTTAACACATACAAACCACTTATTGGAGTATTATAACTATGTTAAGGAGTTAGAATAGCTTGAATTTTTGAAATTCAAAGTCTATAGTAGGGGGTTCAATATACCTCAGGGAGGTCAAAATACCATGGCTAAGTAAAATTTTCAAAATATCTTTTCCAGTATATCAAATATATACAAACTACTTATTGGAGTATTATAACTATGTTAAGGAGTTAAAATAGCTTGAATTTTTAAAATTTAAGGTGTATAGTAGGGGGTTCAATATACCGCAGGGGGGTCAAAATACCATGGCTAAGTAAAATTTTCAAAATATCTTTTCCAGTATATTAAATACATACAAACTACTTATTGAAGTATTATAACTATGTTAAGGAGTGGGAATAGCTTCAATTTTTGAAATTCAAGGTCTATACCGCAGGGGGGTCAAAATACCATGGCTAAGTAAAATTTTCAAAATATCTTTTCCAGTATATTAAATACATACAAACTACTTATTGAAGTATTATAACTATGTTAAGGAGTGGGAATAGCTTCAATTTTTTGAAATTCAAGGTCTACAGTAGGGGGTTTAATATACCGCAGGGGGGTCAAAATACCATGGCTAAGTAAAATTTTCAAAATATCTTTTCCAGTTTATTACATACATACAAACTACTTATTGGAGTATTATAACTATGTTAAGGAGTTAGAATAGCTTGAATTTTTGAAATTCAAGGTCTATAGTAGGGGGTTCAATATACCGCAGGGGGGTCAAAATACCATGGCTTAGTCAAATTTTCAAAATATCTTTTTCAGTACATTAAATACATACAAACTACTTATTCGAGTAATATAACTATGTTAAGGAGTTAGAATAGCTTGAATTTTTCAAATTCAAGGTCTATAGTAGTGGGTTCAATATACCGCAGGGGGGTCAAAATACCATGGCTAAGTAAAATTTTCAAAATATCTTTTCCAGTATATTAAATACATACAAACTACTTATTGGAGTATTATAACTATGTTAAGGAGTTGGAATAGCTTGAATTTTTGAAATTCAAGGTCTAAGTAGGGGGTTCAATATACCGCAGGGGGGGGTCAAAATACCATGACTAAGTAAAATTTTCAAAATATCTTTTCCAGTATATTAAATACATACACACTACTTATTGGAGTATATAACTATGTTAAGGAGTTGGAATAGCTTGAATTTTTGAAATTCAAGGTCTATAGTAGGGGGTTCAATATACGCAGGGGGTTCAAAATACCATGACTAAGTGAAATTTTCAAAATATCTTTTCCAGTATATTAAATACATACAAACTACTTATGGAGTATTATATAACATGTTAAAGTTAGAATGCTAGAATTTTAAAATTTAAGGTCTATAGTAGGGGGTTCAATATACAGGAGGGGGTTCAAAATACCATGGCAAAGTAAAATTTTCAAAATATCTTTTCCAGTATATTAAATACATACAAACTACTTATTGGTGTATTATTACTAATGTTAAAAGTTAGAATTGCTTAATTTTGAAATTCAAGGTCTATAGTAGGGGTTTCATATAACCAGTAGGGGGGTCAAAATACCATGGCAAAGTAAAATTTTCAAAATATCTTTTCCAGTTTATTTAATACATACAAACTACTTATTGGTATTTATAACTATGTTAAGGATTTAGAATAGCTTGAATTTTTGAAATTCAAGGTCTATAGTAGGGGGTTCAATATACCGCAGGGGGTCAAAATACCATGGCTAAGTAATAATTTTCAAAATATCTTTTCCAGTTTTTTAAATACATACAAACTACTTATTCGAGTATTATAACTATGTTAAGGATTTAGAATAGCTTGAATTTTTGAAATTCAAGGTCTATAGTAGGGGTTCAATATACCGCAGGTGGGTTCAAAATACCATGGCTAAGTAATATTTTCAAAATATCTTTTCCAGTTTATTAAATACATACAAACTACTTATTGAGTATTATATACTATGTTAAGGAGTTAGAATAGCTTGAATTTTTGAAATTCAAAGGTCTATAGTAGTGGGTTCAATATACCGCAGGGGGGTCAAAATACCATGGCTAAGTAAATTTTCAAAATATCTTTTCCAGTTTATTAAATAATACAAATATTATTCGATATAACTATGTAAGAGTTAGAATACTTGAATTTGTTGAATTCAAAATCTAAGTAGGGGTTAATATACCGAGGGTCAAAATACATGGCTAAGTATAATTTTCAAAATTCTTTTCCAGATATATCAAATACATACAAATACTTATTGGTGTATTAAATGTAGGAGTAGAATAGCTGAATTTTTGAATCAAAATCTATAGTAGGGTTCAATATACCGCAGGGGGTTCAAAATACCATGGCTAAGTAATATTTTCAAAATATCTTTTCCAGTATATCAAATACATACAAACTACTTATTGGTGTATTATAACTATGTTAAGGAGTTAGAATAGCTTGAATTTTTGAAATTCAAGGTCTATAGTAGGGGGTTCAATATACAGCAGGGGGGTCAAAATACCATGGCTAAGTAAAATGTTCAAAATATTAAATACATACAAACTACTTATTGGAGTATTATTACAATGTTAAAAGTTAGAATTGCTAGAATTTAAAAAAATTTAAGGTCTATAGTAGGGGTTTCAATATACCATGGTAGGTGGGTCAAAATACCATGGCAAAGTAAAATGTTCAAAACATCTTTTCCATCATGTTCAATACATACAAACTACTTATTGGAGTATTATTACTATGTTAAGGAGTTAAAATAGCTTGAATTTTTGAAAATCAAGGTCTATAGTAGGGGGTTCAATATACCACAGGGGGGTCAAAATACCATGGCGAGGTATGTATTAAACTTGTTGGAAAAAAAACCATAACATTCACTCTGTGGTTAAAATTTTTAAAATTGTAATAACTTTCTTAAACTATTTTGGAATTGTACGAAGCTTGTTTATGATCAGAAGATAGCATCCAGAATTAAATTTTGTAAAAATAAAATTACATTTTCCCTATTTTCTTATAAATGGACTTAGTTTTTCTTCCAGTTAACATTACATACAATCTGTAGTTAAAGTCATAAGAAACCTCAAATTAAAAAAAAATATGCATATGTTTTTTATAACTAAATGGATAGTTTTCATTATACAACTTATGTACATATACTTTTTTCTGAGGAAAATTCTTCAATTTGTCCACATTTAGAAGAAGTTTACTTATTTTTAATTGCTTGCTTCCAGGAAGCAATTCGCCGACATATTTTCCGTATGCATATAGTGACACGAGCATAACCCTCCTCGTAAAAATCCGATGATCGCAATACGCATGGATCTGTCATTGAAATAAACAAATATCTGATTATACATGTTAAACACGTGCTCAATACCCATGCTTTTTGTGATTTGTTTACTATAAGGTGACAATCGGTAAAACTCGGCTTCAAAACACGGCATTTAATGAGCAGCCATATTTGTTGAATCATAACAAACAGAGAGAAAAAAATTGACGATTATATGATATATTTGCGAAAATAATGATAAAATCGTGCACAGAGGACTAAGATTATGATATATACATGCATTGGTTCAAGAATTGGATAAAGATTCTTAAACTAGCCCGGATTTTTTCCAAACTTGGACAGAAGCTTCTGACAATCAAAAGATAGTATCAAGAGGAATAATTTTATTGATTTTTTTCATCATTTTTGTTAGTGTGTGATTAACAGCAAAAGTAGGTGAGACACTGGGTTCTGCGGAACCCTTACAATTTTTTTATTATCATAAGAGACACTGTGTTTTATTCAGTTTTTTTTTCAGATATTTCAAAGGACATAAAACCTTTGTCATTCCCAAGAATCAGTTGGTATATATCTTGAATTGATTTTTTATTGCAAGATTAACTGCTCAGTTGAATAAATACTAGTGTTCTCTGTGGGAGTCATTCATTGGGAAATTTGAATTTGCCAAGGATCTTTGATTTTGTAAAAACAACTACAGTAATTAAAAAATTGAAGGAAAACATTTATTGTTATAATAAGTTTTTTTATTAAAAAGGTTCAACGTGAAAAAAGTATCTGTGAAAATAAGTTGGTTCTCAGTTATTTAAGGGATATTTATGAAAGTTATCTCCCTTAGAATTTCTAGGTGTAGTGGTTAGCGCATCGGATTGCTAAGACAAAGGACTTTTAAGGTTCTTGGTTTGATCCCGGTTCTGGGGAGAAAAATTCAGAGACTGAATTTTCAGCTCTCCTTTGACATCATTTGTGAGTATGGTCTTGAGAATCAATGATAGTCTGTAGGAACGGAACAATAGATGGCTGACCCTTGTGAAGAGTGAGCAATATATCTTACATGTATAAGACAACTTTGTAGATTTAGAAAAAGTACAGGCTTATGCAAAATGGCCATGGAAAGGGATTGATATAAGTTGTAATAACTTGTTTCCCAATCAACTATAAATAAATATGTTTGATCTAAGATTTCAATGGTTTTAACTGCTTAAAAGATAGGAAATATTTGTACAGAAACCTTACAGCAGGAATATATGATAAGGTCAATAAAGTTCCCATAATTTTTTCGTCAGTCATCTTTCTAAGTGATCCTGGCAGTAATTTAATCAACCAATTTTTAACCGGATTTTTGTAGGGATGTACGGCGGTCGGGCGGGCGGCAATCACATGTTGTCCGTGCATTAACTCGTGAACCGTTCAAGCTTTTAAAATTTTAATATGTTGTTACTGACAACTAAATGAATGTCAAGTTCAATAATGGTGATTTTGACTTTTACCGTTCAGGAGTTATGGTTCTTGAAAGATTGAAAAATGGAGTTTCCAGTCATGTCCGTGCATTTACGCATGAACTGTTCTACCAAAGCTTCCCAAATTTTAATATGTTGTTACTGATGACAAAATGGAGGTCAAGTTCAATAATGGCGATTTTGACTTTTACCGTTCAGGAGTAATGGTTCTTGAAAAATTGAAAAATGGAGTTTCCAGTCATGTCCCTGCATTTACGCATGAACTGTTCTACCAAAGCTTCCCAAATTTTAATATGTTGTTACTGATGACAAAATGGAGGTCAAGTTCAATAATGGCGATTTTGACTTTTACCGTTCAGGAGTTATGGTTCTTGAAAGATTGAAAAATGGAGTTTCCAGTCATGTAGCAATTTTACCTGACCATATCGGGAAATAGGTATTTAGTCGGATCTTAACACGTACTTGTGATTCGGTTAAACCGGTTTTATACGAAGAAATGTGGAAATGTTCAGGACTTAATTAAATCCGTATTTCGGTATGATGGTGCAAGCATACGATTTTTATTGCGTCTTACACTTTGAGAAGCGAATAATCTTTAACTACTTTATTCAAATATTGTGTAAAAAACGTTAATTTTGAGCTTTGAAAGTCAAGCGACTCTAGCATTTTCCTGAGGAAGTTTTAAAAATTTGCAAAGAAATATTTTTACAGTGGGTTAGCTTTCATTAGTCTTCACTATCTATAGATTAACAACTTTTGGTTATATTTATAATTTAGAATCATCATTGAAGGTGGAGCACGATTGCGCAGTTTATTAATTTTATTAATGTGACATTTGTATGCACGAGTGACATTCCGTTGTATTATGTGCCAATTCGAAAAAGTTATGCGAGTATTCTCTCCCCTTGACAGGTTCATTATTTTATAATTAAGTTTACGTTTCTGATATATTTTTGAATAATTACAAAATGTATCAATACAATATATTTCAGTTTTTGTTATTGGTGTATCAAAAACATTGATGTACGAATATAATTTCATAAATTTGAAACGTTTAAAATGATAAAATACCAACATAAAGAACCGTTCATCATTTTTGAAAAAGACTATGAACTAAATTCAAATTAATTATCTTCCCTTGATGATAGATTGATTGGAAAATGAACCAGTGTTATCAAATTGTAATCACAGAGAGGGACCAGCGAGCAATTTTTAGTTGTAGCTGATTTAACCTTAAAACAAATACCCGCTATAAACGAATGTTACTTTATACAATTATAAGGACTTAGTTAGCTAAATCTACAAATTTTATTAGATATTATGATTTTTTATTGCAATAGATTAATATGCTAAGTCATGTTAAATTTATATACCTTCTTTCTAAAATAAAGAAGTTTTTAGATATAAATGCAAGGAAAACATATTACAATGGGTATATTCTTCCCTTAATTGACTACTGCTGTATTATTTGGGGTGAATGTAAAAATGAAGGGAAAACAAGAATTTTAAAACTCCAAAAAAGAGCAGCAAGATTAATTCTAGATGCAGATCCTTTATCCCCCTCAGCCCCCTTATTTAAAAAACTTGGGTGGATGACAGTTGACAATAGAATAAATTACCACAAATATTTACTTCTATATAAATGTATGCGTATGGAAGCACCAATGTACCTAGTTCAAAAGTTTAAACTGAAATCAGATAATAATCCTTACTCCTTAAGAGGTGTCACTCAAGGTAATCTGATAGTTCCTAAGCCAAAAGCTGAACTATTTAAGAAATCCTTTGCTTATTCTGGATCAGTATTATGGAATGGACTACCACACAAAATGCGTAAGGCTCAAAACACTTTTACTTTTAAGCAAAGTATCAAGAAGTACCTAACACAATCCTGATAAGAAATATTTGCTACAATCATGACAATGCATTTGTAATGTATATTTTTTTTAATTTTCATTTGATTTTTTTGACTACATGTATACTTCTTAAACAGCATTATATCTTATGTTAATAACAATACATTGAACTACATGACTGTAAATTAACTATGTGTAAATATCTGTTTTGATTGTATTGTAATTTGTATGTGAGGGCCTCAGGGAAGATTAGTTGATTGTAACTAACTGAGTTTACCCTCTTTAAATAAAGAATTTATTATTATTATTATTATTATTATGTCTGTGCATTTACGCATGAACTGTTCTACCAAAGCTTCCCAAATTTTAATATGTTGTTACTGATGACAAAATAGAGGTCAAGTTCAATAATGATGATTTTGACTTTTACCGTTCAGGAGTTATGGTTCTTGAAAGATCGTAAAATGGCGTTTCCATTCACGTTGTTGCATTTACTCATGAACCATTCAATCTAAGCTTTTCAAATTTTAATATGTTGATACTAATGACAAAATGGAGGTCAAATTTGATATTGACGATTTTCACTTTCACCATTCATCAGTAATGGTTCTTGTGATATTGCCAGGACACAAATAAATTTTAATAAATCCAGTTTGCTGTCGTTTGTACAGCCTCTTGTCTCTCTTTTGGCACTTTGGTACGTGTATTCTACTTTAACATTAAACACTACATGAAACCCAAATAATAAAGGAAAAGGTGACCTTTTTATCATGGAATATATATATATGAAAAGGTTTTCTTTTTTAACCAGATTTTTGACAAATCCGGTTAGAAATGAAAACCTTTTCATATATTCCATAGGTAAAAATATTACCGTTTCCTTTATTGTTATTCAGTTATTGATTTGGGGATGGTCGGGCGGGAGTCAGCCAAATGTTGTCTGTGCATTTACTCATGAACGGTTCAACCAAAGCTATTAAAATTTGAACATGGTGTTTGTTACTGACAGCTATATAAATTATATGAAAAAGGGTGGGAGGTTAACAGAACCCCAGCGCTCCCTATATCAATTAAATATTGAATAACTGATTCTCAAACAAATTATATAAATATTATATACCGGTAATATGATAAGTATTTTCAATGACATCAAAGTATTATAGGCTCTTATAAAACATTGTCATAAGTATAAAGATTAGGTATTTTTCAACCTCATACCTTTAACATGTATCTTTTGATTTTTAGTTTATAGTTACTTCTTCTGAGAATTTTTGTCTTCCATTTTCTGATATGTTTGTTTGTCTACCAGGAAGTTGATAAGGACATGATTATACCTGACCAAGATTTAAATATTTATATACATATAGTAGACATTTAAATTACACCAATAAACATTTAAATGACATGATAATAAAAAAAAAATATAATAAATTGATTTTGTTATAAATGAATGAACTCTAAACTTTATGAGATGATACATCTTACTGAATTATGACAAACAAAGGAAAAGAATTTAATGTTTTGGGTTTTAAACACAGGTTACTTATGATTGATTTGTATATTTTTAGATGCATAAACATACTGAATATTTTTAAATTTTTAATTTTTCACAACACAAAATGTTATCAATTCTGTTAATGTTTAATGCATATCATTTCATAAAAAAGAATATATTTTTATTTATATTTCAGGGATAATGTATTTGTTAGATTTGGGGGGAAATTCAAAAGCATAAAATGTTTTTTTTATTTGTATTCTACAAATCAGAAAAATATTGGCTGCAGATCCGTAAACCAACAAATAAAAAAACCCTGACCTCAAGAACAATTAATAATGTTAAAGTGGTATAACAAGAGGGCAAAACATTGTGTTCTTTATAGCACAACAAAGAACAGTTAGAAGAGGACAAAACTGTATTCATATGGCATAATAATTACATTGCATGTATATTACATTGTAATACATTATTATGATTGGCTAACAAGAATCTCACATCATTCTGAAATCTACATTCATTTCAAAATGAATTGCAATAGTCATGATGACACAAGCTTTTAAAACAATTAAGTGCACAGGGAAATAAATCAAAACCTTGATAGTAATCGTGTTTTCATAATCCTAGCAAAAAATGTAAAATAAGTTATGAATGCTTCTTTAAGTAGTTTTATAGGGTTTTAAAAGCATTGACCATGCATACATTTTAGAATGAAGCTCTTGAACTGCGCTTCATATAAAATGTACTTCCCTCAACACTTTTAAATCCCAATTAATTTACATATTAAAAGAAGCATTCAAATCTTAAATAAATAATTGTAGAGAATTCTTACCAAAGAGTTATGTATTGAATTCTGACAACAGTAAAGAACAGAGTTTAATGATGAAAAGAAAAAGCAGAGGGACAAGAATAATTCATTAAAGGTTGAGAGAAAAAACCATAGTCTTTATGTATTAACATGATTATACCTGACCAAGATTTAAATATTTATATACATATAGAAGACATTTAAATTAAGCCAATAAACATTTAAATGACATGATAAAAAAAAAAAGGATATATAATAAATTGATTTTGTTAGAAATGAATGAACTCTAAACTTTATGAGATGATACATCTTACGGAATTAATACAAACAAAGGAAAAGAATTTAATGTTATGGGTTTTAAACACAGGTTACTTATGATTGATTTGTCTATTTTTAGATAACATTGATTAGAGGTATAGGGGGAGGGTTGAGATCTCACAAACATGTTTAACCCCGCCGCATTTTGCGCCTGTCCCAAGTCAGGAGCCTCTGGCCTTTGTTAGTCTTGTATTATTTTAATTTTAGTTTCTTGTGTACAATTTGGAAATTAGTAAGGCGTTCATTATCACTGGACTAGTATATATTTGTTTAGGGGCCAGCTGAAGGACGCCTCCGGGTGCGGGAATTTCTCGCTACATTGAAGACCTGTTGGTGACCCTCTGCTGTTGTTTTTTATTTGGTCGGGTTGTTGTCTCTTTGACACATTCCCCATTTCCATTCTCAATTTTATATAAACATACTGAATATTTTAAAATTTTTAATTTTTCACAGCACATAATGTTATCAATTCTGTTAATGTTTAATGCATATCATTTCATAAAAAAGAATATATTTTTATTTATATTTCAGGGATAATGTATTTGTTAGATTTGGGGGGGGGGGAGGGAGGGGTGGGGGAGGGAGGGGGGGAATTCAAAAGAATAAAATGTTTTTTTAATTTGTATTGTACAAATCAGAAAAATATTGGCTGCAGATCTGTTAATTAATAATGTTAAAGTATTATAAGAGAGGGCAAAATATTGTGTTCTTTATAGCACAACAAAGAACAGTTAGAAGAGGACAAAACTGTATTCATATGGCATAATAATTACATTGCATGTATATTACATTGTAATACATTATTATGATTGGCTAACAAGAATCTCACATTCTGAAATCTACATTCATTTTAAAATGAATTGCAAAAGTCATGATGACACAAGCTTTAACAATTAAGTGCACAGGGAAGTAAAACAAAACCTTGATAGTAATCGTGTTTTCATAATCCTAGCAAAAAAATGTAAAATAAGTTATAAATGCTTCTTTTTAAAAGTAGTTTTTATAGGATTTTAAAAGCATTGACCATGCATACATTTTAGAATGAAGCTCTTGAACTGTGCTACATATAAAATGTACTTCCCTCAACACTTTTACATCCCAATTAATTTACATATTAAAAGAAATCTTAAATAAATAATTGTAGAGAATTCTTACCAAAGAGTAATGTATTGAATTCTGACAACAGTAATGGACAGAGATTAATGATGAAAAGAAAAAGCAGAGGGACAAGAATAATTCATTTCAGGTTGAGAAAATAAAACCTAGTCTTTATGTAATACAGTTTTTATGCCCCACCTACACATGTTCATTTATGATATGATCTTTCTAATTTAATTGCCAAAATAGACTTTTTGACCCCAATTTCACGGTCCACTGAACATAGAAAATGATAGTGCAAGTTTCAGGTTAAAGTTTTTGGTCAAGGTAGTTTTTGATGAAGTTGAAGTCCAATCAACTTCAAACTTAGTATATATGTTCCCTATGATATGATCTTTCTAATTTAATTGCCAAATTAGACTTTTGACCCCAATTTCACGGTCCACTGAACATAGAAAAAGAGATTGCAAGTTTCAGGTTAAAGTTTTTGGTCAAGGTAGTTACGTTTTTGATGAAGTTGCAAGTCCAACCAACTTGAAACTTTGTACACATGTTCCTTAGGTTATGCTCTTTCTAATTTAGATGCCAAATAATATTTTTTATCCCAATTCCACAGTCCACTGAACATATAATGGTTTACTTTTTTAAATTGTTATTTGGATGGAGAGTTGTCTCATTGGCACTCACACCACATCTGCCTTTATCTATAGAAAATGATAATGGGAGTGGGGCATCCGTGTACTATGGACACATTCTTGTTTTTTGTATTTCAGTGTTGGAAGAGGAAAGATAAAAGTGTTCTCTCTGAAGGTTGCCTTGTCTCATAGGAAAACTGGGGGACAAACTCAGATGTAAGGAAATGAAGTTAATACTTGTTCATCAAAGTCATTAAGAAAATATTTCCCTAAATATCACCATTGAATGCCCTTCACAGTTTTCATGTGCAGATTGTCTAAATTTTTTGAATTTTTGTATTTTTTTAAAATTAGAGTACTAAAAAGGTTGCTTCTGACATGAATGTAATAACCAATATGAAATAATAGTTTCTCAACAGATACATTTGATAATACACAAAATTTAGCCACTTTCCAAAGGGTATGGGTAAGTAGTTTCAGAAGGAAGTTTTCTGGATCATGGGAAAACCTTGGAAATGTAAAAAAAATAAAAATTGTTTATTAAAAATTACAACTTTGTGTAGACAGTAGACTATGGTGTATCAGTCTATCTGTTACATTTCCATTCTCAATTTTACATTTTTATGAACAAAGAGAAATAACTCAATTTTTCTTTTAGCTTTTCAATCTTTTATTAATAATAATAATAATGAAAATTTATAAAGCGCCCTATATAAAAAATAAAAATTACTCTAAGGCGCTGTACATACACATGGTAATTAAAACATATCAATGACAATAACATAAATCTGTACACACTCTGTGCTCAAAAGTACTTTAATTTTGATAAATGTACACACAAACATTTGGATTTTGTAAAACATGCATATCAGAGTTTAGGACAGCTTGACAACAATTGTTTTGAGTTTTATGCCCATAACTGTCAGTATTCTTTGATAAAATTGTGTTTTGTATTGTTTTTCATTTCATCTCCATGACTGGCATATGTGACATAAATGGCATCAACAATTAGGGTCAGTTTGTGGTAAAAGTTTAGACATTAATAAATTCTTTAAACCAATATGGATTTTATAAAACTTGGACAGCAGCTTTTTTATGACCAAAAGACACTTAATCCATTTGAAAAATATTTAATGTTAATTTTTCTGTATTTTCTAGGACTTAATTTTTGTTACAGTTAATATTCAGATAGTCTACTGTTGGAACAACCAAAATATATAGTTTTTCTGCCTATGTCCATGTCAAATCTTTTAAAAATATTTGAAAATTCGAAAGAAGCTTTTAAACTGACCTTGTAAGCTGTGTAACAATATAACTTGATTTTTCCAGATGTTTTCACACAGATATCAGATTCAAGCGGTTGCCTGATTCGTAGCAGATTTATTGATTACCTAAAAGATTTGCTTGCCTTACCCACAGCAGTATTTGAAGGGCCTTCATTCGGATACAACGACACTGCCTGTAGAAGCTGTTTTGATAATGTAAATATTTAACACTGTAGAAATGGTAGTTTTCTTTTTAAAGTTAATATAAGAATTAAAAGACGATTTATAAATACCAAATGAGACAACTATTTACCATGTGCCAAAGGACAAGGATGTTTTAAACAAATACAGTACACACTTCAACAATGAACAAAACTTACATATCATGTAGTTAGCTAGATCACTGTACACCCTTCAACAATGAACAAAACTCATATATCCTGGAGTTAGATAGATTACTTTTAGTTTCTTGTGTACAATTTGGAAATTAGTATGGCGTTCATTATCACTTAACTAGTATATATTTGTTTAGGGGCCAGCTGAAGGACGCCTCCGGGTGCGGGAATTTCTCGCTACATTGAAGACCTGTTGGTGACCTTCTGCTGTTGTTTTTTTATTTGGTCGGGTTGTTGCAATTGTCTCTTTGACACATTCCCCATTTCCATTCTCAATTTTACTGTACACCCTTTAATAACAAACAAAACCCATGTATTCTGTAGTAAGCTAGATCACTGTACAACCTTCAACCATGAACAAAACTCATATATCCTTAAGTTAGATAGATCACTGTACACCCTTCAACAATGAACAAAACCCATGTATTCTGTAGTAAGCTAGATCACTGTACAACCTTCAACCATGAACAAAACTCATATATCCTTAAGTTAGATAGATCACTGTACACCCTTCAACAATGAACAAAACCCATGTATTCTGTTGTAAGTTAGATCACAGCACACCCTTTCACAATGAACAAAACCCACGTATTCTGTAGTAAGCTAGACTTGAATTTTCATGGGTTTTTTTTCAGAGAACACACATAAATGTAAATGATTTTCTCAATGCATTAATGGCGGACCCAGGGCCACAGTGTCTGATGTGGTTACCAATTCTCAATAAAATGGCTCTTGTTGAAAATGGTGAGTGTATAGATATTTCAGAAAATTTCTAATACAAATTTCTAAAATTCACCAACCCTAAATCAGTGTTTATAATGATTGCGAATGAATCACTTTAAATTCTGATGAAATAAAGTTACAGGAAGTTTTAAACTTACAATAGTGACAAAATCAAATGTTTGTGGATTAAGGTGGTATGGGAGTCTAAAATAAAAATGATAGAATTTGTTCATACTTTGCCAAAACGTAGTATCTATTGATATATGTTGAAAATTTTTTTACCTCGTTTTCATGGATCAGTGGTTATAATTAAGTTTTTGTGTTTTGGTCTGTTTTTCTTATACTGTATGCAATAGGTCTTCTATATTTTGTGTATGGAATGGTTGTAAGGTGTACAGGTCTACCTGGCAGGTGTCATATGACCTTGACCTCATTTTCATGGTTCAGTGGTCAAAGTTAAGTTTTTGAGTTTTGACCTTTTTTAGCTCACCTGGCCCGAAGGGCCAAGTGAGCTTTTCCCATCACTTTGCGTCCGTCGTCGTCGTCGTCCGTCGTCGTTAACTTTTACAAAAATCTTCTCCTCTGAAACTGCTGGGCCAAATTAAACCAAACTTGGCCACAATCATCATTGGGGTATCTAGTTTAAAATATGTGTGGCGTGACCCCGCCTACCAACCAAGATGGCCGCCATGGCTAAAAATAGAACATAGGGGTAAAATGCAGTTTTTGGCTTATAACTCAAAAACCAAAGCATTTTGAGCAAATCTGACGTGGGGTAAAATTGTTTATCAGGTCAAGATCTATCTGCCCTGAAATTTTCAGATGAATCAGACAATCCGTTGTTGGGTTGCTGCCCCTGAATATGTAATTTTAAGGAAATTTTGCCGTTTTTAGTTATTATCTTGAATATTATTATAGATAAAGATAAACTGTAAACAGCAATAATGTTCAGCAAAGTAAGATTTACAAATAAGTCAACATGACTGAAATGGTCGATTGACCCCTTTAGGAGTTATTGCCCTTTATAGTCAATTTTTAGTGGAAGAAGACGTCAAGTCTTCTGAAGACTTAAGGGGCTGACCTTTGGCATTGAGCCTCCGTATGCCGCATTCGTTTCGTGTATTACAATTTCATAACAACTTAAGATTCCTGACACCGATTTTTACACATGATTAGGCATCTGAATCATTTAATTTGTAAATTAGGATTGAAAAACAATCACTATCGTAAATATGACCCTTTTATTTATGTAAATTATCAGATTTCATCTCATCCACATGAACGTTATTTGTTTACTTGTCACAGGATGTTTTAACTGTAGATATTTGTATTACGCATGCGTGAATTTGGTATCGGGACAACTCGCCCTGTTTACAAGTTCGCCCTTGAAGTTACGAATTTGCAATCCTGCAGACAAGAAGATTTTGTTTTTTTGTAAATAAAAAGGATATATTTCTTATTAAATTGTTGTCTTAATTCATTGTTTTCCTTTGTCATGTGAATTAGATGCCCTTCTACTCCAAATGGTTTGAATCTATTTATAAAATTATTCAAGACTCAGTTGACAAGAGCAATACGTTGCTGTTTGGAGAATGTGACTAAAATCTAAGCTCATAGAAAAAGAAATATAATTGAAACTCAATGTACCTCCTTCTGAAGAATGTATTGCAATATAAATATAAATTCCTTTTGACAAGAGAAATCTGACTTTTGTCAGAAATATTTTTTTCACATGTGCAAAGGTAATCACGTGTGTCGGCCATATTGGTTTGTTTACAACTATGTGAAGAACCATGACCTAAACATAAATAGTCTCTGAAAGCGTAAACTTCAAGCAATACTATTTTATCAATCATGAATATTTTCATAAATTTAAATTTGATTATTTAAAGAAATAAAATTATAACAATTACGATTTTTGATAAGAGATTCTACACAGACATGCTTTAATCTATTTATAGCCAAATTAGTTTACCTGTGTGAAAATGTAAATAATTTGTTTACTAAACAAGTAAAGACAAACTATGGATGGAAGATAATAATTTACATAAATACTTCAGGACATTTAATTGATTTTAATAAATATAGGATTTAAAAACTGCAAGTGGAAACAAATTTATTCATTAGCTACATAATCAGCTGATAATTTTATTTCACAAACATCGTGGTGATGTTATTGATAAAAATCACTCCATCAATCCTCCAGCCCTTTCACATATTAAGCAATAGATCTACTTGTTATTGTAGAATATCTAATGAATATACATTCATCGTCTTATTGAATATATCGGGTAATCAGATATTTTTAGCTGACAATCTGGGTATCCCATTGGCCGGAGTCTACTGTACTACCAAAAACATGATAAAGATAGTAAATAGTATTTTTTCACTAATTTATTGACATAATACTGGTTGTAACATATTTTATTTTTGTATTTAGGTTGGGACCCCCACCCCACCCCCACCCCAATTATGAGTGGTGTCCCTTAAATGAGGGACTGTCCCTAAAACATGCAAGGGGTCATTTTACTGTTGAAAAAAAATAAAGTACATTTTGAAGATTTTTATTAAACTCAAAAGTGGGAAAATTCATATTTGGAACAACTTTTCTAAATGAGGGGTCAAATTATTAAAAAAGATATAAGTTTAGAAACAACAAAAAATTCTTTTGACATGTTTTGACTATTCAGTACTTAATAGATGCATAGTTCTTGGGGAAAAGTTTCATCAAATAATATGAATATAAATGACTTTTTTGGTGCTCATTTTTTACAGTGGGTTATACTGATCTTCCAGTTAGGTTAATCTCATTTGGAGTGTTGTTCCCAACCTGTTAAAGGTCCATCTTTGTGCATAATTTAAAATTGGAAATTTCAACAAGCATCTAATATTCTTACTCTGGAAAATAAACCCTGGTCTGCTAGCTTCATGTATATTTTTTCTACCGAATTAAAACTAGAATCATGCAAACAGACTTAAGAAAAAGGCATGTAAGTTAATCATACAAATATGACACTTTTTCTAGACAATCCAGATCGTGCAAAATACATCGCTAAAAATTGTAACCTTTAAAAAAAAATTTGTGCAGGAAAAACCCATATGGGAATTGGGAACTTTCAAAAGTTGGCGGGTATGTAACGAGCCTTACTTTTTTAAGCTCCATTTTTGGGCAATATGTTTTCTAGTCTGTCCGTCCGTCCTGCTTCTGGTTATAAAGTTTATGGTCGAGGTAGTTTTTGATGAAGTTGAAATCCAATCAACTTGAAACTTAGTACACATGTGTTCCTTATGATATGATCTTCTTAATTTTACTGCCAAATTAAAGATTTTACCTAATTTTCATAGTCAACTGAACATAGAAAATGATTGTACGGATGGGAAATCCATGTACTTATGACCTTTTCTTGTTTGAAGAAAAAAAATACATTATAACGATAATGGAACAAAGCAGCCTGGGTTAGTGGGGCTGCTTTTATGGTAATTCAAGTTACCTTTTATTCACCTTCTTCCACTTCAGAGCTATCAGCTCTTTGATTAACCATTTTTCGTAAATCTTAGTCATCTTTTAGAAAAATCTTCTCCTCTGAAACTACTGGGCCAAATTTAACCAAACATGGCCACAATCATCATTGGGGTATCTAGTTTTAAAATGTGTCCGGTGACCCGGTCAACCAACCAAGATGGCCGCCATGGCTAAAAATAGAACATGGGGGTAAAATGCAGTTTTTGGCTTATAACTCAAAAACCAAAGCATTTAGAGCAAATCTGACATGGGTAAATAAATTTATCGGGTCAAGATCTTTCTGCCCTGAAATTTTCAAATGAATCAGACAACCTGTTGTTGGGTTGCTGCCCCTGAATTGGAAATTTTGCTGTTTTTGGTTATTATCTTGAATATTATTATAGATAGAGATAAACTGTAAACAGCAATAATGTACAGCAAAGTAAGACCTAAAAAGAAGTCAACATGACCAAAATGGTCAATTGACCCCTAAGGAGTTATTGCCCTTTATATAGTCATTTTTTTTTTGAATAATTTTCACAAAATTTGTAAAATTTTACAAACATTTTCCACTGTAACTACTGGGTCAAGTTCATTATAGATACAGATAATTGTAAGCAGCAAGAATGTTCAGTAAAGTAAGATCTACAAACACATCACCATCACCAAACCGCAATTTTGTCTTGAATCCATCTGTGTACTTTGTTTAGTATTCACATAGACCAAGGTGAGCGACACAGGCTCTTTAGAGCCTCTAGTTTCTAATACTATATGCAATAGGTCCACTATATTTGGTGTATGGAAATATTTCATGATCTTCATGTCAGTCGCGCAGGTTTTATTTGACCTTGACTTAATTTTTTATGGTTCATTGCTCGTGTTAAGCTTTTGTGTTTTGGTCTGTTTTTCTTCAACTATAAGCAATAAATCAATTTTATTTGTTGTATGGAAGAATTGTTAGCTGTACATGCCTACCTGGCATGGTTCATCTGACCTTGACCTCATTTTCATGGTTCAAAGGTCAATGTTTGGTTTTCTTGGTTTACGTTAAGTTTATGTGACAGTTGTAATAAAGCTTTATTAATAGGACTATCAACATAATATCAATGATTAGTAAAGAAGGCAAGACATTTCAGTGTGTGCACTCTTGTTCATTTATTTTACCAACAATTGTATTTTTTGAAATTCATGTTTAGTTTTTGTCTTCTATACTTACAGAAATCTCCTGCCAAACAGATTGGCCATGCATTGAAGAAATCTTTGAAGTGTGTGCCAAAATCTAATGCACATGTTCCACAGTTCCCAAATACACAAGAAAAGAAATTAGATCTGTCTTATATTATGTAAGTGGATTCACATCTTATAATACAGTTCCCAAATACACCAGAAAAGAAACTAGATCTGTCTTATATTATGTAAGTGGATTCACATCTTTTACAGCTGAGGATTGTTTCTATTCAAATATTTGAATCAGATTAAGTGGAAGGAAATTAAATGTTTAAGGCTATGGTGAACAAAAACCGTTTTAGGGTGCGTTAAAAATGAATAGGTCATTTCAATGTTAAGACCATGAGGTAATGACCCAACACAAGTTTCTTTGCTCCTGATTTACTTTAGCCATCCCTACTATAATAGATATTTAATCAAGGAGCCAAGTATTTTATTCAGCAAAATATTTGTTCTTGACAGAGACTTACTGTAAAAAGTAAAATCACAAAAATACTGAACTCTGGGGAAATTCACAATGGAAACTCTGTAATCAAAGACTAACTGTAAATTGGTCTTAAGCTGAGTCAAGAATGAAAGACTTTTTCAGAATGGAGTAAAATTGAGCATTAAATAAGTTTAATGTTGATTAATGTATTTCAGTAATCTACCATTTGAAGAAATATTGGAGCTATTAAAGTATGTCTGGAATGTCTGGAATGTCTGATCAGTTATCTTACCTACAGTTTGATCATCCACTTTTTGTGTTTTTCGTCTCTCACAATAATCTTTCAACAATATTTTTCTTTTTCCAATAAAATGCTTGACATTTGTTCTATAACAGCTCTGACAGTTTTTTTGTCAGTGTATAAGTTAATCAAACTGTAGGTAATTTTGATTACCTTTCTGTAGGATTTCTTTATATTACTGCATGAGTATGAGAAATAAAGATTGTTAATCATACATGTCAACAGACATTTTCACTGTATTCCTGATCATGGAAAATGTTCAGTTATTCCTAGTGAATGATACTAACAATATATGAATGAAGTTATCCACCCTTGATTCAAGGTATTATATAAAAGTTGTTTTGTGTGCAGAAATGTTTCAGATTTTGATTGTTCTACTAACAATATTAGAATGAAGTTATATCATCTTGGTTCATTTTTCATGTCTTGATGTAAAAGAATTTTTAAGTGAAGTAATTTTTTTGATGAGTAGTTAGACAAATGTTGATTTTTACACTAACAATATTACTTGGTAGAATGATGTTATCCCCCCCCCCCCATCCCCCCCCCCCCCCCGTTGATTCATGTTTTTTTAAAATTAATCAGATGTTGATTGTTATACTAACAATATTACCTTGTAGAATGATGTTATCTCCCCTTGATCTGTTATTTGAATACATTTGTTATCTCCCCTTGATCTGTTATTTGAATACATTTGTTATCTCACCTTGGCCTGCTGTTGGAATACATGTGTTATGCCTCTTTGTTAGAAATAGACATATCTGCATGAATATTATAACATTATAAATTAATCAGAATAGAATAAGAAGTTTAGCAGCAATGTTTGAGATACTGTGGATTCATTTATTTTCTGGGTACCAATTTTCTTGGATTCAGGGAAACTTACATATTCGTGGATATTTAATTTCGTGGTTTAACTGAAGTCTGCATACAAGCCTTTGTAAAGTTTGTCATTCGTTGAACATCTAATTTCGTGGTTTGCTTGTACCAACAAAATCCACGAAAATTGGTATCCCACGAATAATAATGAATCAACAGTACTAGACAGTTTTCATATTATTAAAAATGCTTAAAGAAGATATGCAAGATATTAGATAGTCAACAAAATATTACAGAATTTTGCTTCAATCAGCTTTTGATTTTTTTTGGGGTACAATCTAAAAAAAGAATTTCCACAAAATAACCCAAATTATTATTAAAAGCTGTTCGTTCTTTGTGCTGTTTGATGGGAAACGAGGAAAATTTTAAAGGGGAGGACTTTCACTTCAAGTTCTTTTCTACTTACAAAAAGGATTACAAAATCAGGGCACTTTTAAATAAATTAATTAAAGTTAATGTCATTCTATTGATTTGACAATTTCAGATAATAATCCTGTTTATTTTTGAAAAACATGTAATAGTTTGTATGTTCTTTGTAGACCACCTACACCAGTCCCCGTGAGGAACGGATACCATGAAACATCCATAGTTACAAGTCAGTCACCTGATGTGTTATCAATAGACAGTGGCAACAGTCCTCAAAGGTAGGGGGGAAATAAATCACATTATTGCTATTTTATTATTAAAGTACATATATATCATCCTAAGAATCAGGAAGTGGTGAAAATAGGACAAACAAAAACCTTTACATTAATTTAAGTTCAGAATGTATAATGGTGCACAAATATAATAATATGTTCTGGAATTTCAAGATATAATTTGGTTGAAATGCGCTAGGGGAGATAACTATATTATTGCTCTCAAAATCACCAAAAGTTATTTAGATATTGTTCAAATTACTAGTCACACAGAAATGAGAGATCTACCATTTCTAACTCTACAAAATCTATTTAAAAGCAATGATCTAGCGAATAAATAGTTCATTTCTCAAGGAGGGAATGATAAAAAACAATAGGATTTTACTAAGTGAATTAATATAGTTTTCATTATGTAGTCCTTCTTTACGAATTTATATGAAAAAGAGTTCACTGAAATTTTGGGTATGCTTGAGTTAAGTCTGCCAATTGATATTTTATCGTATGTTTTTCTTTGTTGTGATGTTATGCTATTGTTTCAGAAAAAGGGAGAAGGTTTGGATCCATTAAAACGTTTAATCCCGCTGCAAATGTTTGCACCTGTCCTAAGTCAGGAATCTGATGTACAGTAGTTGTCGTTTGTTTATGTAATATATACGCGTTTCTCGTTTCTCATTTTGTTTATATAGATTAGACCGTTGGTTTTCCCGTTTGAATGGTTTTACACTAGTAATTTTGGGGCCCTTTATAGCTTGTTGTTCGGTGTGAGCCAAGGCTCCGTGTTGAAGGCTGTACTTTAACCTATAATGGTTTACTTTTTAAATTGTTATTTGTATGGAGAGTTGTCTCATTGGCACTCACACCTCATCTTCCTATATCTATTGTATATTATATTTGCCTTTTTGCAGTCCCAGTAAGCTAACAGAGAGTTTGAACTCTATGTGTATTGATGATGAACATAGACTGATTGCACGGTATGCAGCGAGGCTAGCAGCAGACACAAAAGATGCTGTAAGTACTATTATAATGTTAACTTTTATCAGTCTGGGACAAAGTTCGGAATGGGAGACAATTCTACATTCCCTCAGGATTTTATAAGACATTTAGAAATTTATCAGACCTTCATAGAACCTTGAAAAGCTTTGATAGAAGCTACTACATAATCAAGGGATAGCATTAAAGCAAAAGTTCGTAAAATTTTTCTTTATTTCACTGCTTCATAAAATTATATTTTATAAAGTCATCAAAACTTACATTTTGGACTATTTTTGATGATGTAAAATGTCAGTTTGTGTCTCAGCCATCTATGATTAATTAATCATATTTACATGTATCCATACACAACAAGAACGAAAAGATAGTCATGAACTGTAGAATACTATTAATTCATATAATTATATAGTGATATATATGTTCAATTCCATACTTTTTTAATGGGAAAGGAAAAATCCGTTATTGATTAGGGGATGTACTTTTGGCATCTTTAAATAAAAAAAAAACAACATAAATACACATTCACAATAAGTTACCTGATTATAAACAATGTTATTAACAAAACATAAAGTTATTTTGGGTGCCACTGTGATCTGGAGAAATTACAAAATTTTTATAGTCCTAGGTCTAAGGGAGACAACCCTGATATATTTTTATAACATACATATAATATATATTTTTTTTCATCTTCTATTTTTTCAAACAACAATGATATTTTCTATGATATTATGTTGTTCTTCTAAAAGGGAGTGCAATAAATTAGATAAGTTTGAAGAAACAAATAAATCTTTAGATGAAAGAATCCAAACAAATTTCATTTCATTGGATAACCTTGAATTTTTTTTGAATTTGTTGTTGCTGATGTAAAAATGGAGGTCTTGTTTGAAATTGTTTACTTTTACCGTTCAGGAGTTATGGTCCTTGTGATATTAAAAGATGTCAGGACACAATTAAATGTTTAAAAATCCAGTTTACTGTTACTCTGACAGCCTGTAGTTTTATTAGCTCACCTGGCCGAAAGGCCAAGTGAGCTTTTCTCATCACTTGGCGTCCGGCGTCTGTCGTCGTCCTGCGTTAACTTTTACAAAAATCTTCTCCTCTGAAACTACTGGGCCAAATTTAACCAAACTTGGCCACAATCATCATTTGGGTATCTAGTTTTTAAAGGCAGTGCTATAAGGCCTGACTTTCAAGTCATGAGGTTCATCTTTTCATACGCAATCTATGCAGGGGGTCTTTTGGCCAGAAATAGATCCGGAAATGTTCGAATTTCTCTTCTTCTTTTTATGGTATGATATGGTTTTTGTTTCTTTCATTTACATTGGGGACTAAAGAAACGATCAGTGTGTATTGTTCGTTTTATAGAACTTGTTATTAATGTGTATTTTGCATTATAAGCAGTCAACCTGACTACAAACTATCATTATTTGTATTCCGTGTGGAAAGAGGTCGGGTCAATTTCGAGTGTTATCTGACATCTAAAGATTTTTTAATTAGTTCAGACGTTGATATAACAATGAAAAGTCGACTGAACATGATTAATATTGCATCTTCTATAATTCAAAGCGGAATTCGGTTTATAAACGAGAAAGCGTAAAGCGTTTTCAATTTCGGTATTAGTTATGTATGTTGTCTACGTATTATCCTGGTTCCCGGTACTACGTTCCGGGTATTAGCTATTTGATATATCTGATGTGTAACATTACGATCAGGTACCAGCCAATCTATGTGTGTATGTGTACATGATTTCCCGCCAAAATGACCGACTTACAGCTATGGAAAAATAGTCCATAAACGTTCCGTATAATGATATGCAAATTCATAATTAATCGTAACTTTTTTTATCTTTATATAATAAATATAACAAAATGGATTCCAACAAATTGAAAATAGCATTATTTTACGAGGATTTCTAATATATTTTTCACTTCCGGGCGCAGTAATACGTATGTTTTGAAGAAGCTCGAAGAAATTGTCAAAGTGAATTGAGAAGGAAACGGATAGATATACGTCCTTGCTATCAGGTAAAACAATTTGAATGTACAGAAAAAACACATTTACTTCACACAAATAGTACAGGCTTAAGCATTTTATTGTCTTATACACGACTGTAGTCTAGTGTTTAAACGACGGCGGTGACCTTCAAGGTACGGGTCATACTGAGTCAAGTCTAAATATGTAAACATATCCACGTGCTATTAGGTAGAAAGCATCGTAATGCAATATCTACAATTTTTTCCTCCTTTATACATCGTTTAACCAGATATATTTCTCTTTCAAATACACTTAAACACGGGTTGTATGTACGTATCTTTTCTAGTGTTTTCTTGTCCTTATTAAAGTTCATTTGTTGATGTTTAAATATTTTTGAACGACTGAACACAGGAGTGAATGAATGCAACAATTATATATACTGAAGACTTGGGCTGTACAATGATAGTGTACGTATATATACTGATAATTATTCTAGCAGTAATTATGTTAATTTAGGATGTAATGACAGGAATTCATGAGCTATGCCTCAGGCTTTCTGAAAAAATATCAATGACAATGTAAACAGGAACAAAACATTGACACGAATGATGCTCTCTTCTATGTTATAGTTATTTAGGTATGTGTGTTGCACAAGTTTCAAAAAAACTCAAGTTATAAAACTTTTTTTCAGGGCACAAACCCACTTTAAAGAGACTTGTCTACTGCCATACCCATCCTATTTTCATGCACCATTTGCAAGCAAGAGACTGAATGGTTGGCAAAATTAAAAATCAGGACGGTGTCCAATTAAACCAAAAGAACTAAACTGGATGAATATTGTAGGAGAAATCTAGAGGAAAGTTTTGATTTGTGAAATTGGTTTTCCTGAAAAGTCATTCATCCTAGCCTGCAGAAAGGAACTATAACTGTCCACCACCAACTGACGAGCTAATGTTGAGCTTCACATACTCAAATACCATCAATGTCTATGTTTTCAGCACAGATTTCACAAGTTATGACACAGCTGTGCTTTTTTTTTTATACCTGTTAAAGAGTTGTATACTAAATTTTATTTTTTTATCAATAAATATATCTTGTGTCATTTAAGAACTTGTATTTTGCCAAAAGATGCATACTAGTGAATGAAGTGGTGCAGTTCATTTTGCTTTGGTATATAGAATTGAATTACAATTGTTCATGTTATTGGAATGCATATAAAAATAAGGAGATGTGGTACAATGTATATACATGATATTTAGTGAGTTTATCAAGCAAAAGTGAATAAGAAATAGGTATAAGCAGGTACAGGTACTACTGTACAATCTCAAACAATGAGAAAAACTCATACCGTAAAGGGAATTTCATATTTACAAGTAAGTTTTGTTTTTGCGTTGAATAATTTTCTTCTATTGTTTTAATTGCAAATATGGGAAGTGGTTAAAATGCTAATGAGACAGCTGTTATGGCCACAGAGCCTTAATTGAAAACTTCTTTTTCATTCATACCGGTAGATTTTGCCTGGAGTTAGAAACATATCTGCCAACTTTTCAAAATGCACATGGGGGTTTTACGTGAAAGATGGTTCATATAGTCATACAAAACCTTTAAGGGGGCCTTCAAATGGAAGCAGGACAAGTCGCCCCACTGGCTAATCGCCCACTTTTAAAAAACCACCACAAACTGATTTATCAAATCGCCCCACATGTGAAATTGGTTAAATCATGTTAAATATTACTCCTGCCAACCCGCCCTACTTATAAAAAAACGGTAATATTTAGATTAATATATATAATTAAAAATAAAAACTTGCACCACTTTAATGAAAACTAATCTACACAGAATACAAACAAACCGAAAATTTATTTAATTACTATTATTGATATACTGAAATTATAATTCTAAAAAAAAAATGTATTGTTGAAGAATAACTAAGTTTTGAAGCTTAGTTATTTGCATAACAATTGAAAAGAAACCTGTTAATTGTATCATAATGCAATATAAGGAATTTAACTTATATTCAACGGGATAACATCTTTTTCCATAAGTGGGGAGAGTTGGCATTACAAAATTCATCCTGGTTAATAATATATTTATCTAGATTTCACCGATTTCCATTAGGTATGACCAGTTAGCAGGAGTAATATTAAAGGAATTTAACTTATATACAACGGGATAACATCTTTTTACATGAGTGGGGCGAGTTGGCATTAGTAAATTCTTCCTGGTTAATAATATATTTATCTAGATATTATCGTTTTCTATTAGGTGGGGCAAGTTGGCAGGAGTAATATTAAGGGATATAACACATTTCACAAGTGGGGCGATTTGGTTATCCAGGTTGGAGCAGTTTTTTTTTAAAGTGGGGCGAGTTAGTGAAAAAGTGGGGCTATTTGCTAATGGGGCGATTTGTCATGGATTCCCTTCAAATATATTCTAATGTGGTTTTTGGCTTCTTCGTGCATAAACAAGCTCATTGCCATTGTTGAATTAATTGTTTTCTTTTAAATAGTCGACAAAATTGCTCTTACAAAATTTCCATTTGGGAGCTTCGAGCTCGATGGGGGAAATACTCTGCAAATACTGACAGTTGGCAGGTATGGTCATCAAAAAAGTTGATGTGTTACTATGTACATTTACCATTATGTTACTTGATGTTCTTGCTATACACACAGGACAGAGACTAGTCAATCTTTGTGAACTATTTTTTTATGGGAGTCATAGAATATGCGTATACAATCAATAATTAAAAATAGTCTATTTATATTGAAAAGGAAAAGTTCTTATATGTCTAAAGAAGAGGGACGAAAGACACCAAAGGACAGTCAAACTCATAAATTTAAAGCAAACTGACAAGGCCATGGCTAAAAATGCATTTCATGGCGAGGCACAGAAAATATACTGTAAACAGTAGACTATAGATATTATAGGTGAACTAGGTACAAAAGAACTCTAAATCTTAAATTCTACAAACCACCTCTGTTTTATGGAAGATAATGATATAACTGGACTAGAAATACACACAACCTGTAATTAACTGCCTTTACAGCGCTTTCGCGCTTTGATTAAAATGTGTCTGGTGACCTGGCCAACCAACCAAGATGGCCGCCATGGCTAAAAATAGATCATAGGGGTAAAATGCAGTTTTTGGCTTATAACTCAAAAACCAAAGCATTTAGAGCAAATCTGACATGGGTAAAATTGTTCATCAGGTCAAGATCTATCTGCCCTGAAAGGAGTATGTTCGGTAAGGTCCTAAAATGGCCCCCATTTTTAGCGTCAATTTCAAATTCGGATTTATTGACCAATATCACAATAACTTATAGCTTATACAGTGACTAGATAGGAAATAAGCCATTTTGTTGAAAATTTTACGTTTTTGCGTTTCATTATGACGTCACAAGTTGTAATCATATTGATTTTTCACGAAAAAATCAATGAAAATGGGTAAATTTCCCATAGATTATTAGACTGGAAACATAGAGCGCATACGTCGACAACAAAGATCTTTTAATATAATGTTTGTGAAGACATTTCACATGCTTTTTTTTAATATTAAGTTTGTCGACGCCTGCGCTCTATCTTTCCTGGTCCTTAAATTGGTTGAAATCTAGCTGTTTTTGTCAAATTTCACCAAAACCCTTTATTTTGACCTATTTGGGATGTAAAAATCAAAGTGTTAGAATAAAATTTTGACAAAAACAGTTCTGTTAAACATTCTCACATATCTTTAAGGCAACTTAAAACATTTATTGTCTTGTAACTATGAACTTTATAATTGAGGCCAAATATGGCCCTTACCGAACTTACTCCTTTTCAGATGAATCGGGACATTCCGTTGTTGGGTTGCTGCCCCTGAAATGGTAATTTTAAGGAAACTTTGCTGTTTTTGGTTATTATCTTGAATATTATTATAGATAGAGAAAAACTGTAAACAGCAATAATGTTCAGCAAAGTAAGATCTACAAATAAGTCACATGACAAAAATGGTCAGTTGACCACTTTAGGAGTTATTGCCCTTTATAGTCAATTTTTAACCATTTTTCGTAAATCTTAGTAATCTTTTAGAAAAATCTTCTACTCTGAAACTACTGGGCCAAATTTAACCAAACTTGGCCATAATCATCATTGGGGTATGTAGTTAAAAAAATGTGTCCGGTGACAAGGCCAACCAACCAAGATGGCTGCCATGGCTAAAAATAGAACATAGGGGTAAAATGCAGTTTTTGGCTGATAACTCAAAAACCAAAGCATTTAGAGCAATTCTGACAGGAAATAAAATTGTTGATCAGGTCACGAACTATCTGCCCTGAAATTTTCAGATGAATCGGATAATTGGTTGTTAGGTTTCTGCCCCTGAATTGGTAATTTTGAGGAAATTTTGCTGTTTTTTTGTTATTATCTTGAATATTATTATAGATAGAGAAAAACTGTAAACAGCAATAATATACAGCAAAGTAAGAACTAAAAATAAGTCAGTATGACCAAAATAGTCAATTGACCCCCTAAGGAGTTATTGCCCTTCATAGTCAATTTTTAACAATTTTCTTAAAATTTGAAGATTTTCAATAACATTTTCCACAGAAAGTACTGTTATAGATAGAGATAATTGTAAGCAGCAAGAATGTTTAGTAAAGTAAGATCTACAAACACATCACCATCACCAAAACACAATTTTGTCATGAATCCATCTGTGTCCATTGTTTAATATTCAAATAGACCAAGGTGAGCGACACAGGCTCTTTAGAGCCTCTAGTTTGTTATTATCTTGAATATTATTATAGATAGAGATAAACTGTAAACAGCAATAATGTACAGCAAAGTATGAACTAAAAATAAGTCAGTATGACCAAAATAGTCAATTGACCCCCTAAGGAGTTATTGCCCTTCATAGTCAATTTTTAACAATTTTCTTAAAATTTGAAGATTTTCAATAACATTTTCCACAGAAAGTACTGTTATAGATAGAGATAATTGTAAGCAGCAAGAATGTTTAGTAAAGTAAGATCTACAAACACATCACCATCACCAAAACACAATTTTGTCATGAATCCATCTGTGTCCATTGTTTAATATTCATATAGACCAAGGTGAGCGACACAGGCTCTTTAGAGCCTCTAGTTACAAAATACGAAAAGCAGCCTTTCAATTTGTAACGTTATCTCCCTTGATATATTAAGGTTTCCTAGTTATTTTTCTGACCTCAGTTTTTGAGAAGTAAATTATACTCTATGTAATAAGAATGAAGTAAACTGTTGAATTGTATAATATAGTGAGAATTAACTGCTGACTTTAATAAATAATTAGGGTAGTGTAAATATTGATACTATGTGAAATGGCCATATGTCCCATCATTATATGTCAGCTAGATCTAGTAACACACAGAAAACGTGTTATCAGTTTTACAATCTCACTCATATTGCACTGTAAAAAAGATTAACATTGTAATTTGCTTTAGTTGTAATAATGATTAAATGGCAACAAATTGGAGGGGGAATGTAGTTCTTCAGGATTCTTTGCTTTACATTCTATATCATTTAACCAATTGGCACAAAAACTAACATCTAAAAGTCGCTGTTCAGCCTTCAACAATGATCAAAGCCCATACCGCATAGCAGAAATGTAGATGTTATAAAATCAGATTTGACAGTACATATATACTATAAAATCTTACAGAAATTCTATTTGATTGACATTAGCTGAACATTGTTGAAAGTAATATTGAAATCAGATTCAGGTTTATCAATTCTGCAATAGAAAATGAGACTATATGACTATTATTCCGTGGTAAATTATCAGAAAGGTGAAATACTATGACTAGTAGAAGGCCGCATCTTCATTTCTGAACTGATCAATGTTTACAAAACTTAATGTAGGCATGATCTATGTCAGTGTATCTACTTTTCAAAAAGTAGGTTGCAATCATATTCATTTAAATTTTCACTGATTTATGGTTATATTTTTTTATGCCCCACCTACAATAGTAGAGGGGCATTATGTTTTCTGGTCTGTGCCTCCGTTCCTTCTTTCGTTCGTCCGTTCGTTCGTCCCGCTTCAGGTTAAAGTTTTTGGTCAAGGTAGTTTTTGATGAAGCTGAAGTCCAATCAACTTGAAACTTAGTACACTTGTTGCTTATGATATGATCTTTCTAATTTTAAAGCCAAATTAGACTTTTGACCCCAATTTCACGGTCCACTGAACATAGAAATGAAAGTGCGAGTTTCAGGTTAAAGTTTTTGGTCAAGGTAGTTTTTGATGAAGCTGAAGTTTAATCAACTTGAAACTTAGTACACTTGTTGCTTATGATATGATCTTTCTAATTATAAAGCCAAATTAGACTTTTGATCCAATTTCACGGTCCACTGAACATAGAAATGAAAGTGCGAGTTTCAGGTTAAAGTTTTTGGTCAAGGTAGTTTTTGACGAAGCTAAAGTCTAATCAACTTGGAACTTAGTACACTTGTTGCTTATAATATGATCTTTCTAAATGTTAATGCCAAATTAGACTTTTGACCCCAATTTCATGGTCTACTGAACATAGAAAATGAAAGTGAGAGTTTCGGGTTAAAGTTTTTGGTCAAGGTAGTTTTTGATGAAGTTGAAGACCAAACAACTTGAAACTTAGTACACATGTTTCATATGGTATGATCTTTCTAAATTTAATGCCAATTTAGATTTTTTATCCAATTTCACGGTCCATTGGACATGGAAATTGATAGTGCGAGTGGGGCATCCGTGTACTTAGGACACATTCTTGTTTTGCATCTGAATTTGTTTTTTCCAGTTTAGTTTGTAGGTATGATTTTATTCTGCAACCCACCGTTTTAGAAAATTAAAAATGACTGACAATTAGATATTTGTGTGATATTTTACAGATATAATCTCCTGTAGCGCTGAGAGGTTTGATGCAACATCAGAAACAGGAGCGCTGAGAGGTTTGATGCAACATCAGAAACAGGAGCGCTGAGAGGTTTGATGCGACATATTAGAAACAGGAGCGCTGAAAGGTGTGATGCTACATATCAGAAACAGGAGCGCTGAGAGGTTTGATGCAACATATTAGAAACAGGAGCGCTGAGAGGTGTGATGCGACATATCAGAAACAGGAGCCCTGAGAGGTTTGATGTGACATATAAGAAACAGGACGCTGAGAGGTTTGATGCAACATATCAGAAACAGGAGTGCTGAGATGTTTGATGTGACATATCAGAAACAGGAGCGCTGAGAGGTTTGATGCCACATATAAAAACCAGGAGCGCTGAGAGGTTTGATTTTAATCAGACTGAAAAGATCATGTACTAAAGCTAATGGTGTGTCCATAAGAATCTGTAAAACCTCTTGATATAACTTGAAATTTGTTTATCCTTTATTCAACTCTAAATCAATGTAGATAGATATAAGAAGATGTGTATATGTGTATAGACATGCATATAATTTTGTTCATAGTTGTCCTAATTTAGTTATGGTACAATGTACTGTTGTTTATTCTTCCAAATCAGTTATGTCTAATTTGAACAGCTCTTCTATGAAGTGTTAAAAACAAGACTACTGTAGTATAAAGTAGAAATCTCAGTGAGGTCTTTATCTAGAATAAATAAAGAATTCCCTTGTAGAAACTTTAATATTAATAGGAAAATAAGAGAAAAAAAAATGTGAAAATGAAACCTCATGAACAGGTTTGGACATTAAGATTGCGAATTAGAATCTCCATGGAAATGAACTATTTTACAGTATTCTAGTTGTTTGGGTTGTTAGTGTCTTTGTGTTACTATTTTAATTATTCATAATGTTAAAGAAATGTTACAAAAACTAGAATATAAAACATATCATATGGGGGATAGCAATATTAAAGATAATCTTGTTAAAAAAGACATCACAGCTGCTGGTTACATAACATGACATTTACTATAAATAAACTTCATGTCAATAATACCTCCAAGTCATCTGATGAAAAGTTGTAGTTTTAGCTTACTGTTAAAGTCCTTGTGAACTGCCAACTATATGGTATGGGTTTTTCCTCATTGTTGAAGGCCATATGTTGGTCTCTTTGGCAATCCAAATCTTCTTATCATATTGGTGTATTTAATAACTATGTGTGTCTGACATGGTTCAACTCTTGTGAGTTAATGCTTTGACCTTAATTATACAGTTCTTGAGTTAAAGTTTTGAATATAACTAGAGTAGAGTCAGAGGTGATAGGTGTTGTCTGATATTGACCTCATTCACAGTTCATGAGTTCAAAACTTTGGATATATTTGGAATAAATATTAGTATCATCAATATGAAACACTGTTGAAAATTTAACATTATTTATAAGAGAAAATGTGAAATATTTTGCAAGTTTTCAATTCTAGACTTATGGTAACTTTGATGTTTCAGTACTGAATTTATTTAAAGAATTATAAGAATTCAATCAATTATGATAAATAATGTAATATCACACAGTTTTTTGTCGAGCCTGCAACTTCCGGCGGCGGCGTTAGCTAACTTTTTAAAAGCTTTATATTTTAGAAGGTGGAAGACCTGGATGCTTCATACTTTGTATATAGATGCCTCATGTTACGAAGTTTCTGTCAGTCACATGTCAAATGTCCTTGACCTCATTTTCATGGTTCAGTGACCACTTGAAAAAAAGTTCAGATTTTTTGTAATGTTTAAATTCTCTTATTATAAGTAATAGGATAATTATATTTGGTATGTGCGTACCTTGCAAGGTCCTCATGACTGTCAGACAGTTTTCACTTGACCTCAACCTCATTTCATGGATCAGTGAACAAGATTAAGTTATGGTGGTCAAGTCCATATCTAAGATACTATAAGCAATAGGGCTAGTATATTAAGTGTATCGAAAGACTGTAAGGTGTACATGTCCAACTGGCAGATGTCATCTGACCTTGACCTCATTTTCATGGTTCAGTGGTTATAGTTAAGTTTTTGTGTTTTGGTCTGTTTTTCTCATACTTTTTGCAATATTTGTTGTATGGAATGATTGTAAGGTGTACATGTCTAGCGGGCAGATGTCATCTGACCTTGACCTCATTTTCATGGTTGAATGGTCAAATGTAAGTTTTTGAGTTTTGGTCTTTTTATCTAATACTATATGCTATAGGTCAACTATATTTGGTGTATGGAAATATTTTATGATCTATATGTCAGTCGCGCAGGTTTCATTTGACCTCAACCTCATTTTCACGGTTCATTGCTCAGTGTTAAGTTTTTGTGTTTTGGTCTATTCTTCTTAAACTATAAGTAATAGGTCAACTATATTTGTTGTATGGAAGCATTGTTAGCTGTACATGTCTGCTTGGCATGGTTCATCCGACCTTGACCTCATTTTCATGGTTCTTTGGTCTTTGTTTAGTTTTCTTGGTTAATGTTAAGTTTATGTGACATTTTAATAAAGCTTTATACTTAGGACTATCAACATAATATCAATGATAAGTAAAGAAGGCGAGACATTTCAGCCTGTGCACTCTTGTTTTTATAAATTTGCTAATTTGAGTCTGAGGACTACAAAAGTACTAGTCAACACTTTTCACAATGTTATTTGCTTATTTGGGTCTTGAGGGTGAACAATGAAGTTGAACAATATATAATTCTTTTATTAATTTGCTAATTTGAGTCTGAGGACTTCCAAAGTAGCCAGCACTTTTCTTAATGTCATGTTGTATTGCAGGATGTCTAATGAGATTTACGCATGCCAACAGACACTGTCCTGACCACCCTCATGCCTCACTACAGAGAATCTCTGCCAAAAGAGCTATAGAAGACCTGGAGAAAATGAGGGATCCTGAAGCTAACTGTGACATCAGAGATTGGCTAGACAGGTATGTACAAATAAAACAAAAAAAAAGACTTGTTTATCTTGATACCTGCATGTCAATCATATGGTTATATAAAGTCTAGTATTGCCATATGCTTGGTTTCTTTAACTGACAACTTTTTTGTTATTATTGTCAATTTCATTAGAACCAATAGTGGTCCTTTACTGACCAACACAGTATACCTAGATATCTACCATATTAAAAGGACAAATAAAAAAAGACAGACAATGAAATGGCCAAAAGAAAAAGAAAGATACAAGCAACAATCTACAAGCACTGCATACAAAACTAAATTCAACACAAATGGAACCAAAATGATTTGTTAACATACAAGATATATTTTATTTCCTATAGTGGACCCATTACGGGCATAATTAGTACATTGATTTTTTTATCACACAATTACAATAGACAATAAACAAAAATAAAAATAGAAATACGTTTGACAAAAAACATGAAATATAAATTGAGTTAATAATACAATTTTTGTAGTCACATATCAAAATCAGTATGTTTAGTGATTACATACATGTATGGGCTCTTGAAACAAACAATAAGGACAACATTTAGATCTCAAAGTTTTATTATTATATCATTGATCCATCTGGTCTTGATAACCTTGCAGCTTAAAACTTGTCTAGCAGGATACATCAAGTTTATAACTATTTTTTATAAGGCTTTAAGTATTATGAGTTAACTGCTGGTGGATATTTAAGCACAATTTATTTATAGCTTAGTTTTAGCAGAGCAATAATGTTTCAATATTGTTGCTGTTTATATGTGTGATATAGAAATATAGAGAGATATGGCACATTATATGATAGACAATGAAACAAACATCTACCAATGACCATAGGATTAAGGATCAAGGGTCTGGAAACAGATATATTTACCAGTCATGTCCTAAACTGATTGCTATATGTCCTAAACAAGTAATTGGGATTGAGGACAAATTTTATTTTTTAACAGAAATGATTTCGCTCATTTCATTGACTCAATGTTTGAAATCTGAATTTTAACCCTATATATCAAGAAAATCGTGATATAAAAGACAAGCTCTGGAATGCCGTTCCAAATGGAATATATATACTCCTAATGCAGGCGCTGTTTTAATCACCATTTTGCACTAGTGATCACTTGTTTTTGTTAATAAACCCTTTGATAATGATGAGGATGATAATAGTATGATGATTAGTTTACAAGGTTTCAATGTTTAATTTCAGGCAAATAGGCATTCGACAAGACAGAGGAAGTAGCGCTCACTTTTACAGAAACGATTCCGTCCAAATCCTAATGAAAACAGTAACTCCCCTGAACCATCGTTAGACGATAGCAATACTTCACCTGAACCAAGCATAGATACACAAATTTACCCACAAGCCTATCCACATCCTGTCTATCTATATCATAACAACAATAATACTGAATTCTCTAAAGATTATACTCAGAAAGACTATAGTCCACCAATGGAAAATCCTCATATCATGAAAGACACTTACAGATACATGTATCAACAAATGGAGGAGAATTACTATAACCTACAACAGCACTATGATCCTTATAATGGATACAATTCTTATCAATTGTAGTGTATCTTGTTCGACCGTTTAAATGAAGATACTCCTTGCGTGTCACACAGTACTTTCGTTCTGATTTTGAAAGTGTACGACTAGCATAAGCCACAACATGTTCAAGCCCTTCATCAGATTTCTGAGTCAAGACAGCTCCGACTGCCAAATTGCTTGCATCTGTATCCAAAATGAACTCTTTGTTAAAATCTGGATATGCAAGAACTGGTGCGTTTATTAATTTACCTTTTAATTGATCAAAAGCCTCTTGGCAATTTGTGGTCCAGACAAACTTAGTTTCCTTCTCTGTTATTTTGTGTAATGGTTTAGCAATGTGGGCAAAGTTTTTGATAAATTTTCTGTAGTACCCACAAAGACCTAAAAAGGAACGAACTTCGGTTATATTTGTAGGGGTGGGCCACTCTTTAACAGCTTTAATCTTGTCAGGGTCGGTTGATATTCCTTCCTCAGAGACAATATGTCCTAAGAAACGAACCTTGGTGGTACACAAGGTGCACTTCTTCGCCTTCAGCTTTAAACCAGCCGATTTAAGCCTAGCAAAAACGTCTCTTAAATTATCAAGCATACCATCTAGTGTTTTTCCAAAAACGATTATATCGTCAATGTAAACCAGACATGTTTCCCACTGCAAACCAGCTAGTATGGTTTCCATCAATCGCTCAAATGTCTGTGCAGCGCAACACAACCCAAACGGCATGACCCGAAATTGAAATAAACCCCTTCGCGTTGCAAAAGCGGTTTTGTGTTTGTCATTTTCGGCCAGCTCCACCTGCCAATATCCTGAACAACAGTCCAGAGTACTATACCATTTATTTCCTGCTAAATGATCTAACGAATCGTCAATCCTCGGTAAAGGATACGCGTCTTTATTAAGGGTCACACTGTTTAAGCGTCTATAATCTACGCAAAAGCGATAACTGTCGTCCTTTTTCTTAACTAAGACTATCCCTGCCGCCCAGGGACTGTGGAATGGTTCAATAATCCCTTTTTGTAACATTTTGTCAAGGTTGTCATTTACTACCTTGTTCAAATGATAAGGTGTACGACGAGGTGGTTCTTTAAATGGCCTTGCGTTTCCCGTATTGATTTCATGTTTTACAAGATTGGTCCTTCCCAAGTCAACATCAGAAGAAGCAAACAAGTTCTGATTTTCTATCAACAAAGATTTTACTTTTTGTTTATCTTTCGAAGTCAATTCATCTGATGTCCTGTCTAACAGATCTTGTAAATCTGGTCTAAGTCCGTCATGTTTCTGTTCATTTGAACTAATATTACCATCTAGTACTTGTTCAACACCAGACATTTGGGCTATAGTTGTACCAGGATAAATTGTCTTAGGATCTAGTTCTGTGTTCATTAATCTAACAGGGACTTTTTCGCCTGACCTTACCAACGTTCTAGCAGTCAAAATGTAGTCTTTCCCTGCATGCTCATTTGCTTCTAACAAAGCAGTGTCAGCAGGTAATTTTTGACCTTCTGCTAAGCAAACCGTGCCATTAATGACAATTTCTGACCTTGGCGGTATAACAACCGCTTCTGAAGCAACCACTTGGTAACAGCCTATTGATCCCTGAAAACACAAATCTACCTTAAAATCCCCAATACAAAAGTGCCCATTCTTAACATCAATTAAACAATTATGTCGTTTCATGAAGTCCAAACCAAGTATACCGTCAACTTGCAGATCAGTCACAACAGCTTCAGATTGCAACATATTTGGACCGAAATGCAGATTGAACCTCCCTTTTCCACGAAGCTCTAGCTTATTGCCACACACTGACCTAACAGTTGTCTTAACTTCACTTAGATATGATTTATCTAATGGAGTCAACATATCGTATAACTTGGAAGATACTAATGTCAAAGTTGCTCCTGTATCAACCACAAACTTGGCTTCAATGTCTCCTACATTTAGTTTGACATACATACCAGCATCTTCAGATGCTGTTGTAACCGCACCTTCCTTTGTCTTACGATTATGTTGTTTCCTAGTTTTCATTAATGTTTTGACAGTCCCATCCCCCTTATTTCCATTATATTTGTTCTGATTTCTTCGGGGTAGGCGACAGTCCCTTGCTAAATGACCAAATTTGCCACAATTGTAACAACCCTTATTTGTCCTCTTACTTTGGGTATATCTCGTTTTAGCATAATAAGGTCCCTCATTTGTACCACTAGATTTTAATTTTGCTATTTCAGTCGTAAGAGTACTTAGACTTTTCTCCATTGTTTGCATCCATGATGCAATGTCAGTTGTTGGCATGTCACTTTTTGTAATCTTTTCTTCCCTACCTAACTCGTCATCGTTCATAGTTTGACGTAAATAACCTCGTCCCTCTCTTGCTTTATTTTCGGCTTTATTGTACGCCTCTAATTCAACGGCAAGTCTCACGGCATCATTTAAACCTTTCGGTCGCGATTGTTTTATTCTAAGCCGCATTTCTGAATCTACGAGCGCGTCAATAAACTGCTCTTTCCCGAGAGTTTCACGTACGTCTAATGGGGCAGTAGGATATGCCAAGTTGGACAATCTCCGAATTGACTGGCCTAATTCGGGCAGTGATTCGCTGGCTTTTTGACGTCTCTCTTTAAACTGAACTCTACATAACTCAGTTTGACTAGAAGGCGCGAATCGCTCTTCAAGTGCGCTGACTAAATCAGAAAAGTTTTGTCTTTTCTCACTTGGTAAATCTCCAAGTACAGCTTGTGCTTGTCCCATTAACTTTTATAATAGTATTCATTACTATCATGTTTTTCTTTTACAGGGACTGTACAGTTTCATTTTACATCATTGTGCATTTAATTTTGCAATGTTTATTATGCATCATTATTTAATAAATACAATTTGAAAATATTATTTTTCATACTCTTGACTCTTTCTACACGAAATGAAATCCCCATATTATCGATAATTTGTGTATATATTTCACGTTTCATTCCCGATCCGATGGCATTTTTTATAGAAAACCGGATGTGGGTACGTGCAGCCTAGAACGGCAATTTGACTATTCGTACCCACATGCGGGTACGCGCAGACACTGCCAATTTAAAAACGTTAACAGGACAATTTTGTTATGTGCAAAAGTGAACAGTTTGAACAAAAACGATCTGTGCAAAAGTGAACAGTAAATTCTCACAAGACAGTTTGGATATAAGTTTATAAGATGATCAAATTTGGATATATGATCTTTCAATATGGATATAAAAATGAACAATTCGGATACCACCGCTAGCCACCAAATTATGTAACGTGTACACAGGGTAAGCGTGTCTGTTTCTATTTTAGAATGAGTCCGTTACCAGTTTGATACTGGATCCAAAATTGCTCTATTTACAAAACATATAACAAATAATCTTTATTCAAATATAAACGTCAATGAACCAAAATATGTACAACTGCTCTTTGCAATCTTTAATGAACTATCTATAAACTATTCTACTCAAAATATATACACTAGTACAAATTTGTACTCTTACAAATTTGTCCTGGGTCAGGAACAAACTTGTCCTCCTGGTATAATAATGTACCCTACAAGTTTACACACTTCGTCTTTGTTCCTCTGGTACAATTATGTACTTTACAAGGTGGTCACACAGACTCACACTTGTCCTATACGGTACAATACGGTTCAACTTGTAAATGTACAAGACAGTCCGTATTTATAACAGGCACCGACCTGTTCTTTATTACACTTAGTAATATTATCAAATAAATCTAATATAAACGAGACTGCGATCTCGAATACCAACGTATCGTAACTTGGTCTTATGTCTACGAAGACTTATGACAATCGACCTGACCCAAAGTTTACCCGCGAAACATCTTACTCTTTTCTATGTTTTATTAAAGTATATATACAATGCATAAAATAAGGCTTCTACCGAACTGTAACCAATGTAAACAATCTAACCGTAGATACAAAATCATCACATAATGTTAAAAGCGAATGGCCATTGATGAAAATCATATTTTGTAAAAAAAAAAAAAAAATCAATTTCTAACAAGCACTTTCTCTGAAATTGTCATCACCAACGACATATTTAATACCTTTTGTAAACGAGACTTAAAATGACAATCATATAAAAACTCCCTTTCTTGTAGACTTCGTTACAGGACAGGGACATTAAATTTAAAGTTTGGCTATTAAGATGATGACCTTCACTATTAAAGCAATTCAAAGCTATTGGTTATAATATGATGTTAATGACAGATGCCATCATGGTATACATAGTAACTTGAAATAAGAATGACCAACTTAGCTTCAAATATAGGATCTCTGAACCCGAAATATCTACTGCTTTGTCATCTTTAAAGATTAATAAAGCAACAGGGTTAGATGACATCTCTAACAGTATGCTAAAATATGGTCAAACCTCTTTGTTACCTTGTTTACTAAAAAAATTTAATAATTGCCTCTCTTATGGAAAATGCCCAGAACCCTGGACTATTGGTTAAATATTCCCAATTCATAAACTAAGGGAATGATGCATCTGCTAGGAGTCGAGATTATTAAGATTTGAGAATTGAACGATGGACAGTTAGTGCGTGAATTTTTCTTGCTACCTGATTGGAAGATATTACGAGACGTGAATAATCAAAGTTTATTGATTGGTTAGGACAATCCAAACCTAGTAAATGTCGTTCAATCCCGTAGAGTATCGGATTTGTCCTCTCTATTTTAGCAGTTAGATTTTGCCTGGTCATTAATCATGCATATTCATGATAATGGTACACAGGTAACTTTTATCTATAAGGCAGCAACCATTTAAGTTTCTGGGAGGGGGGGGGGGCTATGTTTTTTTTTGGAAAAAAAAGTTTGTTTCCAGGTTTTGGTGAAAAAATAATTTGTTTTGGACCCTGATTAAAAAAAATTGTTTGTTTCACCCTCAGCTGCCACTATATGTAATGCTAAAATTGAAAGAAAAAAATTGTCTTCGGTTTGTCGCTAAAAAAATAGATTGTTCTTCGCCGAAGGCGAAAAAAAAAGTTTGCACAGAAAAAAAAACCATAGCCCCCCCCCCCCCCCAGAAAATCAAATGGTTGCTGCCTAAATAGTCGAATCTTCTGGAGTTTCGTAAACAACGTACAACGTTAAACGATATATACTACTTCATAACGTGTGACCTAACGTGTGTGGTAAAATTTCACGTTGATTGATTGATGCACGTGGCTATTCTAGTAAATGAATTAATCTACAAAGCGAGAGCACTTTCCATTTTCATCAGCTAAGAGTCGACTAGCCCTTTTTGAAAGGCTATTGCTTGTAGAAGAATTACTATTTACTGATTCTTTAGGGAAGCTTTTTAATAAAATTCTTGACACCCGTCTTTGCAAATTTTTAGACAAATATCAGATCATTAAAGATAGCCACATTGGTTTCACAAGGAAAGCACGCCCATCTGACCATATGTTCATACTTAAGACCATTATTCATTGATAAGAACTGTCATACTAAAGAAGGTAGAGTATTTGCCTGTTTTGTTGATTTCCAGAAGGCCTTTGACACGGTCATTCACCCAGGTATAAAACTCAAGTTATTAAACATTGTGTTGGGTTCAAATTTTTATAATATGATTAAGAGTATGTATGCCCCGAGTAAATCGTGTATTCGATTAAGAATAGAGTTACAGACCTAAGGTGGGAGTGAAACAGGGAGATAATTTGAGTTCAAATTTGTTTAAAATTTTCATAAATGACCTCCCTGATTACGGCGCGGGACGTTTGCGCTTTTTCATAGGACATTTGCGCTTTTATTTTTGGACACTTGCGCTTCAAATCATAGGACATTTGCGCTTTTTACATAGGACATTTGCGCTTTTGTAATATTTGGTTTTTATTACTATCCTATTTTTCTGGGCTTGGGACTGGCAGGTTTGACCTGGCAGAGTTTAAAGTTTAAAAACCATTGCATAGCACATTTCATAGCACATTGATGTATGTTCGAAAGTTTATATACAGCTAACACTAGTAAAAGAAAACAATCTGTTTTGCTTGATATCTGAAGCCAAAGTACTGAAAAATAATAGCTCTGGTTATCTGTTCTTACTGGTATTTCGCCTATATTTCAAATAAATAATCATGTTTCTCAATTCTGAAGTGCACGTTCATCAATATAACATATGTTAATGTAATTCACCGACCGTTGTTAAAAGATTGCAGAATGAGTGAGTAGAACTGTTCATTGAAGTGGGCATGGAAGGATTCTGCACCATTTGTCTTAATAATAACAAATTTAAGTTATTCATCTACGTACTATTACTTCTATTAAAATCACAGGTGGACGAATTAGGTAAAAAGCGCAAATGTCCGGTCAATTTAATACAGGTGAATCAAAATTTAAAGCGCAAATGTCCATAGTATTTGAAGCGCAAATGTCCTATCGTTTTACAGGTAAAAAAGCGCAAACGTCCTGAGCCCCCTGATTATCTAGAAAATTCACCTGATCCAGTCTTGGTTAACTCAAAGCCAGTTCATTGTTTATTATATGCTGACGATATTGTCATTTTTTCTTCCTCGGAAAAGGGGCTTCAGTGTAAACTTGATCAAATAAATAATTATTGTAAAGACTGGTGTATGAAAATTAATCTAAAAAGAACTAGGGTGATGGTCAGTGGCGGATCCAGAAATTTTCATAAGTGGGGGCCCACTGACTGACCTAAGAGGGGGCCCGCTCGAGTCACGCTTCAGTGATTCCCTATATAAACAACCAAAATTTTTCCCAAAAAGGGGGGGCCCGGGCCCCCTGCCCCCCCCCCCCCTAAATCCGCCTATGATGGTATTTAACAAAGCAGGCAGGCATATAAAACATAATTTTCAATGACATGTTGATAGATTGTGTTCAACATTGTAAATATTTAGGTATAACATTTAGTGCATCAGGATCTTTTTCCTTTGCTCAGAAAGAATTGTACAATAAGGCATTGAAAGCATACTACAAGCTACGAAAGGACTTCTTGTCACTGAATCCAAATATTAAAAACAGCCTCCACGTATTTGATCATACAATTAAACCCATTCTTTTATATAGTTCGGAAATTTGGGGCTTTTTTAATCCCTTAAAAAAAATAATCTCCGACTTCTACAGTTGATCAAGCCTATCCTAAACTTCTTTCAGAAAGATTACATATGAAATTTGGTAAAATATTACTAGGTGTGGGGAAAAGAGCGGTCAAAAGAGCAACAAACCTTGCCACTATTTCAGAACTTGAGAAATTCCCTTTACATTTTGATATCACCAAAGCTATGATCAGATACTGGCACCGGCTTGAAAATTTGGGTTCATCCTTTCCCTTACTACAAGATGCATTAAATATAGTTTATAAGATATCTCTATTAGTTTATAAGATATCTCTATAAGTTAATAAGATATCTCTATTAATTAATAAGATATCTTATAAAGAATATAAGATATCTTACTTCTTTATAAAACTATCTTTTAAATACATACTTTATAAGATATCTTATTAATTAATAGAGATATCTTATTAACTTATGGAGATATCTTATATATTAAATAAGATATCTTCATAACCAATTAAATAAGATATCTCTATAAGTTAATAAGATATCTCTAAAAGTTTATAAGATATCTCTATTAGTTTATAAGATATCTCTATAAGTTAATAAGATATCTCTATTAATTAATAAGATATCTTATAAAGTATATAAGATAACTTACTTCTTTATAAGGATATCTTTTAAATACATACTTTATAAGATATCTTATTAATTAATAGAGATGTCTTATAAACTAATAGAGATATCTTATTAATTAATAGAGATATCTTATAAACTAATAGAGATATCTTATTAACTTATGGAGATATCTTATTAAGTAAATAAGATATCTTTATTATTAACTATTTAAAAGATATCTTATATAGTTAATAAGATATCTTATAAATTAATAGAGATATCTTTATATTTTAATTAAGATATCTTATCTATTTAATAAGATATCTTAATAAACATTTTAATAAGATATCTTATTTAATATATAAGATATCTTATTTAATAAATCAGATATCTCAATTAATATATAAGATATCTCATTTTGTTATTAAGATATCTCAATTAGTTTATAAGATATCTTATTTAATTAAATAAGATACCTCGAAATTGAATAAATATAATAACGGCGTGCCATAGTTGTTACGTTGTTAACAGTATTGAATAGACTGGATATCAATACATCCTAGATACGCCTCCCGCATGTCAAATGGTTCAATCGAAAATACCTTTCCATTTTAAAGATCAGTCTGTACCAATCATTTCTTATTCCTTATACCCGGTCCTACTAAAAAGCGCCCGGGAGTGCCCGGGAAAAGAAAAAGCACCCGGAGAAGGAAAATTAGCGCCCGGAGAAGAAAATTAGCGCCCGGGAGAAGAAAATAATAATATTTTATAACAATATTTTTTTTCCTTAAAAAATAACTAATCATGATTGCTTGTTTTGTCCTTAATATAAATGGGGATATGTACGATGTTACATCTAAAGTGTTGTTGTACTTTTACATTTTAGATTTCAAAATTGTATACTAAAGTAAGTAAATAAATATAAATAAGAGTATATATAGAAGAATTATGAAAGACATTGTCCTCGATCAAAATGTATATTTTGTTACTAAAAATAATCGGTGCCTGATGTCTAATATTTTCGCAACGTCATGGTGAACACTTTTTTTGGAAAGTTTGCTATAGCTTGCTATAGCAATAAACTTTCTTAAGGCATCGGCCTAACCGGAAAAGAGACAGCCTAACTTACTTTAGGAAGTGTGTCCTACTTCTAGATAATGTAGTACTGGTGTTTGAAAACTAATAATAGAAAGATGCTTTTGAAATTTTGAGCTCTTCTATTTTAATAGCATACAGCTTGAATAAAAAATGCACTGAATTTTCATCGATAAATCAAATAATTCAACTTCATTTGAAAGACGAACAAAAACTACTTCGCGGATCTGCGCTACGCGGAAAGTAAAATCAATACACACGCGAGACAGCAGTTTCTACGTTATGATTTTATCGGTATTCTTCAGACATGCGTCAGATCCATATATGTGTGCCTCCAAACGGGAGTACTACAATCCCGGTTTCAAAGGTTTCCTACCTTCCTCCGGTTGAAGAGAAAATTAATAGCGTGTTTAAAATATTTCATGAATGAACATTTTTTGTCGCTTTATACTACGATTTTTACAAATTTCTATTCAATATGTAAAAGCCCGAGAGTATCGGAAGTATCATGGTATCTCATCTGATCTCGGCCCACAACAAACTCGGACTATAATAAACTCGGCCTTTTACATATTCGGCATAAGAAATCGGACTATAACAAAAATCGTAATTATACTAATTGCTATTAAGACTCATAAACAAAGTTTTTGCTCATTTCTTGTTATTTTTCTCCTTGGGGTCTATTTAGTTGTATTTTGAGGGGCCAACAGAAGGGAGGAATTTACTAAAGAATCCTAAGGAATTTTTTTTTTTAATTTTCAATAACAATAATAAATTATAAACTTGAAGAAAACAGTAAGTGACAGACACACATGGTTTTCAGTAATGATCACAGGACCATAAAACAAATCAAATTAATTAAATTTAGGTTGAGTCCATGGTGTCACCCCACCTAACCCCTCATGTTTGAATACTTAAAAACAGTCAGATCCCCACTCCTAAACATTATATGTTCTTTATATGTTACAATAAAACAAATCAGATGAAATAAAAGGCGAGTCCCCTGGGGTCACTCTCACCCCCTGGTTTTTTGAGAACTTATTAACAGTTGAGACTTCAACCAATATACCATATATATTATTGTATGGGACAATGAAATAAATCAAATGAAATATAGAGGAACTCCAGAGGGGTCAGTCACCCCACCCATAAACCATATGTATTTTTGTATGTGGCAACAAAACAAATCAAATGAAATAAAGTGGGTGTCCCTTTGGGTCAGCCCCAACCCCTCATGTCTGGGAACTTAGAAACTGTCTAGATCCCCACCCCTAAAACCATATATATTTTTGTATAGGGCAACAAAACAAATTCAATGAAATAAAGTGGGAGTCCTTTTGGGTCAGCCCCACCCCCTCATGTCTGAGAACTTGTAAACGGTCGAGATCCCCACCCCTAAACCATATATATTTTTGTATAGGGCAACAAAACAAATAAAATGGGTGTCCCTTTGGGTCAGCCCCACCCCTCATGTCTGAGAACTTGTAAACGGTCGAGATCCCCACCCCTAAACCATATATATTTTTGTATAGGGCAACAAAACAAATTCAATGAAATAAAGTGGGAGTCCCTTTGGGTCAGCCCCACCCCCTTATGTCTGAGAACTTGTAAACGGTCGAGATCCCCACCCCTAAACCATATCTATTTTTGTATAGGGCAACAAAACAAATTCAATGAAATAAAGTGGGAGTCCCTTTGGGTCAGCCTCACCCCCTCATGTCTGAGAACTTGTAAACGGTTGAGATCCCCACCCCTAAACCATATATATTTTTGTATAGGGCAACAAAACAAATCAAATGAAATAAAGTGGGAGTCCCTTTGGGTCAGCCCCACCCCCTTATGTCTGAGAACTTGTAAACGGTCGAGATCCCCACCCCTAAACCATATCTATTTTTGTATAGGGCAACAAAACAAATTCAATGAAATAAAGTGGGAGTCCCTTTGGGTCAGCCCCACCCCCTGTTGTTTGACAACTTGGAAATGGTCAAGATCCCCTCCCCTTAACCATATATATTCTTGTACTGGACAATAAAACAAATCAAATTCAAAAGAAGGCGAGTCTCTAGGGGTCACTCCCATCCCCTTGTTGTTTGAGAACTTGTAAACGGCTGAGATCCACACCCACAAACCATATATATTTTTGTATGAGAAAATAAAATAAATCAAAATGAAATATAGAAGAAGTCCACAGGGGTGACCCAACCAACTTTTTTTGGAAAACTTATACGGTCGAGATGATCACCCCTAAACCATATATATTCTATTTTATGGGGCAACAAAACAAAACCAATGAAATATAGTGGGAGTACCTCTGAGTCATCCCCAACCCCTCATGTTTGAGAACTTGTAAACGGTTGAGATCCCCAATCCTAATCATAAATATTCTTGTATTGGACAATAAAACGAATAAAGTGAAATATAATTAAGTCCCTCTGTGTAACCCCACCCCATCCTGTTTTGAGAACTTGTAAACAGTCAAGATCCACCCCCTTTTCGAAAACTTGAAAACTGTTGAAATCCCCACACTGAAACAACATATATTCTTGTACGGAATAATAAAACAAATCAGATGAAATAAAAGGCTAGTCCCCTAGGGCCACTCTTACCCTACCTCCTGCCTGTTTGAGAACTTGTAAACTGTCTAGATCCCCACCCCCAAATCATGAATATCACTTTACTAGACCGGACCAATTTGTATTGGACTTTGCTTAATGTCAGGCGACCCGTGGGAATGACTAATTTTGAGAGCTTTGTTTGGGAGACTTCGTAGCAGCATCCTGTTACAATTATTTCTTGATAAAGTTTTTTCTTTTTTAAGTAGGAAAAAAAGGTAACCATGCAATCTACACACTATCTATTTGAAATATTACAATCTACAGTTGCAAACTTTCCACAGGTGCTATCCAGCACTTTGATTTTATACAGATGCTGAGATAGATTTATTATATCTTTTTATAAAACTAAAACTGTTTCAATGGCTATGGTTATCAGAGTTTTAATGCTTAGACTTAAATTTAAACCAAACTTCTGCCTTTTTTTTACCCCCTTGTTTTAACTACGGTACATATCGTTTTTGAAAAACATGTCTTTTGATGTCTTAGATATAGGAAGATGTGGTGTGAGTGCCAATGAGACAACTCTCCATACAAATAACAATTTAAAAAGTAAACCATTATAGGTTAAAGTACGGCCTTCAACACGGAGCCTTAGCTCACACCGAACAACAAGCTATAAAGGGCCCCAAAATTACTAGTGTAAAACCATTCAAACGGGAAAACCAACGGTCTAATCTATATTAACAAAACGAGAAACGAGAAACACGTATATATTACATAAACAAACGACAAGTTATAAATCTTCCGCATAAACTGTGATCCATTATTATCAGTCTTTCGAAATAGTATTCATATATTATTGTTAAAATTGAAATATTCATACTTGTTTTTGTGCTTTATTACAAACGTATATATTATCTGAATTGGCAAATTACTTGTCTAAAATAAAAAAAAATAAAAAATTTCATAACTTAACAAAGGTGTCTCAGGTCAATAAAATATAAATATATTTTCCCCGGGCGCTTTTTCTGTTCCCCGGGCGCTATATTTTCTTCTCCGGGCGCTTTTTCTTTTCCCCGGGCGCTTTTTCTTCACCCGGGCGCTCCCGGGCGCATTTTAGTAGGACCCCTTATACCTATACCTAACCAATTGCAAGTAAATTTTCAATTACAACCACGTGTTTCAGGATCTCAATATTGACGACTTCAAGTACAATCCTGCTCCTGATGGCACCTATGCTAGATACCCATTCGTATATAATCCGGCTAGCCAGGTTGACCTCAACATTGTCAATAACACCTGCAAAATGTTTTATAAAAAGGTTCGAAATATCGTGAGCTTAAATACATCAATTGGAAATACAACTTGAAAATAATAATGGATTCTGTCGGGGATTATGGCAGGAAATGGAAAGACGGCGTAGATATGCTATTTCCGGATTGATTAAGACTGTGTTGTCGTTGATACAAATGTGAAGTAAGAAACTGAATTGGTCTATCAATACCTGTCATACGATTACTTTTACATATGCTACCTCAATCTTTAATAAAGACCCAAATATTGCAAAACATTTGTCCTACCTGTCTTCCATTACAAATATGTTGTACCGCAGATAAAGCCCCAAACAACATCGTTTTGTGTGTGTAAATCACATTACATATACTGCTTGGTAGATGAAATAGGTATTGGCAATTCACTTGTAAACCCAACACGACACTTACTAAAGAAGTAAGCATGAATATTCATAGGTCTGTTCTATTCCTTTGGAATTTCAACCAAAGATGAAGAACTGGACCTTCCATCAATGCATAGAATACATAAATTGCATATATGACCTTAAAAACAACGGAAGCATGCTGGGTTTTCCAAGTTCTCCACGAAACCTCTTTCCAAATTATAAACATCAATTTTTTCAGCAGTCAAAGCCGGTGCTTTAAAGTTATTGTGGATCTGCATATTCTAGAGGTGGCATGGAGTACATACAATCTAAGACTTTTTCATCTTGCAGTAGTAGTATAAAAACATTTGACACTTAACACAGTATTCCTTATTACAAACTAAAAGACAAATTGACAGAGTTGCTATTGCTTTGTTTCATGAAAAAGAAGACAAACGTAGATACAAGTAAACTTTTATTAGAAAGGGATAAATCCAACTTTGTAAAACATCACTCTGATTCTAACAAAAAATTCTATGAAACGGACATTATCTAGATGCTTGATTTCTCTATTGACAACATATGTGTTTCGTTTAGAGGACATGTTTTTCAACACACTATCGGCATTCTTATGGTAACCAACTGTCCGACTTCTTGGCGATGTGTTCCTTTATTCTTATGATGCTGACCCTACATATGAACTTCTCAGGGAAATGAAAATATGTCGCCTTTAACTTTACTTTCCGCTAAATAGTGGTTTAGTTGAGTAAGTGGAACGCATCTATCCCATCGAACTTCATATAAACGGATACAATCTGTCGCATATATATTGTCGCACTTCTAGAAATAGACTATTAAGGTTGGTCCATTTCTATGTAGCAACATTCCAGCAGCGCCTACATACGGAGTATATATCTCCCAATTGATACGATATTCCTTGGCTTGTATTTCCATCATGATTTGCTTGATAAAGGGTTGCTGCTCACAAGGAAGGCATTAAAAGAATAACAAATGGCGAAGTCGGAATCACCCATTCGTAAATTTAACAGACGCTATTATAAGTTGGATGACTATAATGGAATATCCGGTTCACAGATGATAAAGGTTTAAAATTTGTTCCTAATATTGTAACCACATTCCCGTACCCTTTTATCAAATCCGACTTACCGAATTAGACTTGTTACTGGGTTTGTACTAACATGAGCTACACGTGCCATATGTGGATCAGGGTCTGCTTACCCTTCCGGAGCACTCCAGTTTTTTACTGCGGTTAGTGTTGCTTAGTCTTTAGCTTTCTTTACTATGTTTTGTATACTATTGCTTGTCTTTTTGCATTTTCTTTTTTAGCCATGGCGTTGTTAGTTTATATTCGATTTGTTGGTTTGAATGTCCACTCATTCGTTACTGTTTAATGTTCTATATTCATAGTTCACAATTAATACATTTGGAGATATCTGATTGTTATGGACATTCGCTCCTCATTTTCAAAATAACAATCTGTTGAAAAGGCTGTGATGCATTGATAATTTATAAATAACGAAAAAAATATAGGTCCGTGTCCTTGTTTTTGAGATATCATTTGGAAATTAGGTCGGAAATCATTTTCTTAAAAGCTTTAGACACCCGAAAGGTCTCTTGTATAAGAGGCTTTGCAGTTTTAGGGCCTTTACCATATATTTATTAGTTGGATAAGGGCATGCTACTGTGATACCTCTTGTGCAGTATTTTTAAAAATAACGGATATATTTCAGAATTTTTCATTGCTAAAAGTAAAATCACAAAAATACTGAACCACGAGGAAAATTGTAAACGGAAAGTCCCTTATGGCAAAATCAAAAGCTCAGACATACCAAACGAATGGATACCTGACTTGGTTCAGGCATTTTCTTATGTAGAAAATGGGTGATCGCACCTGGTTTTATAGCTAGAGAACCATCTCACTTGTAAGACAGTCGCATCAAATTCAACATATTGACAGTTTTATGTAAACAAAACAATCATGACATATTATGTAAAATATCAAAAATAGGGGTACAGCATTTAACATTATGTTATAATGATATCTTAATCACTATTAAAACAAACTATACACACACAAATTTTTTTATTACCTAATGACAGTGTCCGTACTACAGCAGGATAATTACAATTTTATTAAGACTACAAGACAAAACATACACTTCTGTTTAAAAACCAGCTGTTGGCATGACACGGGTTATGTTCTTCTCATATATTTTATGATGGTATGATACTAATCCCTAACGGGAGGGATTGTGACTAATATTAATAAGATGAAGATATAATCTTGCAATCAGTTTAATTGAGGTCTGGAGCTGGCATGTCAGTTAACTGCTTGTAGTCTGATGTTATTTCTGTATTATTGTCAATTCGTTTGTTTTCTATTGTTACATCTTCTGACACTCAGACTTCTCTTGAACTGAATTTTAATGTGCGTATTGTTATAGGTATAGGGGGATGGTTGAGATCTGATAAACATGTTTAACCCCACCGCATTTTTGCGCTTGTCCCAAGTCAGGAGCCTCTGTTAGTCAAGTATTATTTTTAATTTTAGTTTCTTGTGTATAATTTGGAGTTTAGTATGACGTCCATTATCACTGAACTAGTATATATTTGTTTAGGGACCAGCTGAAGGACGCCTCCGGGTGCGGGAAATTCTCGCTGCATTGAAGACCCATTGGTGACCTTCTGCTGTTGTCTGTTCTATGGTCGGGTTGTTTTCTCTTTGACACATTCCCCATTTCCATTCTCAATTTTACTACTTAACATGATTTGAGCAATGGAGTTGATTAAACATTGACCAAAATTACACTTATTAATGAGGAAAAAAACCCTGAATAAACACACTTATTAAGGCAAAACAAACTGCAAAAATAAACAAAACTGTTGAATATAACCCAGAAATCTGTATTCCTCCTGGTCGGAACATAAAAGTTTCACACAATAATAGAAATATAACAAAGGGGTACAGCTCTTAAGTCAATTAGTATTGCATATAGCTATCAAAGGTACCAGGATTATAAATTAATACGCCAGACGTGCGTTTCGTCTACATAAGACTCATCAGTGACGCTCAGATCAAAATAGTCGAAAAGCCAAACAAGTACAAAGTTGAAGAGCATTAAGGACCCAAAATTCCAAAAAAGATGGGCAAAATACGGCTAAGGTAATCTATTCCTGTGATAAGAAAATCCTCAGTTTTTCGAAAAATTCAAAGTTTTGTAACAGGAAATTTATAAAACTGACCATATAATTGATATTCAAGCATATAAAGAAGCACAGAAAGGCATACATCAAATTTGAAAACCTCATTCATTGCTTTTTTATCATACAATTTTTATTTATCTCGATATAAATTCACCCATAAAAAAATGTTTATTTAAGTGCTTTATTACTCAGTGCTGCTATTAAAAATGATACTGATGTTGATTGTGTAACAATTTATGAATCTGAATTTGTTTGAGTTAATATGCTCACGATTCTTCCGTAGTCCCGGATGGTGAAAAAGGTCCATAAATCAATGTTTATATTTGCTTAATAGATTTTAAGAATGTGCTGGACTAAGTTGTAATGTTGACAAAACTGAAGCCATATGGATCTGGTAAAAAAGGATAGAACGGGAAAAGTTTTGCCAAAACCTTGGTTGGAACCTTTCCCTCCCGGAATATAAGGTATATAGTTTCAGATTTCTGGAGTGGATAAGACACTATGTAAGTTTACAACCAAGATAAACAGTAACAAGTTATTGTACAAAACATGGCTTACAGATAACTAACATGATAACATACATAAGAAAGGTTGTAGTTGGTAATGTCCGAACACTATAGTGGCGGTCTAAAGATGCATACTATTTACTATTTTACTAGTGTAAAAAGGTCTTGGCTAGATACACAAAATTACTCCACTTGGAACGTTTTGCTGCTAATTTATATACAAAAATTTAAAGGCGACAAAATTGTACACTTATGTCAAGATTGATTGCTTTATTTAGCTAAAAATGTATTTAGCTTGCTTATATATAGTTTTATGGCATTATAAGCATACATTAAGTAATAAGATGAAAACAGTTAAGTTTCGAACTTGCAATTTAAATTGTTGTTAAAAAGATCTAAAAGAGAACAATAACAACGAAGAGTAATATTTTCTAAATTAATAACTGAGTTCACTGGAACACGTGAACGAGAAAGCACCCACATGGAACAAGTCTCACTGACATAATTATATCGATACTGTGACAAAAAAATAAGAATTTCCAACTCAGAAGCTACAGTGAAAAGGAAATAGTGCCATCTTGATTCTGAAGATAAGCCACTACTGTTGGGTTGTCCGTTGCAATCAGAAGTGACTGACCCTGAATCATAGCCTGAAAAAGAAGGAGATAAAAAAAAATACAGCTCTCAGTTCTCGCAGATTGATGTGTTCCTCCAATTGAGAAGATAGAATGGGGTTTAGAGGATCCAGCAATACTGATGTTTCTCCTGAAGCCATCTTGCAGGTAACAACCTAGAAAAAAATTGAAACAGGTGCTTCCCACAACTAAGAAATTGACTTAGATAAGCGCAACTCGTTACCACCAAAAGTGAAGGGTAAATGCCTGATGGTGTATCGTCATTCGCTAATGTTGTTGTTTTGTTTCCATACGAGTAGATCTAAGCTTCACATATTTCTGTTCATTTACTACTCTCGAAAATACATTACTCGAGAAAATAAGTCGTCTACAGTAAAATCAAGATATCATCAGTTTAGTTACCATTTTATAATACGCATATGATGAGAAATCGCGAGTATAAAATATCAATGCATTAAAGGCAATTTATTTAACAGCTGTTTTATTTGGAATTAATAAGGACAAATGAAAGGACATAGTATTATATAAAATGCAGATATGGTATGGCTGTCAATATGACGTAGATTTTAGCAATTATAGGCCACCGTATGACATTCAACATTAGAGAATCGCTATTTTGTGCATTTTTCCTTTGATCTTTTTTTGTGAAAATTTTCATATCATGCTACTAGCTTGAGATTGAAAATTATAGTAACTAAGGAGGCACGTGTCATTGCTAATGAAATTCACATGAGATTGACAACGTCGTCATAGGTAAAAAAGCGATAAACAGATTATCATTGGTCATCTCAACTCAATTGCCTTTCTCGCTTTCGCCGTACCCGGATCAAGCGAAAAACCCATTCTCGTTGAGACGATCAACGATGATTTTTAAATCTTTCAGAAAGCAATAAAAAGAAAATTAAATGTAAGGCAATTCAAATGAGGAAACCAACAGCCTGATTTATGTTCAAAACATAAAGTTTAAAACAGACATACAATAGTAAACGACAGCCTCTGAACTAAGGACAAGCATATGTATACATAACAACAATAAAAAATAACAAACTATAAAAATTAGTTTAATTGGACTACACCCATCTATCATAAATTCATTTTCACGGCATATGTAGCAACTGTTACTAAAAGTCTCATACACAGAGAAGATTTTCTGTCATTTGGTATAAATTGCATGAAATACAATAACAAGGACATATTTTTTTGGAAAAATATGACTCTTTGTTTAAAATATGCGCTTTTCCTAGCTTCCTTTTCTAAATACAATATATAATTATGTATGTTTCTCTTGAGCTCTGCAGGAGACAGTTGCATAATATAGTTTTCCATATCTATCATGTCATCAATACAATCCATTTCCAACTCAAAAACATCAAAAACACTACATACTTCGGTGAAATCTTCGATAAAATATTTCATATTTACACACTGTTTGCAAACTCCGTTTAGTTTCTTTTTATAGCCTTTTACCTTCTTGTGATAAAGTGTTGTTTTTCGGCAAACTGACGTTCAACTCCAGGCAGCAAAATATTTAAATTCAACCAAGACACTATTTTGTACTCATACTTTAAGTAAATACTTGAACTTACTTCCTTTTTGTCTTCAATGTCCTTCATGGAATTAGCTAACCACTGAGTATGAAACGAGCGCTTTTGTCGAAGTTGTTCTAAATAACGGTAACGAGCGCTGACAATAGAGTTAAATGATAATTCTTTCAAATACTTCCGTTCCGGCTCATTGAATATATGACGCAATGATATCTGATATATAAACATATGATCATGATCATAAAATTTCATCCATTTTCTTAAATGTATATATGCTTGTTTTCGTAATGATTTTAACTGTCTTACTCTCAAATTGTTTATGCTAACAACAGAAGAACAAATATGTATTGTATCAATGAAATTACAGAAATCCATATTCGGTTCAATCTGAAAGTTGAACATTGAATGTATTACTGAATGAAAAACTTGGAGATTGGCATCTCTAAATACGTTTTTATATAACATAAAGTTATCCTGGTCTCTAAATGCACGTCTACATCTCGAAACTTGTGTTTGTATGAGACCATAATGTTTATAACTATACTGAAGGCGGCATGTCCAATCAAATACATATTTTCTGTTGTAATTGAAGAACATATTATACATCAACAAACTTTCAATTTCCAAGTTTGGTTTGCTTCGAGGAACACGAATACTAACCATCCATTTCATTACACTTTCTTGTTTGTAAATCTTTGCTAAATAATAAGGTGTTATCTTGTTAAAATCAGAGCAGTCCAAGATCTCCACAATGGTATCTGAATCAAACAACAAAACAGATATCTTCTTTAGAAAACCTATAAAACCCTTGGCTGCTGCTAAATGTACTAAACTAAGATGGCGTTCATTGGGTCTGCACAAAAGAGCTTTAATTTTTCTCCGTCTTGATGGCCTAGATGTATATACATTTTCTAATAGAAATACTGCTGTTACGTCATACTGTACAGCGCTACTATAATCAATGATCAATTCTTCAGTACTGTTCTCCGAAACAAATTGTAGTACTTGATACGGAGAGCTGTCACTATATTCCAAAGGCACGACACCATTTTCTAGAAAAGGCGCATTATAAAATAAAATTTGTAAAGCCGAATGTCCATAACGAGACAAATGTAACAAATTCATTCCTTTGTTCACTAGGAATTGTGTTCCTAGAAAGTTTCCTCCCATGACGGCTCTGTGAAGCAAATTATATCCATCCTTATCATAACATTTGTCTAACATTGTGCAGGAGTAATCCTTCAAGTATTTGTTTAGAATAACATGACTATAGTAAATTGACTGAGTATTTCGATCGTTCATTATGATCTCATGAAGCGGGCTAAAACTGCCATCACATTTGAGAGCATTATCTTTCGTCAAAAGCAATTCTGCAATATCTGGCCCCTCATATTCTGTTATGAAGAGGAGCAATTGCGGATTGTTCTGCACAACATGTTGAAATTGTTGTTTAGCATAAACGTTTAGCATCAAAATTGGGTAAATCCTAGATTTATTGATTGCTATTGATAAAAATTGGTCTATATTAAATAATTCAATACCATCTTTTTTATAAAGATAAAATAACGTTTTCAAAATACACATCTCGTGATTCGTCAATATCGTTTCAAATTTTGTTGGGCATTTTGTGTAGAAAACATCTGTAATATGACACCCTTTAGGAATGCGTATAGGATCAAAAGTTTTGCGTTTTTGCATTGCCTGAAACATTTCGTCAATAGGCGTTTTTCCAGTAATATCCTTTTGAGTCAAAATACTCATAACGTCATGTCTAGATAAATAATTGTAAGCATTTTCGAATCCAAAGTAATTTCCACTTTTAGCAGCGTAGTGCAGAAACTTCTTTCCTTCGTTATCAGTATGGTTAAAGTTATGCTTGGACTTGAAACAAACCTCGAATATTGACCATACCAGTACATCCTCGGATACACCGGCCTTTAGATCATCATAATTTTGTCTCAATGGTAGTAGCATGCTGTAATGTAAAATGCTTCTGTTTCTATAATCATAGCTATTAGGAATATTAAGATGGTATACGTCGTTTCTGTTATGAAAGAAATACAATGTGAAAGACCGACATATGGCTGCAGAGTGAAATACACTTGAACCGTTTAAAGTACTTGCTGAAAAATTTTAATTTAACCTTTTCACATAATTAAAAGCTACGAAATAATAGTTATAATGACAGAACGCATAATGAACTGGAGTGGCTTGATCAACATCTCGACTTTCCCAGTCTACAAATCCATTTTCATACATGAACGACAACATTTCAAAATTACCATGCATTGCTATAACATGACCAACTGTTGCTCCAACGGGACACTGTTCGGCAGTTAATAATAACAATTCTGATAGGTCTAAATATGATCTCAGAGTCAGGATATTACAGGCATGCACACATTTCTGTGATATATTGGCACCATTTAGATATAAAAAGTAAAATATCTCCGAACGATTATACCTAACAGCTGTCATTAGTGGCGTTTTCCCATCAAAAGTTGTACAGTTAATGGCAGTGAATGTTTCACGTAAAAGAGTTTTAACAATTTCAAGATGACCATTCCGTACAGCTGCATTCAGAGCCGTTTCGCACGTGATTAATCGCCAATCGTCATAAAAGAATGTTTTGATATAAACATCCTGATGATGTGTTAATTCTGATCTTATCTTATCAAATTTTATTGTTTGTTGTTGTCTATTGGACAGTAATGGTATCCAGTAAAATGTACCATTACAAGGTAAACATACGTCTTTTTGACCCGTTTTCAAGCAATAATTTTAAAATGTTTTCATGACCTTTCTCGCTTGCTTTGTATAAAGAATGGGTGTCTGCAAAACTCTTGTTGTAGTTGAGTAAAAGTTTCACTATTTCCAAATGACCATTTTCTACTGCAAGATGAAAAGCATTTAAGTGCATATCAGTTTCTGAATAGACAAGATTACTATATTGCTGTATCAACATTTCAGCAACATATTTATTTCCGTTTTGGGCAGCAATATGAAAGACATTATAGCCGCAAAAATATATATATTTGCACAATTTAACTATATCATGAATAGTGCTAACGTTAGGGTAAAGCTGCGTTTCATCATCTCCAACATATAGTGTACCTTCTATCGATGGATAGTCGTAAACAACAGAAAATGAAGTGTTTGCGCCGTTGTTTAATAAACATTTTAAGGTCTTCTCATTTCCCTGGCTAGCAGCTATAAAGGCTGGGGACTGGTTCATCGTATTAACCGTATTAATTGCAGTAACACCAATGTACTCAAGTAAAAGTTCAGTAGTATGGTAATCATTATATTTCCAAACTACTTGATAGAGAAGCTCTAAGTGTAGTTTTTTATCCTTGGTCAATAAATCTCTTACGTATTCAAACAACATAGATTCGTACTTGGCATTCTTGCTCATTGCAACATGATGGATAAGTTCTACCAAATTGTGTTTTAAAGTCAAGTTTATTTTTAATTGTCCTAGCAAATATTCCGCGAACAACTTGTGGCCATTTTCTTTATGAACAAAAATATGCAGTTTGTTTCTACTTTCATCAGTTAAAAAGTCAATGATAGATTTGTGAAAAAACGACATTTTTCCATCCTCAAATTTAAGAAAATGTCCTAATTCATTTCCAAGTAACGATTCCAGTTGCCTCTTTTTACGGTTATCATGAATTTGTGATACTTTTATAAGCTGGTCTTTATCGATAGGATTTTGAATAGTGCACAATACTTCAAATACTGGTAAGAAATCATAAAATAAACTCTCTGAATCTTTAAAAATTCTGTTGAAATTTAATTGATATAACAGTGCAAGAGAGTTTGGTACATTCCTAAAGTCAAACGTATCTGTTTTCTTGCAGTATTGTAAATATAGTTTAACATGAAGAAAATTACCATCGGCAGCTCCGGTCAGTTTTGAGATCTGCGGTTCAGTAAGCTTACTGGTAATGCGGACGTAGTGTTTTACATCGTTTAAATTAAATAGGTCCGAAGTATTTAAATAAACTTGTCTTATCTTTTCATCTAGGAACTGAAAATGTCTGTTAATATTTTCAATTTTTCTTGAAGTTAGAATAAATTTGAAATTCGAGGGAAATCTTTGGATTTGAGTCAAAAGAAAATGAAACAATGTATTTCTACCTGCAGTATCGCATTCATCCAGTGCATCAATCAGGATTATAAAATTCTCATTTAACCAATGATCCCGCAATGGATTTAAAATTGACATTTCAAAACATGATATCGGGTCTTTATAACATCGCGTCCCGTATAAAAAATAAGAAGCAACTTCATCAGCTAAAATGACATTTCCCATTTCAGGATAGAGTTTGACGATTGCGCTTGCAAGATTTCGAATGAATGTGCCAGCACTTACGGACATGTCCATGTCATATCTGCAAAAATGGTAAGCTAGAATGTTTTTCCGAAAGCCATACCAAGCCGATAGCCTACTGGCACACACTATATTTGAAATAATGGAGGATTTCCCATATCCCATTTGTGCTGTCAATAAAATTCCGTTTGCCTCTAGTAATTGTTTGTCAATAATATCCTTAAGCCAGCGTCTTTCTATAAAACTTTCGTTATTCAATGTTTGGACATAGAAATCAAAGTCCAAATCACTTTTCCAGTGTTCTGAGAATCGCATACTATAACAACCTACAAATAATTTAAAAAATTTAAATATTTAACTTAAATAAACAATATCAGAAAACAATTCAAAAAGTCTTTCCACCTCCAACTTCCTGTAGAACTTATTAATCAAGTTTAAATTACTTTTATAAAGGTATAGATGCAGATAGTGCTGATTCTCGTTGAAATATCCATTCTAATATCAAAAGATAATTTATCTTGAAATGATAAAAAAAAATTGTTTACTATTTAGTACTGAATATCAAAAGTAAATTTCCAGTACTACAGATTTGTAGTACAGAAATAGTACCTATGCAAAGTAGCTGTGTAGGTAACATAAAACCTGAGGGAAACGCATGCGATAACGGGTATACAGGGAAGAACAAACAAATTGCGAAAGCAAATTTACAGATCTAACATTGTTGGGTTTATGTTTAGACGAGTTGTATATATATCAAATCCAAATAGGGATTCGAGGTTCGCTTTCACCACATGTGAAATTGAAGGACCCTATATATATCAGGCATGGGGTAATCGTAATCAGTAATCGTAATCAGCTGTAATCGATCACATTTTGCAGTGTAATCCTATTTAATCAGTAATCATGCCATTTCTTATTACAAGTAATATAATATAATCCATTACAGGGCAAAAAACAGGTGTAATCATGATTACTTTTACATTACTTCAAGATTACATTCATATGATTACTTCCCTGATTACAAATCTTGTATATATAAGAAAATAGTTTTTGATAGACAATATGAAAATGTAAAGCATGAATGAAAATCATGAAACTAGTATATACTATTATGAGACTTGTTTAATGTGATAAAATGTATCATCTATATAACAAGTTTTGTATAACCAAATGTTTTATTTTGTAAACAGTTAACTAAAGGAATTTGCCTTTCAAGTGTTTGTGAGATTGAGCTCTTATGATATAAGAATATGCCTTGAAAGCATTTTTGTTCCTTGATTGAACACTTCTGATATTAACTCAAATTTCATATAAGTTGGCCAAATATTTTGATAAAACTACATTGCAATTTAAAAGCAGAAAACAATTAGTTCCAATTTTACTTTGACGGTCGACATAAATGCATGAGCCAATTTAATTCAAAATGGAATTTAAAACCAGATTTCATTTTTTGACAATTTAAAAAAAAAATGTTTTCCATAAATATTTTGATAAATAATGCATGTATTCAAAAAATTCAAACAAATAATGACAAATAACCACTGATAACTTTATTGATATTGCAATTAAGATAATGACATTTTAATACCCAAGCTCACCATCAAATTACACATGTTACACTGTACTTGTCTAAATTCTTTTAAATAAGATGAATAAATTATGGCTTTAAAAAAATTAACCAAACTTAGCTTTTTCCTGAGGATAAAAAGTTGTAAAAGAAATTCTTAAATATTGCAATATATAAAACAATGTAATCATAAGTAATCTAATGTAATCGATTACATTTGAAATAAGGTGTAATTGTAATGTAATCGGTTACATTTTATAAGCAAAGTAATTGTAATTTAATCGATTACATTTTAAAGTAATCGACCCCATCTCTGAATATATATCGTATTAGGTCACCTGCATAATAAGTAATTAATATGTTTGACTTTTGTTTGTTCACACAGTGTATCTACATACAAAGTATGAACTACAAATAGTGTACATTGCCGCCGCCGCCAGATCGAAATACGATATCAAATACCTCTGTTATGTCTCTCATATATTGCGAATTTCGTCGCGGGCAAGACAAAACAAGTCTGCTAGCTGTTTGTCATATGTAGGGGGAAATTAAAGCACTAAAACATGTTCATACTAAACCTGTTTTATCTATACCTTCATTCGATGGATCCATCTTTTTTAGCGAGATAAATGAAATGGTAATGTACAGTAAAAGTAAAGGAACACTTAAATATTTTAGAAAATTCTTCGTCTTCGGTGAAATAAGGTTTGTAGTTACTCGTTTCGGTTTTATAGTTGCTTCCAGTATTATGTTGTTTATTCTGTCTTTGAATCTATCTCTTGCTGAATCAAATGCTACGATCTGTAAATCAGCAGAAGGTGAAAGTTGGTCAATACTTTCTCGAACTAATATCAGTGTTTCGTATGCGGCTTGTTGTTGTAAGAGGTAGGTAGGAATTCCTTCTGATAACACAAGCTCTTCCAACAGGCCTACGGCAACTTTTGCACTTTCTTTGCAATATATATTTCGGTCTTTTAGAATTCGCATAAAGCTCTGTAAGCACATTTTTTTCTCAGTTTCGTCTACACTAAGTTTATAGTTATGAGCAAAACTGTCGTTTCTGTGTCCTTGAATATCTACTAATATTTGGTTATCGATCGAAAAGGCTTTCATATTAATAAACAAAGATATAATCGCACCAACATCTTGATAAATTCCTTGTCTGAACTGGCGAGCATCACGAACAAAAACTTTCGATATAGCTTCATATGGATCTGGTGTCAAGTGTGGAAAGTCAATGGTGTCGATCTCCTTCCAGTTGATTCTTTCCCATTGTTTCTTATACCGACAAAGTTTATGAAGTTCGTCTTTCCATGCTCTGCAGATGTTGCACCATCGACTGAAACCATTTCCGTATTTTCTACTACAGTTTATATTACAAAAGCCTGCAGGTATTTGTTGTAAAATGTTTTTATGTGTTGTTTCCATAGTGTCCAGTATAAAGTCTTGTAATCCAGATACACAAAATTTTAAACCAAGAGCCACTGAAATAAAGTTATCTAATTTATTCTTGTCGATGGCTGCCATAATTGCTGTTCTGAACAATCAAAACTTACAAAGCTCACGAAACACGTACCGCTTTTTAAACATATACCTTCCTGGTTGGTGTGAAATCAATAACATGAATAAGCATAATTAGCTTTTTTTAAAGTTTGACTGGGCACAGATATCATCTAAATAACTGCTTTTTTACATATAACTAACGTACACACTCATCTCACCAGAACATATCCCAGGTGCATACTAAATACTAGATCACATAAGGAAGCGACAAAAACATATGGGAAATAAAAAAATGTATAAAGTTATAATTAGAATGTGTCACACAAATTGTTTGAAATGATATAAACAGGAATCGCTGGAGATTATGCTTCAAGAAGACCGGAACAAACGCCAAATCATGCCCATCTCCGAAAAAAATAAATTCTAGAATAAAAAAATTCAAAGCGTCATAGTCTCCGATATCTCTGTTCGTACATAATGGACATTTTCTTTCACTTCTGTCAATGTTATGCCATCTCCCCTTTTCGATTGGCAGTCGATGATTTGATGTTCGGAATTTACAAAGTGTATATATGTTTCGGTCATTGATGGTGTTGAAATAATTTTCAAATCCCATTTTTTCCTTAAAAAGCCTATTAGTAATGCATTTTGATGTGTTCTGAATAACTGAGTTCCAAATTTGTTTAAACTGTTCAATTAATCGAAGCTTGGTACTTTTTGGTAACCATTTCGTGAGATCTGAATTTTGCACATGAAATAAGTTTGAAAATCCAGCATTGTCCAATATATTTTTAATGTTCTTTATCCATAAAATATCATCACCGTTTGTGTGATATCGGAAGTATACAAATTATATAAGATTGATGATAACTTATTTTCATCTATAAGCAGCCTGCACCAATATGATATCATTCGATATTTAATGCTTATTTCCAATGGATATCTTCCAGTTTCACCGTACACAATCATGCTTGGGGTAGATTTTTTTTATGTGTAGTAAATGCTTAATGCCCGCGTCACACTGTCCCGATTTTTACGCCGATGGCAAAACGATAATGGAAATTTTCAAAATCGGGACTGATCGTATCCAGATCGGGCTATTCGTAGTGCCATCTTTAACCATCGTAGAACCATCGGCTACTTTTTCTAGTCTTCGGGGACAACTTCGGGAAGGGTTCTAAATTCTTTAACATGTTAAAAAATCCCCGAAGGTGCGTCCGATGTTGAGGGTTCGTATTGAGTTCGTATCACCATCCTCACCATCGTAATGTCACCGGGAATGCATCTTTGCACATCGTATTGCATTCGTGTTTCCATCGTTTCCATCGGGCAGTTTTGACATTACGATGTCTACACGAATGAATCGCGAAGATACCCGAAGGTCTTACGATGGCAACACGACTTCGTGAAGACCTCGTAATCCCGTTGTGTTGCCATCGAATAAAAGTACGAAAGCGACAAGATGGAACTACGACGGCAATAAATCCAGCTAAATGTAAGTTAATTTTCGCGCTAAAATACATTTAAAGTGCCATGCGCGATATGCACTGGTCAGTCTAATACGACAGTTAAGAAAGACGTTCACAAAACATGGAGCTCATATCATATGATTCTATGAGAACAAGAAAGGCGACAGCGTTGTTTCTATTAATTCAAATGGAACAAGAAGAGCAGCTATTACAGACTCAGGATTTACTTTTACAAGTAAAATATTATTTTTTGTCAATTTTTCATATCAAGTAACGTAATGAAAATCATAAACGCGCCACGTACACCAACACTGCAGGTACACGTATATAGGGAAACCAACTTTTTCTTCATCATTCTGATTTTTTATGTATCGTCTGAGTTGTTGTCACACGAATGTTTACTCCATAACCATTTTGTTTTGTATACGTCATATTTTGCCGCATTTGTTGCTTTCCCCACATCCTTCCTTTTGTCTATACTATTATGATATTCTCCTGGAAAGAGCTCTTTTTGAATAAAAGGGATCAACGAACCAATTACCTTACCTTTAAGATAGATCAGTAAACATGGGCATAATTATCGGTGATTATTTAGACTAGTGCACACATTTTACAGTTCAAACAAGGCAATGCCGAGCGCGGCATCCCCTCGTATATAACATATTGGGGACAAATATGGACACTATATTTGTATATAATACATGCAGAAAATGGTAAATTGAATATGCATATTTGATACATAAACTATTTTTTTAGAAATCAACCAAAACATTCAGTAACTGGAAATACCTTTAATATTGTCTTTAGAACCAGCAGGTAAAAAATGAGCAACCAATTTCCTGTGTATTATGCTATTTCAAGGGAAAAAAATAAGTCCATCTGCATGACCTTGACCTTTGGCCTTGAACGTAAAAAATGTCAGATCATTACAAGGAGGAACAATATACCAAATGTGGTTAAAATCTTTTGAAGCACATTGGTTTTAGAGTGTCTACAAGGGTGATATTGCCTTGTATTACCACTGCCACTGTGACCTTGACCTTTAAACTTTAAAGTCAAAAGCGCTTAAGATATTCTTAACGAGTAACACCATACCAAGTTTTGAGCATTTTGGTTCTAGAGTGTCCATAACAATTTTATTTACACGCAACTTACATGTAGTAGGCGAGGGGATAATAAAATAAGTTTTATAAGAATTAGACAAAAAGATCGATTTCCCGCCATGCATGGCAGACTTGTACAGAAACGATATGTTGTCGAAATTCTGTTCGTATCTTTTAGACATCGTATGGCCATCGCGCCATCATCGTAATCCATCGTGTAGCCTTTGTAATCCATCGTGTAGTCTTCGTGATCCATCGTGTAGGCTTCGGCTGAGATATGAAGCTTAAATACCCGTCTTCGGTTAACCTTCGTATGTCCATCTTTTACTATCGTATATAATTTCGGCACCATCGTATAGACTTCGTTATTCATCGTACTTGCTTCGGTCACTTTTTGGTATTTTAACAAGATCGGGACCAACTTCGTACGAACTTACAATTTTCACATTCGGGTGTCCATCGTATATAAAAATCAGGACAGTGTGACGCGGGCATAAGGAATTTAAGGTGGACTTGTTCAATGATATCATTTTTTCCAAATCTCCATACTTCACATCCGTATAAAAGAATTGGTTTCAGAAGTTTATCAAATAAATCTAATTTGCATTCAATTGATAAATTACACTGCCTCCCTTTTTTAATAACGTTGTACATAGCTTTTGTTGCTTTTTCTGATAGACTTTTCTTTGCGATATTGAAGGATCCAGATCTGGTTAACAATAGTCCAAGGTAGTTGAATTCTTTCACTATTAATATTATTAGGATGTCTTCCTTTAGAGAAAATTAAAACTTTAGTCTTAGATGTATTTACTTTAAGTTTCCAAGTATCACAATATTCACTGAAGCAATTTAATTGTATTTGAAGGTCTTCCTTTGTTTCTGACATTAGAACAGTATAATCGGCATATATATAATAAAAATGAATAGTTTTAAATATACATTGAGGTTAGTTTCAAGGGAATTTGATATCGATGACAAACCTTTCACATTACGTGATAGCAAAAAAATCATTGAGGTCATTGATATATAAAGAGAATAATAGAGATTTTCCCCTTGTCTATCTCCAGTGTTGCATGAAATAAAATCAGATTTTTTATTCAGTATTATATATAACTCGTGATTTTATATTGTTGTACAAACTGTGCATAACTGTATGCATTTTTCCATCAATGTGATAATAGTGATAATTTTGCGGATCTTGGTGATTTCCTTTATATTTGAATATAGGGTGTATATTTCCAACTTTCTGGTATGATTCCTGTATCAAATATAAGATTGAATATCTTTACAAAGATATTAATGATTTCGGTTGAAGCACATATAGCTTTGAAGAATTCGTTTATAATCAGATCATCACCGCTTGCTTTGTTATTTTTCAAGTTTTTTTTTATCTATAATACTAAAATTACGAGGTCCAATTTGTCAGCCGTCATCACGTAAAAACGACGAATCACAGAATTCAACTTTATATATAACTAATATAGTACAAAGGTGTAGATTAAAAATTACACCACTCCAGGCCCTTTTGTTTTCCACGTAATTAATATTGCCAATAATTAAGAAGTTCCGGGTCGAGTCCGCTACCGATACCAATAGTATATTCACCTGTTACCTATTACCTTATCTGTACGTTCCGCATCTGACAGGCGCACCACCAAACGTTGTATTCAGGATTAATATGCTATTTTCACGGGTCATAACCACAGGGTTGACACTACTAAATTGTCAAATTGTTACCTATTGTAGTATTTTAATCAGTAAGACTTTCTAAGATAACAATACGAATACTAAAAATCTGGACAAAAAATAAGGCGTATAGGTACAGTTTTCAATTTGTTAGTGGGCATGACGTAAAACAGCGCAGCAAAGAATCAACTTTATTTATAACTTATATAGGACAATGCTGTTGATTAAAAAATACTCCATTCCAGGACCTTTTGTTTTCCAAATAATTAATATTATTGTTTCAGTTCGACGGGTTCAAACAGAAAGACTTGAAAGCAGAGAAAAACTGTTTATCTTATAATCGGCATGACTTTATCAGATGACAATACTAATACTAAAATAAGGCTTGCGCATAGTTATATACTTTAATTCAGTCACGGACCCGTGATATCACGGGTGTGTTCTAGTATTTCTTATTATTTCATCGGGCGTTATCGTTTCATTTAATAAATCATTTTCAATATGTTTTTCAATCTCTTTAGAGTCTACCTCGTGCTCTTATTCTATATTTCCTTGGTTTAAATTTTTGAAGAAATCATAAATTTTTTCGATTGAAATAATAGGTTGTTTCTTCCTAAAGCCACCATTTAGAATTTTCCAGTACTCTTTTGAGTTCGTGGTTTTCATATTTTTCATTTCATTTCGTACATTTATCCTATACATTTTTATATTTTTGTTCATAGTATTTTTGTATTGTCTTTCACTACGTGTTTTATCTTCCTGGTTAACAATGGATTTGTTTAATTTATATTTTCTTCTGTATTTTCTTGCATTTTTTCTAGCAATTCTACGATCTCTGTTAAACCAGGGTTTTCCCTCTTAAGATCTTGTACTATGAAGGATATTTTCATTCTTTGACTTGTTCTTAAAAGTTCCGAAGGTTTTCCTTGCAGAAGTAACAAATATGTTCGTGATATTTTCTACAGCTTTTGTTAATAATGTGTGAATCGGCGGGAAAAGGATTTTTTTCTTCAAGATAGTTTTCTAATTCTGAAATCTTTTCTCTGTCTAAATTTATGATAAAATCTCTTTCTTGTTTATATCCCATTTCTTTATTTTCTCGTCGCTCATTGAATTAATCGGCACGGATCCATATTCACATGTACATTTATTTATTTCTATATCGATATCTAAAGGGCTGTGAATATCGGAGTATAAACAACTAAAATCTAAAACTTTTGAATTGGTGAAGATGTTGATAAAATCTAGCGACCCTTTGAAATAATCAACAACTGCAGCATTTTTGCTCGTCCTTTCCCCTGTGCTATTTTCTCTTATGCGACCGTTTATATGATATACATATTTGTAAATGTGCATAAATCAAGTAAAAGTTTCCCATAACTATTTTTTGTTTTATCTTTATTATTTCTTGCCATCGGTATGTTGTAGATTTCGAATTTATAGAGGTCGTTTTCGGTGATTTCCGGTAAATTCAGAATATCAGGAATATCATTTCCATCAGTTGGGATGATAATCAGCATCAGTCGATGTTCTACTGTTGAAATCGCATTTAAGCACATGTATTTGTATTTAGTTGAAAACTTTAGAATATCGGTTACAATTTCGCGAAAGGCTTCGGGTGAACTTTATTTTGCGTTTTCCGATGGAATATAAACAGTCCGGTAGAATATAAACAGACCCAATCACTATTTCAGCATCAATTTTAGTATATGATGATGTGATTTCAAACCATATAACAAAATTACTATCACTCGGTAGGAATTTAATATGATCGCATAGTTTTTCTTTATAAAGAACAACAAGTCCACCATATTTTCATAAAAGTCATATCGTTTCTGTTTTTCATTTTACTAATATAGCCAGGTACGAGAATTTCATCACAATTGTCAGTTTTACTTTCTTGAAGGCATATTATATTCCTACGATTAATTAGTTCTATAAATTCAAGATATTGTAGTCGTTTCTTTATGCCACAGACATTTAAACTAGGAATATTTAATTTACAAAAACTATTGTTTATAGACACACATTTACAACTTTTTTTCATTTTCATCAGCTACTCGTTCTTCGTGCCCCTATGATTCTTGTTCTGACCCATGTCTTGCTCGTTTTTGAGATTTTCTGTTGATTTGTCTGTTGGTGGTGTTCCTGAGAGGGAAGTCGACTGTTTGGTTTTTTGTTCACCAGGTGATTGTTTCTTAGTAATTTTCGGTTTAAAAATAATTCCTTCGCTAAACAGCTTATCTTTTATCATGTATGCTCTTTTTCCTTTTTTCTTTGCCTCTTTCATCACGGGGTACAATTTCTTTCTTCTCTCTTCAATCTCTCTTGGGAACTGAGTATTTATGACAAAGTTTGGTTTGTCCTTTAGTTTTGGTCCGGAATATAATTAATACAGTTTGTAAATCTTCGTAAAAAATAAAGGTTGCCACAATAGGTCTGTGTCTGCCATTGTTATCTTTTTGTCTAAATCGATGAACGGTTCCGAGTTGAATTTCTTTTCTTATATTGAGTTCTTCCCTCATAATTTTTTTTTGTGACCTACCGAATAAGGCTATTTACCGGCATTGTAATAACATGAGCAACACGACGGATGCCACATGTGGAGCAGGATCTGCTTACCCTTCCCGAGCACCTGAGATCACCTCCAGTTTTTAGTAGGGTTCTTGTTGCTGTCGTATCCCTTTTTGTGACATTTTTACCTATATTGTGTTTTGTTCACACATCGTTGTCAATATAATGGAATTTGATAGTTTAAACATATTTATTCATAGTGGATTGGGAAACAAGTTTTGCAACTTTTTTTAATCCCTTTCCACTTTGTGGGTGCGAGTGCTGCCTTGTAGCGGCATTAGCCTCCTCTTTTTTCGAAATCTACAAATAAGTTTTCTTGTTTTAATTGTTTTTTGATTTCGGGGCCTATTATAGCTAACTATGCGGCATGTGATCAGCCTCTGCTTATTGTTGAAGGCCGTTTGATGACATATAGGTGTTAATTTCTGTGTCATTTGGTCTCTTGTGAAGAGTTGTCTCATTAGCAGTTATGCCTCATCTTCTTTTTAGCTCACCGTGGCCCAAGGGGTCCCATGTGAGCTTATACCATCACTTGGCATCCGTCGTCGTCCGTCGTCTTTCGTCGTCTGTCGACTGGTTGTAAACTATTTCAATGAACAAAATTGTCAATTGACCCTTTAAGGACAACTTTACACAAGTTGTTTATGGTTTTTTTAACTTTAAAAATCTTCTCAAATGAACTTCTAGTATAAATTTTGTATTTTAATTCCTTGTACGTTAAGAAACAGACACTATGGCTAAATTAGTAGGGAACATATGGGTAAAATGAATTTATTTGCTTTAGAAGAAAACATGACAGATACAATGAACATTTAAATAGCATTTTTAAGCCATTCATTTATGTATATTGAAAAGCAAAAATAATCATTGATGAAAGATTTAAGCAAAAAATAACAGGTAAGCGATTCAGACTCTTACATTGAGAGCCTCTTGTTTATATTTAATAAAATAAGTTGTAAGAAGATGTGGTATGAGTGCCAATGAGACAACTCTATCATCCAAGTTATTTGTAAAAGTAAACCATTATAGGTTAAATTATGGTCTTCAACACGTACGAAGCCTTGGCTCACACCTGAGACTACTATATGTGTTATAGTAGTCTCAGCTCACACCGAACTGCAAGCTACAATGTATACTGAAAGGACCCCCAAATGACACTTGTGACTGAGTTTTTTGGAACTATTGTTTTGCTAAATGGTCGTCATCTCTTGAGAATTATATTTTCAAATATCTAACTGATTTATCTGCAATTATATGAATTCTTAGTTTGTATGAACAGAGACATATATTATATGTCTCTGGTATGAACTGTTCGTTTCTGCAGAGACATATCAGAGACATATATATATGTCTCTGATTTCTGTAATCATTTTCATTATTATGATAACCCATTCTTAATTTTTTTACAACTTTTCCCATTTTTCTCTTCTCTTTAATTTTTTTCTCATTTTACTTTCCTAATTTTCTAGTACTGGACTTCTGCTAATAGTCAATATTTTTGTCATTTATTTAAAAACCCATTCAGACCCTCTGCTATATTTTGTTCTTTTGTTGTCTAAGCCTCTGATTGCAAATCCGATACCGGTTGATTATGGTACAAGGAAAATCGAAGAGCTTTCTCGTGAAATTTAGCCCCTCCTATGGTGTATCTACACATACCCAACACTTTTTAATTTGGTAACTATAACTTGCATTCAATATTTAGAACATCGAAAAAAGAAAGGCATTATGTTTGTTAACCATATTGATATCATTGTGTGAAAAATCTGCACGAAAATCTGTATTTTGGTGACATAAATCAATCTTTATTAAAAACCTGGTCTGTTAGTGGGTGGGATGTATAAAACCCGGTCTGTTAATTGGTCTGTTAAGAGTTATGAATGGCAATAAAAGTACAATTTTATTGCTATATGGGGTGTTATCGGATCAAATGAGTAGGCTCAAGACGAGCGGCTAAAATGTACGAAAACAACACATGAGCAATGAAACATAACATATGCGGAAACAACACATGAAATTGAAAATTGATAAAAATGGTTTCAAAAAGTGTAATATTAAAGTAATAATAATTTCATCCAAGAATGATCGCATATATCATGTTGATTCTGTTTAATTGTCACGAATGACACAAATTTGTCTTCTACATTGGTAACCAGTATATAAATCAGAGATAAACGTCGTAATGTAACTAAACATCAGTAAGCAAAATATATTGGGATGACAAAATATGAAAAATAAAGAAAGAATAATGAGTAAGATAAATAAAATGTAGAAAAAAATGACATAAAAATTTAAAGAATACAGAAATAAACAATACCTCAAATCCGGACCCTCATGGTATACACGAGAATCTGGATGGAAACGCAGAATATAGAATAATATATAAGGACAGTAGAGATACATTGCTAAAACCGAGAGAAAAATGATACTTGTTTAAGAATACACACATGAAACACCGATGGCTGTTGAAACAGTAACGGATTGCGATGTACTTATATTGGTGACAAATTCTAGAAGTTTACATGCGGACAACTATGGTGACAGGTTAATGCCATTTTGCGTTTTAGCGCTTAAGCGTTTTCGCCTTACATATTCTATATGGCGAAAACGCGAAATTGCGAAGTCGAAAACGGAAATCGATTTCTCGTTTTCGACTTCGCGTTTTCGCGTTTTCGATTTCACGTTTTCGCCCTATATAATATGAAAGGCGAAATCGCAAAATGGACTTCACCGGCCACCATAGACAACTGTAGTTCTCCTCTGCACTTATGTAGAAAGGCACTAAACGGAATAAAATGAATTGAAACTTAAAATAACCAAATGTAGCTGCATTCGCTCCTTTCCGTTTACTTCTTTAGAGTGATTTGTAAACAACATATGATTAACTAATAGAAGAAAAGAACCAATTGGATGATGCTGACGAATTAGGGTTTAACGTCCAGTGACAAATATCATGTTCATATGTGAACGAGAACACGTTATATGTACCCTGTGTTGTATTAGAAAGACACTTTCAGTCAGAATTGAGAACGTGCTACTTCGAACAAACACAAAAAATTAAGGCTGATTGTAAACGTCAATAAAAAATTCATGCATATTCCAGAGGCCAATCCATATCACGCTATATTGAAGTGACACACCCTTCAATAAAACGCAAAGAAAGTCAAAATAAAAATGCTTTCTAGGATACTGTGGTACCGTATTGTCATTTTTGTTTACTCAGGAACATCTCATTCTTATTTTTTTCAAGGGGAAAATATAAAGGTAGCAAAATTATTGTCGTGGCTAAATAACTCTTAACTGACACAACCCATTAACAGACTTTATTCCCATAATTTTCACTAAAATGTGGTATTATTCACGTTATTTTACAATTATGAAATATTTACTAATGTCAATTTATTTTTTAGAACCCGTGACCAAGGATTTGTATGGTAAGACTTACCATACAAATCCTTGGAACCACAGTACTTTTTTTTGTCCTTTAAATCTGAGACTACTATAACACTATATATAATTTTTTTTTTTATCTAGATATGATTCAGATATGAATAGTGATAACAAAGATATTTTAAAAATTGCTATGCGTATAATATCAGATTATTACATGGCATTTTTCATATCGCATGTATTATCAGCCCTAGGTTCAATATCAGCCCAAGAACCGCATGGCTCGAGGGCTGATGTTGACCGAGGGCTGATAATACATGCGATATGAAAAATGACATGTTATGATCTTTTTATCATATGCTTCAACAATGGAGAAAAATAACAGATTTATATATATTGATCCTTTTACGTGGTTCCCAAAAAGAAGTTCAAAGACTGAAAGTTCAGTAATCACGGACGTTGGACCCCAAATTTAGTACATTCGATATGAAATCTTTCTATCATATGCCTCAACAGAGAAGAAAAATATTTTAATATAGACGAATAGAACAATAACAAAAAAATTCAACAATATACATGACTCATACATAATGAACACTGTTTGGAAAGTCAACTTTTTTTAAAGTGACTTTCTAAATTATGTTTGAAACTGTTAAAAAATGCATTTACTTAATAATTTTTTTTTTTTTAATTATTTTGCACAATATACTTTCCAGTATCCAAATAATTGTTTTGTACACTTCATGGTAATGTTTCACTAAAAACGTAGCATTGAGGTGTATTTTCCGGAATTTGCCGAGTATCACCGGAATGCCATGTGATAACGTTACGGAAAGGCATGTGATAACGTTCGAAGCATGTGATAAACTTTTCATATCAGCCCGCTAAGCACCAATTCGAAAAATATGGAATTTACTTTAATTTAATGCTATTATCATACAGTAAAAATCATATGTTATTTATTCGAAGTATATGATAAGCATAAATACTACATACTTGCGCAACGCCTTAGTTTTACTGAAAACTGCGCAGACTAAGAAATGTTTTTACAAGTGCAAAATGTTCTATGATAGATATCAATTTGTCAGACACTTTTCTTTTTTTTGATTTGGTTCTTATAACATGCCAAAAATCGATATATTTAATAGAGTTTAACATGAGATTAAGCGTTTTACTCTTAACAGACGTATAACCAACTCGATTAACAGACCAATCGCCCATATAGCCGCATACTCAATATAGACTAACCGACAGGAAAACAACAAAATCATCACGAACCAACATGAAATATCTGAAATTTTTAATGACTTTTTTTGTTAATGTCGGCCGTGTTTATAAAGTTATAGTACTAAAACACCTGTTGGTTATCGGTTAAATTTTTTTCTGGTTTCCAGAATTGGCGGTGTTTCTCTTTTTACTAGGCTCTTCACCTAAACAACCGATAAGGGCCCAGGTGACCGAGTTAGAAGAAATCAAGAAATGTGAAAGTTTTTGGAAGACCTTTCAGCGTAAAATGGCAAGCCAGAGAGCTAACAGAGGTAAAAATGACATCATGATCCACTTAAAGAAATGCACGAAAAAACCCAAAACTGCAGTATATAATACACTGGAGGTTGTGTGGGAATAATATGATGTGAAACATTAATGATGTATTGATGATGTACTCAGTCTCAGTAGCTATTAGCCATAGGTCACTTCGCCCCACTTTTTAATAGAAAACCCCAAAAATGTTAATTGTAATAAGATTTGATAAATTTATTCAGTTTTTGGGATACGATTGCTTTCAAGCAATCTGTAGACTTATACCAGTGGCTCAGGACAATGCCCTCACGTCAACCGTTTTATTCTAAACATTATTGTCATTAAGGAACATCTCAGATTCTTATGATTGTCTTGCTTTAAAAGGTAAAAACAAACAAAAGGATTGAACTTAAACAACTTTCCTATAATGTTCTTTTCATAATCTTCATGTTTGATATTTCCCTTTACTTATATGCGTGTTTTTAACAACACGGAACATCAGAATTAAGCAGTATTTATGTTTAGTGTTTTTATAAATTTAGAAACACGTCAGAGGGAAGTCCCCAGTTTTGATAAAAATGCGAGAGTTCTCTGAATTCCGATAAATCTATTTCTTTCATATAACACATGTATAAGAACTGAAGTGGAGTTTTTCTTATATGTCACCGTTATGAAACTGATATTTGATATTGTACTTCCATAAAGAAATAGAGAACCATCTAGGTCGTTTAATTAAAATTTAATATAAGTTCTTGCTCAAGGGTTTGTTTAGGTAATTATGCGCATGCGTATAGTTTTCTGGACTTCAAGGGGTATAAGCTATATATAGATAGAATGGTTGCTCTGGATTCCCCACTCAATTGAATAATCTAAAACTCATGGGATCCTTTCTTTGTATGTCTGCTATTGAGGGTTATTGTTGTTGCATAATTTTAAATCATATGCATCATTTAAATTAAAATAAATGTATTCCACATCGTTACAACATCCCTTCAAGCGAAATGGAGTCTTCCATATTATCGTTTCAAGTTGTCTCCCTTCCGGAAGTAACTTCCGTCAAATCTGAATGTAAATACACTTCGAGAAAAATTAACTCATTCTGTCGATAAACATCGTATTATATTAAAAATGATCGCAATTTAAACCGAGGAATATGTACGGAAAGGAGTCATGACAACTGACCCAAAGGAAATTGAACATTTAAAGAGTTAGGAATGGGGTTCCTCCTAGAATTAACGTAGGAAAATAGGTGATAAGTGAAATACCTTCTCTCACTCTGAGTCTCAATGACTCCTGTGGAAAGTAAACTTGGAATTTATAGTACAAAAATAAAACACAATAAGCCTAAGTACATTGTTCATACACTTTTATCCAAGATTGGCTATTTTGTAACTATTCATATTACGTAAATTACATTTTACATGTGCAGTTGAATTAATTTTGAAAATAATATGATCTAGCTACATGTATACATGTGTCAATAAAAACAATGGCAATCATATCCCTCAGAGCATTCTGCTCTTTGATTAACATTTCTTAAGCATGTTAAGTGATATACAATGTATATAGAACCTTGTGTTTACTTGATATTCATAAATGAAAAATGTATGTTTTCCTTGAGCCTTACCTTTGCTTTAAGTACATGTATATGATTTATTATAAGAATAAGAATAAGAATACTTTATTAATCCAATTATGGACCCTTTTAAATTTCATACAATGATTACAATGATTTGTGTTATAACAATGAAATAATAAAATGAAATACATGACAATAGAACACTGAACAGTTATTGCATGCACATGGAAGAGAAAGTAATATGGGAGACAATCAATTTCTGTAATTTCAATTTCTGTATTTCAATTTTTATTATATCTATACTTCTTAAATAATGAGGTTCAATTTGTTGGCTGGCATGATGTTGAAACAATGAATCAAACAATTCAAACAAGTGTAGGACAATGATCATACATGTAAATTATACCATTCTATACTGTGGATTTATTTAATTTTGTGGATTGAGGTTCAAAATATTTGAGCAGATAAATTAATTTCATGGTTTTGCAAAAGTCTTCATACACTAATTCATCATTGTTCATTGTTTGTAAACCGGCTAAACCCATGAAAATTGGTAAAATTGGTATTGTAGAATAATAATGAATCCCTAATATTTAGCATGGTCAATTAAAAGTGTTTAGTAAACTCTTATACATTGACAGCATCATTTGAAGTCAAAGACACAGTGTCATTCATTTGCAGATTTGTCAGTAAGAATCATGACAAATTTTTTTATGGATCTTTTCCTATTAGTTGAATTTAGTAATTTTCAGATCACAGGGAAAAAAATTAACGGTCGCCCAGTCGCCAATGGCGACCAGAAATTGACCTGGGCGATCTTTTTACTCTGTTGTGGTAGCGCAGGTGGCGAATTGAAAACAAGTACTTGACTGACTGAAATCCGCCATTTACCGTGACTCCTCCAAGTACTGACTTCACGGACAAAAATTTAAAATCTTTTGGAAATATATTGCATCAAAGTCGCGGTTGCGATAAACAAGGATGTCAAATCAGTGTTTACCTTTGACTAAATATAGTTCACGTTAATTCAGGTCACTGATTGGTCGTCTATTTAAAGTCGGAATGTATCGTATGTTTGCAAGGATAACAAGAGAGGTGTTCTGATGGTCATTAACAATATGAAGCAATCATGGTTTTGGCTTCAAGAAAGCTATCGTAAATATTTACCCTTTTATTAATGGAAATTTTTAGATTTCATCTCATCTACATGAACATTGTTTGTTTACTTGTAACCGAATGTTTTTAATGTTGATATTTGTAGTACGCATGCGTGAATTTGGTATCGGGTCTACTCGCCCTGTTGACATGTTCGCCCTTGGTCTGTTCGTCCTGAGTTTGATATATAGTACGTTCGCACTGTGTTCATTCTCTTCACTCTTATCAAGGCCAGGATTTTTTAATTTGTTGGTTTACGGATCCGCCGACCCGATTTTGCCGATTCCTAGAATAAAAATAAAATTGACTTTTCATGCTTTTTTATTCCCGCCGACCCTAACAAATACATTATCCCTGAAAAATAATTAAATGATTCTTTTTTTTTATGAAATGAAATGCATGAATCACTAACAAAATTGATAACACTCTCTGTTGTGAAAAAATAAAACTTCCAGTTTACGTTTCTAAAAATAGACAAATCAATTATAACTGACCTTGAAATGTCGTTTACGCAAATAATTTTGCGGAACGAAATCTGTGTTTAAAACCCATTACACAATAAGTTCGTTTCCCTTATTTGTCATCAGTCTGTAAGATGCATAATCTCATAGAAATAGACTTGTCCAAATGTGGACAGGTGGAAAGCACCTTGGAAGTAAAAGTTCTGAATATCAACAAGTCATTTAGAATTTTCTTGTTTCATGGATAATAAAAAAAAAATATCGTCCATTTGGATAAAAAACGGAATGCATGACACTAGATTATAAACCCGATATTCTCGTTTTTTCCGTGGACGAGTCTATTACGTTTTTGACACGTGTGTTGAAACTTATTTTCGTACGACGTTTTTTACATTTTTTTCTTTATCAGTTTTCGTTTTTGAAAATCATTACTCACCAAGTTTTCTGGAATTGATTAAGAGCTACGCGAATTTGTTTTTCTTGTTTGTGAAAAGACGATTTAATTTCGTCTTTGTCTGTGAATACCCCCCTTTTTTACGGCAAATCATTAGACAATGTCATGTGATATTTATGACAGCTGAGCAAGAATATTTCATCGAACTAAAATTTGAAATGATGACAAAATAGCATAAAAAACATTTTGTTAGAATGGTGAAATGTATATTTATTTTGCATTTTTTTTTCTGTCTTGAAAGATATTTTTTTTTCTTTTTTTTCCCGACCGACCGACCCGACTTTTTCATGGGGAAAAGCCGTAAACCAACAAATTAAAAAACCGTGGCCCAAGGACATTTTATATTACGTCCTTGCATTTATTAAAAAATATTAATATTAAGGGTATCGTTAAAAACCCCTCTAAAATAAGATTTAGTGAAAATCATCTGTTCCTTTTTTTGTTCCCAAGGTAAAACAATCATGTTCAGCCAATCAAATTCTGTGTTTCTCATGATCAAATTAATAAGCCAATAAAAAAACGTTTTATCTGAAGATTATTCTAACATGCTAGATTTTGAACTTTGTTGTTTTCATCTCTTTGTAAAATCGTTAACATGGCACTGTCGCAGGTGAATTTTCATCTGCAAAGAGGGTTCTGACACAGCTTAAGGAGAAAAGCATGGCTGATTGAAAAATTCAGTGATACAGTACTACCATAAAGATTATACTGAATAGTAGTTTTTTCACTAATTTATTGACATAATACTCTATTTTTGTATTCAATTAAATTATTTAATTTTTAAAGCACAATATACTATTCTTTTTTTCACAAAGACCAACAAACAGGTTGGGACACCCCCCTCCCCCCATTATGAGTGGTGTCCATTAAATGAAGGACTGTCCTTACGGATGGGAAATCCATGTTCTTATATATATATATAATTATGACACATTCTTTTTTGAAGAAAAATAATATGTCATAACAATAATGGAACAAAGCAGGCTGGGCTATTGGGGCTGCTTTTATGCATATGGTTATTCAAGTATCCTTTTATTCACCTCCTTCCACCTCAGAGCTATCAGCTCTTTGATTGTTATTTCTGACAAGAGTTACTGCTCTTCATCTGAAAATACAAATTGCGATAGTTGTTCTATCCTTATTTTATGAATATGGCATTGGTTTTGGGTTTTGAAATCATTTAAGTAGCAGATTTAGATGATTAAAAAAGAGTGAGTTCAATTATAGTACATTTGTAGTATACATTGTACATATTCATAAGATCAGCAAATTTGTCAACCATGTGCTAAATGTATAGCATGCTATAGCATGTATAGGGAACACAGTTACACTGATCATTGCTGATGTTGATCAAATTTAAAATTCAGAAATTATTGGGACATTGATACATCGTACAATGTAAATTATTGCTATTTTATGAAATTTTCCTTTTATCTTTATAAACTAATTATTACCTTTCTCAGCACAGTAGAGTGATATTACAAATTATTGTTAGTGGGTGCATGTGCTGTTGTAAAAGAAATGAACAACGCTTTCAGAAGTAAAATAGTGATAAATAGATTATCATTGGTCATCTTAATTCAGTAGCTTTTCTCGCTTTTGCCTTACTGGCTCAAGTGAGAAAAAACAAGATCCTTGAGATGATCAAGGATAATCCATAAATATACCATGGACAACAAAGTGAACCTTTTTAGGCTAGTGAGTGCAGTGAACAGGTTAAAAGGTTCATATTGTGCTGAGAAATATTTTTTTAGCTTAATCTATACAAGATTTGAGGAAAAGTGTAACATATTGATTGATTAAAATATGATTGTAACTACAACTACATTGTACATGAAGTTGGAATAAAAGTTTAACACATTTATAGATGTTCGATTAATTGTATGAATTTCTATAAATTAATTTGTATGATTTCAAGATAATTATGGTTTTGATTTGCTTTTAAATCTTTTTTCGTCTCTCTCATTGAGTCCATCAGGTTCAAGAGTTCGTAACTGGTGCATCCAATATCTCTCTTTTTTTGTCTTCCTTGTGTATCCCAATTTTGATTTTTCTCAATAATTTGAAATGTGACGTTTTCAAAATCATGACCTGCTCTTAAAAGGTGTCTTGTAATTGGGCAGTTCCTTTCTTTTGTATAAAATGACCGAAGGTTATTTAGTCAGATGTTAAATGGTGTTTCTGTTTCACCAACATATTGTTATTTGCAAGTTCCACACATTAGAACATAAATGCAATTTTGCATTTTGCAATTTGATGTTATAATTTAAATGTTGGATTTTTTCTTTGTGACTATGCTGACGAATTGGGTTTCGGTGTTGGCAACTTTGCAGCACTTACAATTGCCCCTTCCCCATGGTTTATAACCTCCGATTGTTGATATCTCCTGTTTAGATACTTTGGATGTTACTAGAATATCTTTTAGGTTTTTGGGTCTGCAGTAAGCCATAACGGGAGGTGATGGAAAAATCTCTTTTAAGGAAGGATCATTTTCAATAAGACGCCAGTGTTTGTGGACAATTGATGAAAGATTTGTCAGGTGAAGATGAAAGCTAACAACAAATGGGATTTTATTTGTCTGGGCCGTCTTTTCATTGTTTTCAAGTAGGTTTGTTCGGTCTTTTTCTTTTGCTTTACCGAAAGCTTTTAATATTAAGGTATATATATAAAAAAAAAGTGCCTGTGCTCACATCCCTTACTGTGATAAGTAAATTACAGAGTGACTGAGCATAGTGATGGGAAAGAAGATACAATGTATTTATTATTGGATTTATTGAAAAATGGATGCAAATGCAATGTTCATTATCACAATTTTAGGCAATGTTAAAGGAAAATAAGTCATGTAAGTGGTCCAAATTAAAATTTATAGAATTTGTTTGTAATTTGCTTAAATCATTTGTAGTTAATATCATTGCTTTCTTGAAATATATAAGAAAATGTAATGGTCATAGGGCTACAGGTAGTGAAAAATTTTCATATTTTGTACAGTACATGTACATGTATATGCATTGAAAACACAATTTTGTGATTTACCTGATTAAATGAAATATGTAATAAAAAATATACCTTCATGTGCTACTTTTTGAGTAAATTGAGGTTCAAATTTCAGATATTTCCTCAAAATACGGATTTGTGGACGTATTTTTCCTTTCGATAGAAATACATAACTTTTTTGTCTTATGATATGATCTTTCTAATTTTAATGTCAAATTAAAGTTTTGACCCCAATTTCAAGGTCCACTGAACATAGAAAATGATAGTGCGAAGTCAGGTTAATGTTTTGGTTAAAGGTTTTTGGTCAAGACTTCCAAGATAGTTATAATAGAATAATACACAAGACTACATACACTGAAATGTATCTATCTTCATTGATTATGATATTGAAAGTCTTTGAAATCAGTTTCACAACCAGTGTTACAAAATTTTTGGTCAAGGTAGTTTTTGATGAAGTTGATGTCACATCCACTTGAAAATTAGTACCCATGTTCCCTATGATATGATCTTTCTAGTTTTAAAGCCAAATTTCACGGTCCACTGAATATGGAAAATGATAGTGCGAGTGGGGCATCCGTGTACTATCTGACTATGGACACATTCTTGTTTGTTAAATAATTTGTAATTTATGTGCTTTATAAATATTGCATAAATTTGTACATTTTGTTTTTACAAATAACTCAAATTTATCAAATGTTCATTAATGTAGAAAAAATGTCATTTTTTGCTGTATATTGATTAAATTAAAAAAAAAAAGCGCTATTTACGTTTTCATGAAAATTGGTACACGTAATCTTCTTGCATAATCAAACCAAATGTCATTTTTAAACAGAGGGGTCCATGAACTCTTTTTCCAGTTAAATCAGTTTGAATGATAAAAATCAGTCGAAAACTGCATCTTATCTCGATAAGTCAACGTTTGATGTCGCGAAAATAACAATTTACGTTAGCAACGTAATTACCTCCCCTGTAACTGTATCGTATGCCCTTAACAGTCAGTTGTAAGAAAAACAAACTGACCTTAGATTATGACTACTTTGTTGTATGTGCATAACCATAATAACTGTAGATGGATAGTATATACACTTTGTATACTCAGATGTTAAAAGTATGTCACTATTTACCACTTTGATAAGGTGGTACACTCTACTGTTCTTTCACATGGTGTCAAATAGACTGTGCTATTGTCACACATCAGTCACACTAATTACAATCATTGTTACTTACATGTTTGTTATTAGAAGAGAGATTCCATTGTGCTGAAGCTCTGTTCAGACCTAATTTTATTTGCTATTGGCTAAAGGATATATTATTCTTCATGGAGCATACTAATTACCGTATAAAAGTTTGATGAGAAAAAAAATGTTTTTTCATATTGATTATTGGCCCTGAGGGGGTTCTACGCTTGAAAAAATGCAGATAAGGGATAAATGTTAAAATAATTTGCTTTTATATAGAAAAAGATATATGTAAAAAAAGTGGTTTTGAACAAATTGTAATATTATGATTATTGCTTATTAACATGATTATAATGTTAAACGGAATATAGATAAAACATACAAGTCACAACCTGTTAAAGTAAAAACTATATTTACTAGACAAGTACGTATACGGTAGGTACTATTGGAAATTCACATTTCAAATTTGCGGAGTGATATTTGAAGGGGAAATTTTTTCATGATAATGAAGTATAAAAAAAATTAGAAAAGCAAACAGAAAAGTGAATATTGCAGAAATTATGATTGAGAAAATAATAGTAATATTGTTTTTTACTAAGCATTCACAGCTTTATAATGTATAAACATGTTGGAGACTAAAGATAAGCATATATATGCTACAGAGAATATTAGTGAAAAATTAAAAAGTTAATAGATTGTATTTAATATGATATGAACAAAATAAAATAAAAACTGAGAATGTAACAGGTGAATTTATAGGATAATCAACCATCTATCTATTTCATGTTTTCCTTATAAAGGCGGTTGTTTTAATGGATATTAAAATTCATCAATTTGATCAAATGGAAGAAATTATAAAATGATGCTGAAAGGTGATGGTACAGCATGTTTATAAAGATGGCTGATCAAATTAGAATGAAACATAAATTGTGTTTCTTCTAGATAATAGAATAGCAGGAGAATTTGAATTGTGACTTAACTTGAGTTGTCTCAAGTAGAATTCTTCGTTAAACAAGTTTTACTCTGCTTAGAAGTTAGAGAACGGTTACATGAACGATATGGAACATTGTGTTATAACACTACCGTGACTACATTGTATGTTCTTTCTATACATTTATACAATCATGTTTTGATATTTGAAAAGGAGATATTTTATTATTTGTTACATAAACATGGATTTAAATAATTACCAGAAAATTATACTTTATAATTATATACATGTCATATACATTTACATGCAAATATGCATTTTTAGGATAGGATTATGTAAACAAATTTGATGAGATGCTTGGCTAATTGTTAAGTGAAACATGATTATGTTTTATAACATGATACATGTTATCTCAAAAACTTGTACATGTTGTATATGAAATTAAAAAGAGGACTATAGTTTAGGGGAAATGAAATGAATTCTCAAATGTGGAATGCTTTTTACCCTTATCAACCAATACATGCAGGCAAAGTTAATTAAACAATATGCTTAAAATGTGTACAATTCCCAGTCTCTGTATTACTCTATAAATATTGGATTTGCTGGATTAATTCAAATGACATGGAATAGAAAATGTTCAATATAAAACCTGTTTTATGTGGATTTACAACTTAATGTTGACTTACAACAAAAAACCTGCTTTGTCACTAATTCTGTTTAACATTAGAAACAAACATATCATATGTTACTTCCAATAGTTAATAGCTTATTAGGTTTTCCAATAATCTTGGTTTTATTTAATGGGATATTAAGTGAAGTATAATTTTACACTGGATATGGTTTGTTTACTTTGTACATGATGTTAAATTTATGTGATTCATGAATAAAGAAGAATCAGCAACTTGGCCACTGGTCACTTCATCTGACCAATCAGAAATCAGCTCGCAAGATGAAGATGAAAAACAAAATTATAAACTTTTAAAGAGAACGGGATCAAATGACTCTGTATGTGAAATTAATAATAGTAAGGAATATAAGAAACTGAAGCAGTTTAGGAAAACCAATAGAAAGAAAAAATCCAGGAATAGATGTTGTGTGGGCTGTCTATGTTGCTTCAAGGGAAATACAGGTAAAGCATATCAAAACTCACATTTTAATAGACAGGTAAATCTTGGAATAGATGTTTTGTGGGCTGTCTATGTTGCTTCAAGGGAAATACAGGTAAATCATATCAAAACTACATGTTAATAGACAGGTAAATTATATCAAAACTCACATGTTAATAGACAGGTAAATCTTGGAATAGATGTTGTGTGGGCTGTCTATGTTGCTTCAAGGGAAATACAGGTAAATCATATCAAAACTCACATGTTAATAGACAGGTAAATTATATCAAAACTCACATGTTAATAGACAGTCGAATCATATCAACATTCACATGTTAATAGACAGGTAAACTGAGGAAAAGATGTTGTGTGGGCCATCTATGTTGCTTCAAGGGAAATACAGGTAAAGCATATCAAAACTCACATGTTAATAGACAGGTAAATCACATCAAAACTCACATATCAATAGACGGGTAAATCTTGGAATAGATGCTGTGTGGGCTGTCTATGTTGCTTCAAGGGGAAGACAGGTAAATCATATCAATACTCACAGACTAATAGACATGTACTATACTACATAAAACGAATTTCAACCTAACCCGAACCTGTTGAATTAAAACTGTTTAATACCCTTTCATCAGATACTGTTTAAACCAACTGTTTGAAACTATAGTCTGAAACCTAAATGTATGGAACAGGTTTGAAACATAAATGTATGAAACTGGTCAGACGGGTTGGAACTATAGTCTGAAACCTAAATATTTGGGACTGGTCTGAAACATAAATGTTTGGAACAGGTCTGAAACCTAAATGTTTGGAACGGGTTTGAAACCTAAATGTTTTGAACTGGTCTGAAACCTAAATGTTTGGAACTGGTCTGAAACATAAATGTTTGAAACGGGGCTCAAACCTAAATGTATGAAACGGGCCTCAAACCTAAATGTATGAACACTATTCCAACTGTTGTAAAACTTTCGTATGAAACTTAATTAAATAAACATGTCTATAACTGTCTGAACAACAGGGCAGCACTAAGGCATGGTATGTCAGCAAACACTCACTGCAATAGTGAGAGATGTGAGACGCAAAACCTTAGCACCAGCCCTGTTTGGACAATCTGTACCGAACCAACAGTCTCAGCCTTTCTATATTCTGTCCGCAGGTTCCAAGCACTACACTTCACTTAAACTTAACCAACTGCCTGCTATTTACTACTTCCTTTCCAACCTTTCTGATGTTCACTGTCTGATGTCTTCGGTACAAAATGACAATTTACACTGAATAGCTACCCACTATTTATACTTCTAACGCGGAACCTCGAAGAGAGCACCCTAGCAACAACTATACAGGTAAAGCATCTGATAGCAACCAAGGATAAAGGGATGATTTTAGATACAGTTTTCAATGATAAAGAGATCAAATGGGAAACTTATAGAGATATCGGAAAATATATAACTGTAGAACTATTATTATATTCTTAAACAGTAAATTCGTAACACTCGTATCAACACTCACATGCTAATGGACAGGTAAATCATATACAACCTTGCATGTTAATAGACAGGTAAATCATATCAACACTCCAAGCTTATGGACAGGTAAATCATATCAACATTCACAAGCTTATGGACAGGTAAATCATATCAACATTCACATGCTCATAGACAGGTAAATCATATCAACACTCACAAGCTTATGGACAGGTAAATCTTATCAAAACTCACAAGCTTATGGACAGGTAAATCATAACATTCACAAGCTTATGGACAGGTAAATCATATCAACATTCACATGCTCATAGACAGGTAAATCATATCAACACTCCAAGCTTATGGACAGGTTTGATAGTTTATTTCAAACCAAAAGCAATACAGCTTATAGGTATAAGGTTTTATCAAAACTCACAAGCTTATGGACAGGTAAATCATATCAACACTCACAAGCTTATGGACAGGTAAATCATATCAACACTCACAAGCTTATGGACAGGTAAATCATATCAACACTCACAAGCTTATGGACAGGTAAATCATATCAACACTCACATGCTAATAGGCAGAAAAATCATATCAACACTCAAAGGCTAATAGATAGGTAAATTATATCAAAACTCACATGCTAATAGACAGGTAAATCATATCAAAACTCACATGCTAATAGACAGGTAAATCATATCAACACAAAATGATACTTCGTAATGTATCCCTTTCAATTTAATGAGAAAATGTGGAAGTTTAAACTTTGAACTAGAAAGAGAACCAAACATAATAGATAACTTTGTCTTTCTAATGTGACCTCCTCTGTTCCGCTTCAGGTTAAAGTTTTTGGTCAAGGTAGTTTTTGATGAAATTGAAGTCCAATCATCCTGAAACTTAGAACACATGTTCCCTATGGTATGATCTTACTAATTTTAATGCCAAATTAAAGTTTTGACCCCAAAATCATGGTCTACTGACCATAGAAAAGGAAAATGCATGTGGCACATCAGTGTACTATGGACAGGTTCTTGTTTTTGTAAAGCACTTACTGGCTTTTATTGCGAATCCTAATTTCATATAAACACCTTCAAGACTTTTCTCTGAATGAAACTGTATTGATTCAGAAAAAAAGAAAAAAAATGGAAAAAGAAATTGAATTTCATTTGAGATGAAGGAAGTACTATATATAATACAATATGTTAGTGTTTTATGTCATCAGACCTATAGTGAAGTGTATATTACTTTATAATTATCTGTACAGGACCAGTATTGATCTATAATGCTATAGTTAATGTAGAAATAGGCAGATTGATGGATGGAACCTTTAGTGAAATAAATTATTGAGAGTATGAAAACTTGTCTGTAAATATCAAAGCAACAATATAACCTGAAAAGGAAAAAAAAACGTTGGAAAAGATCATATTGACTTATAAAGTTGAAATGATCCAGTCTAGTCCTAGGTTCCTTATATGAGTTAATGTATTTACATTTTTCTGGCACATTGAACCTCTAGAATACTTTAACCTTGGTATTGACCTGTTAGAATCAACTTGAGCCTTGATCATGAAGGCTAACACATTCTGTGGAATTAGATTGAAAAAGTATGTGCGCACCCTCTTAAGAAACAACTTTATATTTGGTGAGATTATGCCAATAGTTATCATAAAGCTTCTGTTAAATTATTTTGTTGTTTCTTGGCTGCGCAGGATGTTTCCACAACGGAAATAAAGATAGAAAAATGCATAAATTCTGTATTATTTCATCCTTTTTGTGAAAACATTACATATTATTACGTAATTGTGACGTAATCAGATAAAAATCTTTATGTTTTTCATTTATATTTCTTGACCCGATGCATTTCTAAATATTATGTGCCAATTTGAAATGGTTATATCAAACATTTTTTTTTCTTGGGCCAAAACTAGGCCTTAATGCCCTTAATCCTTTATTTGGTTAAAAAATTGCAAGAACAGTGTGTATATAAAAAGATAAATGGGAAGAGTTTTATCACTTAGAAATGTAAGATTATATGAAATATAAACATTGTATATATGACCGTATGAGTATTTGGACTGTGTACGCGTACGGTCTGTATGCCTACATTTTCAAAATACGCATACGGTTGGACCGTACACGTACGGTCTGACTAATATTAAGAAGTTGGTCAAGTTTATTAGATACAAATGTATATGGCAGATCAACATAACTTATATCTGAAATTAATATAAAAAGTTCAATAGTAATTGAAATAAAAACTTTTCATATTATAACTATTTAAAAAAATCACTCTTATTTAATCTGTTAATCTCCTGTATTTAGCATGTCAGTAATTCATTAATAGCAGCCCAGTATGCTCATTGAAATTGAAGTTATCGGAAGTAAACATAAAGTGGGAGAACAATAGTTTTAGAATATTTAGGAACTTTACAAAAAAATGCATATGCAAAGGAACATGCATGAACAAAACATGTTAATGTAAAAAATATATGACTTTTTTGTGGAAACCAGCTGTGTCACCTTGAGTAACAAAATAGAATTATCGGATAAACAAATATTTAATTTCAATTGTTTGCTTATTTACTTTATCCATCTAACTGTAATTATAACAATTTGTATAACGAAAAAATAAAGATTTTGATAAATGTTTGTTTGAATTTAACCCATATGATCCCAAAACATGTATGGTCAGCTGGACGGTACGTGTACGGTCCAAATACTCGTATGGTCTGGAACAGATATATAAGATAAATTTAGAACTAGTTACTGACACTACCACACATACCTCAAATAGAATGTAAAACATGGATCATGTTGATTGGTTGTCTTTTATGATTTTAAGAGTTATTGTAGTTGAAATGTACAGTTATTTAAGGTGGTACCCAACACTTTCACTAAAATTAATTTGGCTCGTTTAATTTTCATAAAATTTTGTCAAAGTATTTACTTTGACACTTTATCAAAAATATAAAAAAAATTAAAAAATTTAAACCAACCGTTTTGTCAGAAAAATTACACTGGTTTTATAGCAATTTGACAAACACCAATTTTGATCATTGAGAAGCTTAATATTCCTTTTACAACACAACGTAATTAAAACGTTAAGCTGACTTTACAGAGTTATCTCCCTGTAGTGTTAGGTACCACCTTAAATTGCATACGCTCATCTGCATCTGCAAAAATATTATCATCTCATGGAGGCTAATTAAATTCTAAATTTGTTTTTAATCTGCAAACATATTTTGTGTACAATATTGAAATATGATAATTTTACAGTGAATTATGTCATAGTAAAACTACAGGAAAGTTTGACTATCGATTGAATGTGCATCTTTTCAGTGAAATATTAGATGATTATCAGTTAATCAGGTCTTCATATGTTCTGTAATACACTTTGATGAAATCATTTAATTTTCTTCTGTGTAGGTAATGCTCATCTGAAAATATCTTACAGGAAAAAGTTTTGTACATTAGGAATGAATAAAAGATTGATTTTTGTATACCTGGTTGATTTTGAATTATGGTTTTATTTATATTTCCGTTATTATCTGTACTTTGTGGTTGATTGTTTTCTGAGGTGTTGTTTGCTGTAGATCATTTTGTTAGTATCATTAACGAAATGAATTGCACTGATTATATTTATCTGTTTGACTTCATTGTGTAGATTTTCCACAATGTATTTACTCACTGGGAACTTTTGATTGTTAGTTTACTTGTATCATTAAGATAAAAGGATATATATTATATTGATATGATTGTTTAGTTGCATTGCTTTTAATTAATTAATTTAGATTTTATTAATATTGAGTATCTTTTGAATTTTCCTGTGATATTTTTCACTGAACTTCTACATGTGATTGTCTTGAATTTGCTTGTGATATTTGTCACTGAACTTCTACATGTGATTGTCTTGAATTTGCTTGTGATATTTGTTACTGAATATATTCTACATGTGATTATCTTGAATTTGCTTGTGATATTTGATACTGAACATCTTCTACATGTGATTGCCTTGAATTTGCTTGTGATATTTGTCATTGAGCCTCACATGTGATAGTCTTGAATTTGCTTGTGATATCTGTCACTGAACATCTTCTACATATGATTGCTTTGAATTTGCTTGTGATATTTGTCACTGAACATATTCTACATGTAATTATCTTGAATTTACCTGTGATATTTATCACTTAACATCTTCTACATGTGATTGCCTTGAATTTGCTTGTGATATCTGTCACTGAACATCTTCTACATATGATTGCTTTGAATTTGCTTGTGATATTTGTCACTGAACATATTCTACATGTAATTATCTTGAATTTACTTGTGATATTTGTCACTTAACATCTTCTACATGTGATTGCCTTGAATTTGCTTGTGATATTTGTCACTGAACTTCTACATGTGATTGTCTTGCATTTGCTTGTGATATTTGTCACTGAACATATTCTACATGTGATTGTCTTGAATTTACTTGTGATATTTGTCACTGAACATATTCTACATGTAATTATCTTGAATTTACCTGTGATATTTATCACTTGACATCTTCTACATGTGATTGCCTTGAATTTGCTTGTGATATCTGTCACTGAACATCTTCTACATATGATTGCTTTGAATTTGCTTGTGATATTTGTCACTGAACATATTCTACATGTAATTATCTTGAATTTACTTGTGATATTTGTCACTTAACATCTTCTACATGTGATTGCCTTGAATTTGCTTGTGATATTTGTCACTGAACTTCTACATGTGATTGTCTTGCATTTGCTTGTGATATTTGTCACTGAACATATTCTACATGTGATTGTCTTGAATTTACTTGTGATACTTGTCACTGAATATATTCTAAATGTGATCCCCTTGAATTTTCTTGTGATATTTGTCACTGAACTTCTACATGTGATTGTCTTGAATTTGCTTGTGACATTTGTCACTGAACAACTTCTATATTTGATTGCCTTGGATTTGCTTGTGATTTTTGTCACTGAATATATTCTACATGTGATTATCTTGAACTTGCTTGTGATATTTGTCACTGAATATATTCTACATGAGATTGTCTTGCATTTGCTTGTGATATTTGTCACTGAACATATTCTACATGTGATTGTCTTGAATTTACTTGTGATATTTGTCACTGAATATATTCTAAATGTGATCACCTTGAATTTTCTTGTGATATTTGTCACTGAACTTCTACATGTGATTGTCTTGAATTTGCTTGTGACATTTGTCACTGAACAACTTCTATATTTGATTGCCTTGGATTTGCTTGTGATATTTGTCACTGAATATATTCTACATGTGATTATCTTGAACTTGCTTGTGATATTTGTCACTGAATATATTCTACATGTAATTATCTTGAATCTACTTGTGATATTTGTCACTGAACATCTTCTATATGTGATTGCTGGCAATTTGCTTGTGATATTTGTCACTGAACTTTTACATGTGATAGTCTTGAATTTGCTTGTGATATAAGGGGCACTAGCTGTCAAATTCATGGTCACCGATTTGACTCAAATTCTTAAATTTGATTTATAACAATGTAAAACATTTATCCAAACTATCAAAAGTCTAAAATAAACAGTTTACAGAGCATGGGGTAGATAATACATAGATTCGTTTCGTGTGTATTTTAGTCCAGACGCCATCTAATTAACTATCTATTTGACCTCAGATGACCATATAAGCGATGTAAACATAAATAAAGATATGAATAGATTAAAGCAGCACGTGCAATTGGATTTTTATAGGTCTGTTTGATTTGATTTTACAACTTACAACTTACAACTCCTGTTAGCGCCATGTGTCGCATAGGGCGCAATTTTATTTTATAGATTAAAAATAGATGTTTCTCATTGTTTCTAACCGTATAAGAATGATTTTATGTGCATCGAATTTTCTACATGTGAATCAAATGATTTACCGTAGTTTCACTTTCATTATTGACATTCTTTTTCTTTAAATAACCAGTACACGTACAATGCATGCATTGTCAATTTCTAGCTAGGGGTTAAATTTAAGTTCACATGAATACGGATTTAAAGAGGTCGACTCATTCACTTGCAAGTGAATAACTAATTATCAATGTTTCTTAGCATAATTTGATAAAATTGAACCTTTTTGGCTGCAAAAAGCGAATTGTTATTTCACTATTTCACTTTCATTATTGATTGAACAGAAAAAAATCAAACTTTAGATTTTTTATATATCTCGTAGCTAGTGCCCCTTTAATATTGAGTATCCACATGTGATTATCTTTGAATTTTCCTGTGATGTTTTTCACTGAACTTCTACATGTGATAGTCTTGAATTTGCTTGTGATATTTGTCACTGAACTTCTACATGTGATTGTCTTAAATTTGCTTGTGATATTTGTCACTGTATATATTAAACATATGATTATAAATCTTGAATTTGCTTGTGATATTTGATACTGAACATCACCTACATGTGATTGCCTTGAATTTGCTTTTAATATTTGTCATTGAGCCTCATGTGATTGTCTTGAGTTTATTTGCTTATAATATCTGTCACTGAACATCTTCTACATGTAATTGCTTTGAATTTGCTTGTGATATTTGTCACTGAACTTCTACATGTGATCGTCTTGAATTTGCTTGTGATATTTGTCACTGAATATATTCTACATGTGATTATCTTGAACTTGCTTGTGATATTTTTCACTGAATATATTCTACATGTAATTATCTTGAATCTACTTGTGATATTTGTCACTGAACATCTTCTATATGTGATTGCCTGCAATTTGCTTGTGATATTTGTCACTGAACTTTTACATGTGATAATCTTGAATTTGTTTGTGATAATTGTCACTGAACATCTTCTACATGTGATAGTCTTGAATTTGCTTGTGATATTTGTAACTGAACATCTTCTATATGTGATTGCCTTGAACTTGCTTGTGATATTTGTCACTGGACTTCTACATGTGATTGTCTTGAATTTGCTTGTGATATTTGATACTGAACATCACCTACATGTGATTGCCTTGAATTTGCTTTTAATATATGTCATTTAGCCTCATGCGATTGTCTTGAGTTTATTTGCTTATAATATCTGTCACTGAACTTCTTCTACATGTGATTGCTTTGAATTTGCTTGTGATATTTGTCACTGAACATATTCTGCATGTAATTATCTTGAATTTGCTTGTGATATTTGTCATTGAGCCTCACATGTGGTTGTCTTAAATTTGCTTGTGATATCTGTCACTGTGAACATCTTCTACATGTGATTGCTTTGAATTTGCCTGTGATATTTGTCACTGAACTTCTACATGTGATTGTCTTGAATTTGCTTGTGACATATGTCACTGAACAACTTCTATATTTGATTGCCTTGAACTTGCTTGTGTTATTTGTCACTGAATATCTTCTACATGTAATTAAATTGAATCTACTTGTGATATTTGTCACTGAACATCTTCTATATGTGATTGCTGGCAATTTGCTTGTGATATTTGTCACTGAACTTTTACATGTGATAGTCTTGAATTTGCTTGTGATATTTGTCACTGAACATCTACATGTGATTTTCTTGAATATGCTTGTGATATTTGTCACTAAACATTTTCTACATGTGATTGTCATGAATTTGCTTGTGATATTTGTCACTGAACATCTTCTACATGTGATTGTCTTGAATTTGCTTGTGATATTTGTCACTTAACATCTTCGTGTGATTTTCTTGAATTTGCTTGTGTTATTTGTCCCTTAACATTATTATCATATGATTGCCTTGAATTTGCTTGTGATATTTGTCACTGAATATATTCTACATGTGATTGCCTTGATTTTGCTTGTGATATTTGTCACTGAACATATTCTTGGCATAAGGAAGATTGCAAGAAACCTGTGAGGTATTCTGTTCATATCTTTGTGAGTATGAAACTATATTATACATTAAATTAATGTGACCAATTTTCATACAAAAAGATACCTTTCCCTTTTCTTATTTTTTTTTATTAATGCAATTCCTTCATACCTTTTATAACTTTTCAGAATAAATGACATTGTTGTTTTCTATTAAAAGATCAATTGATGTAAGATTAAGTGACCTGTATTTAAAGTGTCACATAAAACATCCATTACCACTCTGTCTGGTCAACAAAATCAATAGTTTCCCCTGTACCTCAACATACATTACCAAGCTGCCTGTCATAAATACAAATTGATCATTGCAATTAGTTTGAACAATTTTAGAAAATTAGTTTTCCGTTAAATTTTCTATGTTTACAGACTTTTATAGAAGCAAGCTTCCGAAACAATTCCCTTGATTACGACATTAATTTTATTTGAAAGACAGAATTGGAAGGTATAGGATGGGATATAGATTCTGATAGAGTGAACTGCATTCAAGGCTATATAATGTGATAATTAGTACTTCAGTGTTGACGATTTATACCACATCTCTCAGTAGTTGGTGTAGGTATTGACTTCAGTGTTTGAGACAAGAGAAAATGATTATTTTGTTTGTTTTTGGTAAATTGTCATTGATTTTGTTAGAATGGAATATAATCAGGTAATAATTCACACCACTTCTAAAATCAATGTATTGACTGGATAACATTGAATGCAATCAACATCATAAAGTATTCAATGAAAAAAATCAGACCTATTTAGATTGGAATTTACCTGGCTTACACCAAAACCAGGCTTCATTATCCTTGGTCTGATGTATTACTTCTAATCCAATAATAAGCACTGGCAAATGAAGAAAGACAAAAATGATTAAAAAACTGTCAATATAATAGTGATATTGAAATGACCATGGAATTGATGTGTTTTGTGTAATGGTATAAGTTAATCCCTTGATATCAGTAAATATATATAATGGTCAATCGTAGAGATGGATGATAATGAACTAGTGTCTCTCCATATCAAGGATATACATGTATCTAAGGTGTCACAAAGTGTGTACTGTTATACATGTTATATGGCAACTTTTAGTCATAAGTGATTTAACATTTTAAGATTCCATTAGAACTGGTACAATCTCTATATCAAGGATACCTAAGGTGTCACACAGTGTACAGTTGGATGGCCATTTTTAGTCATAAGTGAATTAAGATTCCTGTAAAACTGGTGTGTCCTTATGTCAAAGATGTTAGAGATGTCATACATTGCCCAGATCTATGACCACTTTTATTCATCAGTGATTTTAGATTCTTGAAGACATCATGCCATGTGCAATTGATAGAACTATTTTAGGAATTTAATGACAATTTTATTGTGTTAAAATGATTGCTCTGTGTAATATTCAGTAGAACAAGAATAACATAAAAGAGGAAAAATAGATTAAGCATTTAAATTGTTTATGGAATAACTTGTTGAAACATGGAATGCTTAGCCTATAATCAACAGAGATTTGCATGTGTCATTCAGAATATCAATAAAGAACTGCTACATAAAGGTGAGTCACTCAGACTGCAGATATGATGTAATTCTCATAAGACAAGGATAAATATGTTTCATAATGTCGACAGAATTTAGCATACATGTACATACATTCTAGAAACACTGTCAAAGACATTTATTGCAATTATTGCTGTTTTTCAGATCATGTTAATCTGTAACTATGATAATATCATTTACACCCGTGGCCAATTGCACATGGCAGTGGCGGATCCAGAGGTGGGTTCTGGTGGTTGGAATCCCTTCTATTTTTTTGATCATTTTGATTGGGATTAGTTTTCTCTTTTGAATTGTTTTACATTGTCTTATCAGGGCCTATTATAGCTGACTATGCGGTATGGGCTTTGCTCATTGTTGAAGGCCTTACGGTGACCTATAGTTGTTAATGTTTGTGTCATTTTGGTCTTTTGTCGATAGTTGTCTCATTGGCAATCATACCACATCTTCTTTTTTTACATATAAATTTATGGAGTACTATAGCTTCCTCCAACAAATATAAATTGGTCACCATCATATGGCAAATGTCTTTAAAATGCTTAAATTCCTCAAAAACAGAAATTAGACTGTTGGTTTTCTCATTTAAATGTTTTACCATCTTTATTTTTTGGCCATTTATAGCTTTAATACTAGCAAATATATGTGACCTGTGGTTGAAACAGTTGTAACTTCTACTTCTGTTTGTCTCTGGTTGAGTCAGTTGTCTTATTGGCAATCATCATGATCATACCACATCTTATTGTTGTAATAACAAAGAAATAAGACATTGATGAACAGTTAATTAACCAGTTTTAAACCTTGTTTTTCTATTGGAAGTTATAACATCTATTTTTGGGTTGTTTATGGAATTTTGAAGTTTCATTTGGATGCACATTTTGTTTTCCGCAACTTTAGTCATGAACAGTTTTATTTTGGCCATTTAATCCACTTCTTAAACTGATGATTGATAATCAGTGTTTAAAATAATTTCACAACCTAATTAGCACAAAGCTCCCTTTTCCAAAAACAGCATCTCCACCAAAAAAATAATAATCATGATAATCATGATAATAGAAAAAAAAGGGAATTTTGAGATTAAATGAAGGATGTCAAAAATAATACATTCACTGTAACAAGCTGGTAAATTGGATCAACATGCAGAGTCCTTTCTGCTTTTGTACAATTAAGCTGACTTAGCCTTGAGATTGTTTAGCATTGTAGTTGAACTAAATTTTCTTCAGTCAATTTTGCAAGAAGTCATAAAAATATATTTGATGATAGCTGGTATATTTTGATAGTTCTATAGAAGTCGAGACTTTTTTTTATCAACACAAACATTTGTAACACTATTCTATATATATACTTTCAAAGTAGTTAATGATTAATTTGATTATAATTGATTTTAATAGGAAGTGTTTATTGATTTATCTTGTTTATGTAGTATGCTATCGTATTGTCAGCTATAAACTGTCACAAATATTTTGCCTTAGCCTTGAAATTGTTTGGTATTGAAGTGAAACCGAATTTTCCTTGAAGTGAATTTTGCAAGATGCCATAAAAAATTATTTGATGATGGCTATATTTGGATAGTTCTATAGAAGTCATTGTACTCTTAAAATACCAATTTTTAAATGCATAGCATATCTTCAAAACTTATTTTCATTGTAACATTATATCATAGCAATTCATAAGATTTTCAGGTCTTGTGCACTAAAAGTATACCTGTTTTATACAAAAAATATATAGTTGTTTGATACAATTTTTTGGTATTTATATTTGATAAACATATTTTTGGTCTCAAACAAATCTAACAACTATAGGCGCCTGACCTGACATGACAGTGTTTGTTGATTGTATATAGATTTAAGGTTTTAGAGTTTGTTAAAAAAAACCATGAAGTTATTAGTTACTCCATAAAAATATATCATCCTCAATCCAAAGAAATAAAGCCAGTCAACTGTATGAGAAATATTTACATGAGTTAATCGAGACATGAGTTCTTTGTTTCTTGTCTAATATTACTAATATTTGCCTAAGTAATATGAAAGCCATTAAGATAATTATCCATTGAAGTCACAATTTGAATGTGTAAAAAGTAGAAAAAAACTATGGGTCAAAGTAAGGCCTTCAACGCTGAGCCTTGGCTCACACGAACAGCAAGCTATAAAAGGCCCGAAATGACTATTGAAAAAATCAATTTAAACATGAAACCAACAGTCCGATCTTTATGAAAAACAAAAAATGAGAAACACTTGCGAAAAAAGTAAAAGCACAAAAATACTGAACTCTAAAATTCAAAATAGAAAGTCCCTTAACAAATGGCAAAATCAAAAGCTCAAACACATCAAACGAATGGACAACAGCTCATATTGCTTACTTGTTACAGGCTTTTTCTTATGTCGAAAATGGTGGATTAAACTTAATTTATAGCTAACTAAACCTCTCACTTGTATGACAGTGGCATAAAGTTCCATTATACCAGACTTAACTAATCGATCAGATCGGTAATCGAACACTAATCGATCATATTTGATCGGTACTCGATTGATGACTTGAAGTCATCGATCAGTAATCGATCAAACTCTCTCAGGAGTTTGATCGATTAGTGATCGATTAGATTACTGATTGATTTAAGACCGATTACTGATGGATTAGTGATTGATTAATGACAGATTAGTGATTTTATTATTATTGACAAAACAATGCTATTCCAGAAATAAGCCTTATGAAAGATATCATTTGTGAAATAAAAATTCAATGAAAATATTTTCACCATTGCCAAAATTTTCTGGAATTTTAGAATTTAAAATCATTTCACTGCTAAGAAGATACTGGAATTTTTTTTCATGATGTTGTCAATATGTCTGGAAATTTGAATGTAAAGGTTAGAACCAATACCCATGCCAGACATCAGTGTTTATTTTTAAGTCTTGAATTTATGTTTCTGTCTAAATATGCCAAAAAATCCAGGATTTACTCAGCAATACATTTTTACACAATATGCAGTCGTAACCAAGAGAAGCGTATCTAAAAGCTTAGCCCTAACATATTCCTGATTAAAAACTACATTTTTGTAGGTTTACCCATGTATATGACGTCTTGAAAGGCTATTGTATTTTTTTCTTTTACAACCTTTCATTGACGGAAGGCGTCAAAGCAAAATTTAAAAAAGCCATCCAAGATGTCATAATTATTGATATAAAAACTCTAATTTTTATATGTGTGCATGTAACAAATTTTGTTGTAGAGGGGTCTAAATACAGCACAAACTACATTTTCCAAAACACCAAAAAGAGTGAAAAAATAGATTTTAACAACAACATTTGACTTGAATATAGTAGTATATATATACTTCCATGGTTTGATAAATATTTGATGCCTTTTAAGTTATGACCTTTGTTAACACATCAAAATTAATTTTTACATATAATATTAGCTTCAGACACTTGTGATTTTATTAAGAAGATGAAAATTTCAACCAAGCTAATATATATTAAAATCTGTATTTTTAATATATACGGATTAATCAACACAAATAAATTGTGCAATTTGATATATCCTTAACTTTATGATGAAATTTAGGGTTTGTCCTAAAACATTATTAACTAATACCAGAATTTAGGTCACAACTAAATAGCCAGAACATTTACCAATTAACAGAAAATTGATACATCATTTATTCAAACACACTTGTTTGTCTTCACAGCAGGATATTGTCTAATTTCCACAATATTGTAGAAGACTGACCAGAAATGACCAGCTGTGGACTATGACTCTACTAAGGATTGCAAAATACTGATAAAAATAAATAGATTGTTATCAGAGTCAGTGGAAAACTTTCTATTGACTTTTGAATTTACATACAGAAGATCCCCCCTTTTTTCTAAAATTTTAAAATAGTCCTAATGCAAGCTTAAGGCAATAGGGGTTATTGTTTTATTTTCACACGAAAACATACACATCTAAAGATAAGTAGAATGAATATGAATAAGAAATTAAAGATGTTTTTAAATAGAATTGAGTATGTGCCTGCTGAGTGTGCCTGTCACAAGTCAGGAGCCTGTAATTCAGTGATTGACTTTTTTTATTATGTGTTACATATTTGTTTTTAAATAAATAAGGCCGTTATATCCACCTATGATTTGTAGTTGCATAATGCAACTACAAATCATTGTTCTGGCCTTTCATTGATACTGTGTAGCAATGTTTAGAGTTTTTCTGTAAATATGGTGATTAAAGGGAAACTTTCAGCAGAGACCACCCCTTCTGTTTGTCATTTTTTAGCTCACCTGGCCTAAAAGGCCATGTGAGCTTTTCTCATCACTTGGCGTCCGTCGTCGTCGACGTCGTCGTCGTCGTCGTCGTCTGTCGTCGTTAACAATTTTTCAAACATCTTCTCCTCTGAAACTACAGAATGGATTTGAATGAAACTTAGCATGATTGTTCCTTAGATTATCCTGCACAAAGTGTGTGCTTCGATTTTTGATCCGTCAAAAAACATGGCCGCCGTTACTTAAAATAGAACATAGGGGTCAAATGCAGTTTTTGGCTTATATCTCAAAAACGAAAGCATTTAGAGCAAATCTGACATGGGGTAAAAATGTTCATTAGGTCAAGATCTATCAGCCCTGAAATTTTCAGATGAATCAAACAAACCATTGTTGGGTTGCTGCCACTTAATTGGTAATTTTAAGGAAATTTTGCAGTTTTTGGTCATTATCTTGAATATTATTATAGATAAAGATAAACTGTAAACAGCAAAAATGATCAGCAAAGTAAGATCTACAAATAAGTTAATATGACCAAAATTGTCAATTGACCCCTTAAGGGGTTATTGTCCTTTAATGACAATTTTTCACAATTTGTTCATCACATTTGCTAACTTTAAAAAATCTTCTCCTCTAAAACTACTGAATGGATTTGGATGAAACTTAGCATGATTGTTCCTTAGATTATCCTGCACAAAGTGTGTGCTTCGATTTTTGATCCGTCAAAAAACATGGCCGCCGTTACTTAAAATAGAACATAGGAGTCAAATGCTGTTTTTGGCTTATATCTCAAAAACGAAAGCATTTAGAGCAAATCTGACATGGGGTTCATTAGGTCAAGATCTATCAGCCCTGAAATTTTCGGATGAATCAAACAAACCATTGTTGGGTTGCTGCCACTTAATTGGTAATTTTAAGGAAATTTTGCAGTTTTTGGTCATTATCTTGAATATTATTATAGATAAAGATAAACTGTAAACAGCAAAAATGATCAGCAAAGTAAGATCTACAAATAAGTTAATATGACCAAAATTGTCAATTGACCCCTTAAGGGGTTATTGTCCTTTAATGACAATTTTTCACAATTTGTTCATCATATTTGCATTAAAAAATCTTCTCCTCTAAAACTACTAAACCAAATTCAACCAAACTTCAACTGAATGATCAGTAGGGTGTATAAAATAAAGTTTGTGCTTTATTTTTTATTTCGTCAAAAAACATGGCCGTCATGGCTAAAAATAGAACACAGGGTAAAATGCAGTTTTTGGCTTATATCTCAAAAACTCCAGCATTTAGAGCAAATAAGACAAGAAGTTTAAGTATTTATTAGGTCAAGGTCTACCTGTCCTGAAATTTTCAGCCGAATTGGGTAACTGGTTTTTCAGGTATATAATGCCCCTGAATTGATGATTTTAAAGAAATTTTGCAGTTTTTGGTTATTATCTTGAATATTATTATAGATACAGATAAACTGTTAATAACAAAAATGTTAAGCAAAGTGAGATCTACATTAAGTCAATTTGACCAAAGTTGTCAATTGACCCCTTAAGGAGTTATTGCCCTTTAAAAACTTTTTTCACAATTTGTTCATCATGTTGACTTACTTTAAAAAATCTTCTCCTTTGAAACTGCTGTATCAATTTCAGCCAAACTTAGGCTAAATGAGTTTCAGAGTATCTAGTATAAATTTTATATTTCATTTCCTTGTATGTCAGAAACATAGCTCCTATGGCTAAAATAGAACACAGGAGAAAATGAATTTTTTTTTGCTTTTGAAGAAAATAGGACGATTCAAAGAACATTTAAATAAATTGAAAAGCCAAAATAATCATTGATGAGAGATTTAACAAAAAAAATTAAGGTGGGCGATTCAGGCTCTTGAGAGCCTCTTGTTTATTACTGCTTTTAATTTATTGATTTTTTCATAATTTTGTAAATTTGTTAATTTGAATTTAGATTTTTTGTTTTTTTGCAGAGTTCACGAAATCTTTTTTCCCCAGGTGGTCCTTGGAGAAAATCTGCTGGTCCTCATTATTAATTCTATTGAAAAATACTTAAATTGTGTCAGTCCTATGTAAAATTTTGGTGGTAAAATCCAGAGGACCACCACTTTTCACGAACTCTGTTTTTGATTTTCTAACTATTTCATCCTATTTCAATAAATGTTGAATTGAGCGTTTCCTGGTAGAATTTTGTCTTATAGGAATTTCAGTTTACATGTGAGGTTTACATGATGATGGTCATTAATTAGTTCTACACAGTGAAATATTTTGAAGGAATTGTGACCTTCATACAAACTATTTTATAGGTCATTTCATTAATTCACCAATGTGCTATTTCTTTTGAATCATATGGGTAGGTTTTAATGGGATATGATACACAATGTAGCACTTATTGAAGAATCTGTTTTAATAAGATGCCACAATTTCCTGAATACTTTTTTGAAGTTCTTCTGCTTGAGGATGATAATATGTAAATGATACATAACATCTATTTTAAACTTTTTCCTTTTTCTTAATTTTATCTTTTCTGTCATGGAATTTAATAAAATTTGTTTTACCAATTTCAGTTAATAAAATGGTTTTTCAATAAAGAGTTTTCTTTCTTGTTTGTGTTTCTATGTAAATGAATACCTTTGCCTTTAATATAGGATTTAAAGTTCCAAATGGGTTGGTTTTGGGCTTTTATGAAGATGTTGGAATTTTTCTGTATTTTTTTTTATAGCATTTCATATCTTACCAGTATTTTCATGTGTTCTTCTTTGAGGATTTCAAGGTCTAGAAATTATATGGAATGATTTTTGCATTCCTTAGTAAACTTTAGCAGGTAATGTTGTTGAATAAATTGAGTGGTAGGGATGAGCTGGTCACCATGGTCACTATTTCAAGCTCCATTACATATTTCATGATAAAATCGTGAAATTTAGATGGAGGTGAAGTTTTCAACTTGCCTGTTTATATCACAAGTGTCTGAAACTAATTAGATGTCAGAATCTTTTGATCTTTGTTAATGTTTCCAATAGTGTGGTCAAATCAATTATCTCTAAATCAATTTTCCCATACAATCTTACCAGCTATTTATTTGCTGTTTGTGCTTTTGATCCTATTATTTTGACATTTTCACCTAATTAACATTAACAATATATAATAATGAAACATTACATTACTACAAATGTATCCTGAAAAGAAATTCTGATGTGTTTAGATAAAATAGCAATGTATTGTTCATCAGTTATATACATGTATACTTTAGGTTAATCTAATTTTTATAAAAAAAAAAAAACGTTTTATGACAGATATACATTTAAAAATATGATACGGGAAGGGTTGGGTAAGTGCTGGATTCAAATTCACATGGAAATAATGTTGTAGGTCATATCTAACTATATATAAACAGTAGTCCAAATAATTATGACATCTTGGAGGGCTATTTTAAATGTTGCTTTGACCCCTTCCGTCAATGAAAGGCGTAAAAGAAAAAAAATACAATAGCCTTTCAAGACGTCATATCATAGTTTTTAGGACTAATATACACGGGTATTCTGGAATAGCATTGTTTTCTCAATAATAATAAAAGCACTAATCTGTCATTAATCAATCACTAATCCATCAGTAATCGGTCTTAAATCGATCAGTAATCTAATCGATCACTAATCGATCAAACTCCTGAGAGAGTTTGATCGATTACTGATCGATGACTTCAAGTCATCCATCGAGTACTGATCAAATATGATCGATTAGTGTTCGATTACCGATCTGATCGATTAGTTAAGTCTGGATTATATTGTCAACAAACGACAACCACTGAGCAACAGGTTTCTGACTGAGGACAGTTCAATACAAATGCAGAAGGTTTATACCTTTTCTATAAACATGTAAAATGTAATAATTTTCTATTCCAGGTTATGTAGTGGGGAGTCCTGAAGATGAAATTAAGATTTTAGAAGATATGAGTCCTACTTCAAAAGTTCAGCACCACAACAAACAGATACTAACAGAAATGAGTAAGTCAGGACAATGAGGAGGTGTAGTATGACTGCCAGTGAGACAACTATCCACCAGAGACCTAAGGAAGTAGATGCTAGTAATAATAGGTCAAAATACATCCTTTAACAATGAGCAAAACACATACTGCATAGCTAGATACAGTGTATTAAATGCCTAGAAAAACAATAACTAATACATAGAACATGTACCTCACATTTTGTTTCATGTATGAAAGTGAAGAAAAATAGTATTCATTTGAAGTTGGCAGTTGTAGGGAAATTACCTGGCAATGTTTTGGAGTCATAAACATATATCTGGTGTGTTTCATAGCAACATTCTTTTTTTTAATTTGGTATTTCTTTAAAATATTTTAAATATTGAAGTAACTTTGTAACCAAAGCTTGTAACACAGACATACCCAAATTGCACCAATGAGGAAATTGTGAAAGCCATTTGACAGCTCGAGTTTGTTAACAGAATTCTATCATGCTTAGTAGTTTTGTTTGCGGTCATGTGTTGTTGTCTACAGTCTAGTTGACCATATTGATGATTTGGTCATTTCTATTGGAATTATGACACATTGTGACACACATTTGAATGCCTCATTCATACATTGTGTGGAACATTTTGCTATGGGGTCGACCCAGGTAGCAATCTTGTTATTACCAAACATAGTGTACCCTAGATTCATTGGCTCATCAAAGACAGGGGACAAGTAACATTTCAAAAGATTTAAGGTACTCTATGATTACCTGATATATACAAGAATATTTCTGTTGAGACTATTGCATGTTGATGATTACCTGGATATATTGAAGTTAATTAGTCTATAAGGTTATCAAAGTCATCTAGTTATTGATAGATATCTCCTTCATTCTGGAATCAACGTTTCTACAGTACCTCTAAGAATACTATTGAACTTCCATTAAATACAGAAAATAACATTTATAAGGGTTAACTTGTACATTATTTATTAGCCAGTCACACAAAGAAATGGTAATTAACAAATAATCATGACTGTTAATCTTGGTTGTAGAATTGAAAATTGAAATAAAATCGATTCTTTGGAGATATGTTTAATTTAGCTGAAATCCTAATGCTTCAATTGTAAAGCATGTAGGAAGAAAGGTTGTGAATTTGAATGGTAAAGATTAAAGTGGGGGAGTGGAACACTTAAAAGTAAAGTTTTGTGATCGACTATAACCAGCTTAATGTCCAGTGGCAAATATGTCATGAGTAAGGATGAGAGTGACTATTAACAATCAAAAGAACAGGGTGGCTCTGTAAGGTGGGAAACAGGGATGAAGAGCAAGAAATTTAGTCACTGGAAAATAATATTTTGTTGGATAGGGGTAGAAATATGGCCGAGTAACAGGCCACCTACAAACCCCTCACAGAATTATATCTAGTTCCGTGGGGTTCAAGGATAGCAGGCCAGGAGGATTGTTGTACGATGGATGTATAAATGTTACCAATTTACTAACAAAATTTATAAAAAAGTCAAGAGTTTTAATCCAAGCATTTATATACAAGCATGTAATACAATAGTTCACAACAAGTTAAGGTGGTACCTAACACTACAGGGAGACAACTCTGTAAAATCAGCTGAACGTTTTAAATCACTTTCTATTGTTAAGAAATATTAAGCTTCTCAATGATCAAAATTAGTGTTTGTCAAACTGCTATACATCTAAACAATTTTTTCTGAGAAAGTAATTGGTTCATTTGTTTTGAAATTTTATATTTTTTTCAAAGGGTCAAAATTTAAAGTTAATATTTTGTCAAAATTTAAAGTTAATATTTTGTCAAAATTTTATAAAAATTAAACAAGGAAAATTAATTTAAGTCAAGGTGTTGGGTACCACCTTAAGATGTTAAAAAATCACAATAGATCCCAGTAACCATTTCTTAAGACAATCTATGTATTCAACATGATCTAGAATTTTGGACTTCTAGTAACAACAAGTTATATTATATGTACAGTATAAGTAAAAAGTAAAAAAAAATAGATATCGAACTCCAATGAAATTTGAAAAAAGTACTTTATCAGATAATGAAATCAAAAGCACAAACACATCAAACGAATTGGAAAAACTGTCATAATCCTGACTTGGTACAAGCATTTCCTTATACAGAAAATGATAGACTAGACCTGGTTTTAGGCCAACTAAAATTAATTAGTAGATTTTCATCCAAATTTTTGAAAAAAATGGGGCGGGTGGGAGGATTTTATTTTTTAAATTTTATTTCATATGAAACCCTCGTCACGAGTTCTTCATACCGCGGGGTATATGCTAGTGGAAAACAAGCTTGTATAATGTATATACATGCTGAATAAGGAATCCTACACTATTTTTTAAACTCTTAAATAAAAATCCCTGATTGGCAACCACTGTTATACATGTAATTGCCGCTTTAGAAACCTATTTATAGTATACATCAAAAAGAAGATAAATGCTCTCTTCAGTTGGACTATACCTACACCAAATTTATTTTGCTTTCTAAGCAATGGTTTGTAGTCCCCACAAAATCAATAAAATGTTTTGGTACAATTGTATGCAACCATACATGTGATGGACTGTGAAACTCAGATCAGGAGATTTGGAAATTTTGGTCAGGAGAATAGGACTCAGATCAGGAGGTTTTTTATCGACATAAATTTTGTCGTAAATGTAACCGTATGATGTAGAAATTGTCATTTTTCTTCAAATTTCCATCAAATTGTAATATGCTTATAGTACCCTTATTGCCTTTCTATTTGAATGAACATAAAATATTAAGAAGAATCTGTTTCTTGTTTTGTTTTGTTTTTGATAATTGATTGTTCACTGCTTGCAAATAAATCATTATATTTATTTATCTTATCTGTATAGATTTGTATTCATGTCTCTGTCTCCTTATCATTGGTAATTGTATAGACAAATAAGAAAGAAATATTTGCAACATAATAAATTAATTAAAAAAATAACAACACTTACTATAGTACTCCATGGTTTTTAAGCATTATGAAAGTTATATTTCTAGAAAACTTAAGCACTCAAACAATGTAAAATGTTTTGCTATCTTTAACTAAATTAAATATTTTACACACTGACTTGTCCAATGCATCACCTTTCACAAAGAATTGACAGACTTGATATATAAACTTCATTTTAATCCTTGAAAAGAAGTCTAGATTGCTAAAATAATTTTATAAATTTATAATTTTTTA